>JAHFWJ010000163.1:0-600000 GCA_028555115.1 Himalopsyche japonica
CACATCAATCTCTTTGGAATGACGAGTTCTATCTAATGCTGTTTGTTTCGGAACGATCGAACGTCATTCGAGAGAGTTTTGCCCAAAAAACATGTTTTCAGACATGCCTGCACAAAACGCGTCGTGTTGCACGTCAAACTGTTCGTTTGGTCTAGAAGAAGCGTATGATCGTTGTTTGAGCACGATCGCACTTCATTTCGCGGAGTTATGGCAAAAACATTTTTTCACACTTTCACCTCGCTAGGACGTCGTATAAGGGAGTTATGAGGGAAAAACATATTTTTCAGTTTTTATAGATTTTTTCGGGGACGCCTTCACCGAATCACGTCATGTTGCACATCAATCTCTTTGGAATGACGAGCTCTATCTAATGCTGTTTGTTTCGGAACGATCGAACGTCATTCGAGAGAGTTTGCCCAAAAAACATGTTTTCAGACATGCCTGCACAAAACACGTCGTGTTGCACGTCAAACTGTTCGTTTGGACTATAAGAGGCGTATGATCTTTGTTTGAGCCCGATCGCACTTCATTTTGGGGAGTTTTGGCGGGAGCCCTTGTGATTTCATCTTGAGAAAATACCCTCTCTAACTTCAATGTGGACATCTCTCATTGACGTCCGAAAGTCGAATCTCGAGACCCATAGTCGTAAGTCGAGCCATTGTGATTTCATCTTGAGAAAATTCCCTCTTGCATTAAAGAAATCTCAACCTGACGTCCGAACGTCGAATCACGAGCCCCATAGTCGTAAGTCCAGCCATTGTGATTTCATCTTGAGAAAATACCCTCTCTAACTTCAATGTGAAAATCTCTCATTGACGTCCGAAAGTCGAATCTCGAGTCCCAAAGTCGTAAGTCGAGCCATTGTGATTTCATCTTGAGAAAATACCCTCTCTAACTTCAATGTGAAAATCTCTCATTGACGTCCGAAAGTCGAATCTCGAGACCCATAGTCGTAAGTCGAGCCATTGTGATTTCATCTTGAGAAAATACCCTCTCTAACTTCAATGTGAAAATCTCTCATTGACGTCCGAAAGTCGAATCTCGAGTCCCAAAGTCGTAAGTCGAGCCATTGTGATTTCATCTTGAGAAAATACCATCTCTAACTTCAATGTGAAAATCTCTCATTGACGTCCGAAAGTCGAATCTCGAGTCCCAAAGTCGTAAGTCGAGCCATTGTGATTTCATCTTGAGAAAATTCCCTCTCTAACTTCAATGTGAAAATCTCTCATTGACGTCCGAAAGTCGAATCTCGAGACCCATAGTCGTCAGTCGAGCAATTGTGATTTCATCTTGAGAATATACCCTCTCTTACTTCAATGTGAAAATCTCTCATTGACGTCCGAAAGTCGAATCTCGAGTCCCAAAGTCGTAAGTCGAGCCTTTGTGATTTCATCTTGAGAAAATACCCTCTATAACTTGAATCTGAAAATCTCTCATTGACGTCCGAAAGTCGAATCTCGAGTCCCAAAGTCGTAATTCGAGCCATTGTGATTTCATCTTGAGAAAATTCCCTCTCTAACTTCAATGTGAAAATCTCTCATTGACGTCCGAAAGTCAAATCTCGAGACCCATAGTCGTAAGTCGAGCGATTTCATCTTGAGAAAATACCCTCTCTAACTTCATCAGACATGCCTGCACAAAACACGTCGTGTTGCACGTCAAACTGTTCGTTTGGTCTAGGAGAAGCGTATGATCGTTGTTTGAGCACGACCGCACTTCATTTCGGGGAGTTATGGCAAAAACATTTTTTCACACTTTCACCTCGCTAGGACGTCGTATAAGGAGTTATGAGGGAAAAACATTTTTTTTCAGTTTTTTTAGATTTTTTCAGGGACGCCTTCACCGAATCACGTCATGTTGCACATCAATCTCTTTGGAATGACGAGCTCTATCTAATTCTGTTTGTTTCGGAACGATCGAACGTCATTCGAGAGAGTTTTGCCCAAAAAACATGTTTTCAGACATGCCTGCACAAAACACGTCGTGTTGCACGTCAAACTGTTCGTTTGGTCTAGAAGAAGCGTATGATCGTTGTTTGAGCACGATAGCACTTCATTTCGGGGAGTTATGGCAAAAACATTTTTTCACACTTTCACCTCGCTAGGACGTCGTATAAGGGAGTTATGAGGGAAAAACATTTTTTTTCAGTTTTTTTAGATTTTTTCAGGGACGCCTTCACCGAATCACGTCATGTTGCACATCAATCTCTTTGGAATGACGAGCTCTATCTAATTCTGTTTGTTTCGGAACGATCGAACGTCATTCGAGAGAGTTTTGCCCAAAAAACATGTTTTCAGACATGCCTGCACAAAACACGTCGTGTTGCACGTCAAACTGTTCGTTTGGACTATAAGAGGCGTATGATCTTTGTTTGAGCCCGATCGCACTTCATTTTGGGGAGTTTTGGCGGGAGCCCTTGTGATTTCATCTTGAGAAAATACCCTCTCTAACTTCAATGTGGACATCTCTCATTGACGTCCGAAAGTCGAATCTCGAGACCCATAGTCGTAAGTCGAGCCATTGTGATTTCATCTTGAGAAAATTCCCTCTATAACTTGAATCTGAAAATCTCTCATTGACGTCCGAAAGTCGAATCTCGAGTCCCAAAGTCGTAAGTCGAGCCATTGTGATTTCATCTTGAGAAAATACCCTCTCTATCTTCAATGTGAAAATCTCTCATTGACGTCCGAAAGTCGAATATCGAGATTCATAGTCGTAAGTCGAGCCATTGTGATTTCATCTTGAGAAAATACCCTCTCTAACTTCAATGTGAAAATCTCTCATTGACGTCCGAAAGTCGAATCTCGAGTCCCAAAGTCGTAAGTCGAGCCATTGTGATTTCATCTTGAGAAAATACCCTCTCTAACTTGAATCTGAAAATCACTCATTGACGTCCGAAAGTCGAATCTCGAGACCCATAGTCGTAAGTCCAGCCTTTGTGATTTCATCTTGAGAAAATACCCTCTATAACTTGAATCTGAAAATCTCTCATTGACGTCCGAAAGTCGAATCTCGAGTCCCAAAGTCGTAATTCGAGCCATTGTGATTTCATCTTGAGAAAATTCCCTCTCTAACTTCAATGTGAACATCTCTCATTGACGTCCGAAAGTCGAATCTCGAGACCCATAGTCGTTAGTCGAGCCATTGTGATTTCATCTTGAGAAAATACCCTCACTAACTTCAATGTGAAAATCTCTCATTGACGTCCGAAAGTCGAATCTCGAGACCCATAGTCGTAAGTCGAGCCATTGTGATTTCATCTTGAGAAAATACCCTCTCTAACTTCAATGTGAAAATCTCTCATTGACGTCCGAAAGTCGAATCTCGAGTCCCAAAGTCGTAAGTCGAGCCATTGTGATTTCATCTTGAGAAAATTCCCTCTCTAACTTCAATGTGAAAATCTCTCATTGACGTCCGAAAGTCGAATCTCGAGACCCATAGTCGTTAGTCGAGCGATTTCATCTTGAGAAAATACCCTCTCTAACTTCATCAGACATGCCTGCACAAAACACGTCGTGTTGCACGCCAAACTGTTCGTTTGGTCTAGAAGAAGCGTATGATCGTTGTTTGAGCACGATCGCACTTCATTTCGGGGAGTTATGGCAAAAACATTTTTTCACACTTTCACCTCGCTAGGACGTCGTATAAGGGAGTTATGAGGGAAAAACATTTTTTTTCAGTTTTTTTAGATTTTTTCAGGGACGCCTTCACCGAATCACGTCATGTTGCACATCAATCTCTTTGGAATGACGAGCTCTATCTAATGCTGTTTGTTTCGGAACGATCGAACGTCATTCGAGAGAGTTTTGCCCAAAAAACATGTTTTCAGACATGCCTGCACAAAACACGTCGTGTTGCACGTCAAACTGTTCGTTTGGTCTAGAAGAAGCGTATGATCGTTGTTTGAGCACGATCGCACTTCATTTCGGGGAGTTATGGCAAAAACATTTTTTCACACTTTCACCTCGCTAGGACGTCGTATAAGGGAGTTATGAGGGAAAAACATTTTTTTTCAGTTTTTTTAGATTTTTTCAGGGACGCCTTCACCGAATCACGTCATGTTGCACATCAATCTCTTTGGAATGACGAGCTCTATCTAATGCTGTTTGTTTCGGAACGATCGAACGTCATTCGAGAGAGTTTTGCCCAAAAAACATGTTTTCAGACATGCCTGCACAAAACACGTCGTGTTGCACGTCAAACTGTTCGTTTGGTCTAGAAGAAGCGTATGATCGTTGTTTGAGCACGATCGCACTTCATTTCGGGGAGTTATGGCAAAAACATTTTTTCACACTTTCACCTCGCTAGGACGTCGTATAAGGGAGTTATGAGGGAAAAACATTTTTTTTCAGTTTTTTTAGATTTTTTCAGGGACGCCTTCACCGAATCACGTCATGTTGCACATCAATCTCTTTGGAATGACGAGCTCTATCTAATGCTGTTTGTTTCGGAACGATCGAACGTCATTCGAGAGAGTTTTGCCCAAAAAACATGTTTTCAGACATGCCTGCACAAAACACGTCGTGTTGCACGTCAAACTGTTCGTTTGGTCTAGAAGAAGCGTATGATCGTTGTTTGAGCACGATCGCACTTCATTTCGGGGAGTTATGGCAAAAACATTTTTTCACACTTTCACCTCGCTAGGACGTCGTATAAGGGAGTTATGAGGGAAAAACATTTTTTTTCAGTTTTTTTAGATTTTTTCAGGGACGCCTTCACCGAATCACGTCATGTTGCACATCAATCTCTTTGGAATGACGAGCTCTATCTAATGCTGTTTGTTTCGGAACGATCGAACGTCATTCGAGAGAGTTTTGCCCAAAAAACATGTTTTCAGACATGCCTGCACAAAACACGTCGTGTTGCACGTCAAACTGTTCGTTTGGTCTAGAAGAAGCGTATGATCGTTGTTTGAGCACGATCGCACTTCATTTCGGGGAGTTATGGCAAAAACATTTTTTCACACTTTCACCTCGCTAGGACGTCGTATAAGGGAGTTATGAGGGAAAAACATTTTTTTTCAGTTTTTTTAGATTTTTTCAGGGACGCCTTCACCGAATCACGTCATGTTGCACATCAATCTCTTTGGAATGACGAGCTCTATCTAATGCTGTTTGTTTCGGAACGATCGAACGTCATTCGAGAGAGTTTTGCCCAAAAAACATGTTTTCAGACATGCCTGCACAAAACACGTCGTGTTGCACGTCAAACTGTTCGTTTGGTCTAGAAGAAGCGTATGATCGTTGTTTGAGCACGATCGCACTTCATTTCGGGGAGTTATGGCAAAAACATTTTTTCACACTTTCACCTCGCTAGGACGTCGTATAAGGGAGTTATGAGGGAAAAACATTTTTTTTCAGTTTTTTTAGATTTTTTCAGGGACGCCTTCACCGAATCACGTCATGTTGCACATCAATCTCTTTGGAATGACGAGCTCTATCTAATGCTGTTTGTTTCGGAACGATCGAACGTCATTCGAGAGAGTTTTGCCCAAAAAACATGTTTTCAGACATGCCTGCACAAAACACGTCGTGTTGCACGTCAAACTGTTCGTTTGGTCTAGAAGAAGCGTATGATCGTTGTTTGAGCACGATCGCACTTCATTTCGGGGAGTTATGGCAAAAACATTTTTTCACACTTTCACCTCGCTAGGACGTCGTATAAGGGAGTTATGAGGGAAAAACATTTTTTTTCAGTTTTTTTAGATTTTTTCAGGGACGCCTTCACCGAATCACGTCATGTTGCACATCAATCTCTTTGGAATGACGAGCTCTATCTAATGCTGTTTGTTTCGGAACGATCGAACGTCATTCGAGAGAGTTTTGCCCAAAAAACATGTTTTCAGACATGCCTGCACAAAACACGTCGTGTTGCACGTCAAACTGTTCGTTTGGTCTAGAAGAAGCGTATGATCGTTGTTTGAGCACGATCGCACTTCATTTCGGGGAGTTATGGCAAAAACATTTTTTCACACTTTCACCTCGCTAGGACGTCGTATAAGGGAGTTATGAGGGAAAAACATTTTTTTTCAGTTTTTTTAGATTTTTTCAGGGACGCCTTCACCGAATCACGTCATGTTGCACATCAATCTCTTTGGAATGACGAGCTCTATCTAATGCTGTTTGTTTCGGAACGATCGAACGTCATTCGAGAGAGTTTTGCCCAAAAAACATGTTTTCAGACATGCCTGCACAAAACACGTCGTGTTGCACGTCAAACTGTTCGTTTGGTCTAGAAGAAGCGTATGATCGTTGTTTGAGCACGATCGCACTTCATTTCGGGGAGTTATGGCAAAAACATTTTTTCACACTTTCACCTCGCTAGGACGTCGTATAAGGGAGTTATGAGGGAAAAACATTTTTTTTCAGTTTTTTTAGATTTTTTCAGGGACGCCTTCACCGAATCACGTCATGTTGCACATCAATCTCTTTGGAATGACGAGCTCTATCTAATGCTGTTTGTTTCGGAACGATCGAACGTCATTCGAGAGAGTTTTGCCCAAAAAACATGTTTTCAGACATGCCTGCACAAAACACGTCGTGTTGCACGTCAAACTGTTCGTTTGGTCTAGAAGAAGCGTATGATCGTTGTTTGAGCAAGATCGCACTTCATTTCGCGGAGTTATGGCAAAAACATTTTTTCACACTTTCACCTCGCTAGGACGTCGTATAAGGGAGTTATGAGGGAAAAACATATTTTTTCAGTTTTTTTAGATTTTTTCAGGGACGCCTTCACCGAATCACGTCATGTTGCACATCAATCTCTTTGGAATGACGAGCTCTATCTAATGCTGTTTGTTTCGGAACGATCGAACGTCATTCGAGAGAGTTTTGCCCAAAAAACATGTTTTCAGACATGCCTGCACAAAACACGTCGTGTTGCACGTCAAACTGTTCGTTTGGACTATAAGAGGCGTATGATCTTTGTTTGAGCCCGATCGCACTTCATTTTGGGGAGTTTTGGCGGGAGCCCTTGTGATTTCATCTTGAGAAAATACCCTCTCTAACTTCAATGTGGACATCTCTCATTGACGTCCGAAAGTCGAATCTCGAGACCCATAGTCGTAAGTCGAGCCATTGTGATTTCATCTTGAGAAAATACCCTCTATAACTTGAATCTGAAAATCTCTCATTGACGTCCGAAAGTCGAATCTCGAGTCCCAAAGTCGTAAGTCGAGCCATTGTGATTTCATCTTGAGAAAATACCCTCTTTAACTTCAACGTGAAAATCTCTCATTGACGTCCGAAAGTCGAATCTCGAGACCCATAGTCGTAAGTCCAGCCTTTGTGATTTCATCTTGAGAAAATACCCTCTATAACTTGAATCTGAAAATCTCTCATTGACGTCCGAAAGTCGAATCTCGAGACCCATAGTCGTAAGTCGAGCGATTTCATCTTGAGAAAATACCCTCTCTAACTTCATCAGACATGCCTGCACAAAACACGTCGTGTTGCACGTCAAACTGTTCGTTTGGTCTAGGAGAAGCGTATGATCGTTGTTTGAGCACGATCGCTCTTCATTTCGGGGAGTTATGGCAAAAACATTTTTTCACAATTTCACCTCGCTAGGACGTCGTATAAGGGAGTTATGAGGGAAAAACATTTTTTTCAGTTTTTTTAGATTTTTTTCAGGGACGCCTTCACCGAATCACGTCATGTTGCACATCAATCTCTTTGGAATGACGACTTCTATCTAATGCTGTTTGTTTCGGAACGATCGAACGTCATTCGAGAGAGTTTTGCCCAAAAAACATGTTTTCAGACATGCCTGCACAAAACACGTCGTGTTGCACGTCAAACTGTTCGTTTGGTCTAGAAGAAGCGTATGATCGTTGTTTGAGCACGATCGCACTTCATTTCGGGGAGTTATGGCAAAAACATTTTTTCACACTTTCACCTCGCTAGGACGTCGTATAAGGGAGTTATGAGGGAAAAACATTTTTTTTCAGTTTTTTTAGATTTTTTCAGGGACGCCTTCACCGAATCACGTCATGTTGCACATCAAATCTCTTTGGAATGACGAGCTCTATCTAATGCTGTTTGTTTCGAACGATCGAACGTCATTCGAGAGAGTTTTGCCCAAAAAACATGTTTTCAGACATGCCTGCACAAAACACGTCGTGTTGCACGTCAAACTGTTCGTTTGGTCCAGAAGAAGCGTATGATCGTTGTTTGAGCACGATCGCACTTCATTTCGGGAGTTATGGCAAAAACATTTTTTCACACTTTCACCTCGCTAGGACGTCGTATAAGGGAGTTATGAGGGAAAAACATTTTTTTTCAGTTTTTTTAGATTTTTTTCAGGGACGCCTTCACCGAATCACGTCATGTTGCACATCAATCTCTTTGGAATGAAGAGCTCTATCCAATGCTGTTTGTTTCGGAACGATCGAACGTCATTCGAGAGAGTTTTGCCCAAAAAACATGTTTTCAGACATGCCTGCACAAAAGACGTCGTGTTGCACGTCAAACTGTTCGTTTGGTCTAGGAGAAGCGTATGATCGTTGTTTGAGCACGACCGCACTTCATTTCGGGGAGTTATGGCGGGAGCCCTTGTGATTTCATCTTGAGAAAATACCCTCTCTAACTTCAATGTGAAAATCTCTCATTGACGTCCGAAAGTCGAATCTCGAGTCCCAAAGTCGTAAGTCGAGCCATTGTGATTTCATCTTGAGAAAATACCCTCTCTAACTTCAATGTGGACATCTCTCATTGACGTCCGAAAGTCGAATCTCGAGACCCATAGTCGTAAGTCGAGCCATTGTGATTTCATCTTGAGAAAATACCCTCTCTAACTTCAATGTGAAAATATCTCATTGACGTCCGAAAGTCGAATCTCGAGTCCCAAAGTCGTAAGTCGAGCCATTGTGATTTCATCTTGAGAAAATACCAACTCTAACCATAATGTGAAAATCTCTCATTGACGTCCGAAAGTCGAATCTCGAGTCCCAAAGTCGTAAGTCGAGCCATTGTGATTTCATCTTGAGAAAATTCCCTCTCTAACTTCAATGTGAAAATCTCTCATTGACGTCCGAAAGTCGAATATCGAGACCCATAGTCGTAAGTCGAGCCATTGTGATTTCATCTTGAGAAAATACCCTCTATAACTTGAATCTGAAAATCTCTCATTGACGTCCGAAGGTCGAATCTCGAGTCCCAAAGTCGTAAGTCGAGCCATTGTGATTTCATCTTGAGAAAATACCCTCTATAACTTCAACGTGAAAATCTCTCATTGACGTCCGAAAGTCGAATCTCGAGACCCATAGTCGTAAGTCCAGCCTTTGTGATTTCATCTTGAGAAAATACCCTCTATAACTTGAATCTGAAAATCTCTCATTGACGTCCGAAAGTCGAATCTCGAGACCCATAGTCGTAAGTCGAGCGATTTCATCTTGAGAAAATACCCTCTCTAACTTCATCAGACATGCCTGCACAAAACACGTCGTGTTGCACGTCAAACTGTTCGTTTGGTCTAGGAGAAGCGTATGATCGTTGTTTGAGCACGATCGCTCTTCATTTCGGGGAGTTATGGCAAAAACATTTTTTCACAATTTCACCTCGCTAGGACGTCGTATAAGGGAGTTATGAGGGAAAAACATTTTTTTTCAGTTTTTTTAGATTTTTTTCAGGGACGCCTTCACCGAATCACGTCATGTTGCACATCAATCTCTTTGGAATGACGACTTCTATCTAATGCTGTTTGTTTCGGAACGATCGAACGTCATTCGAGAGAGTTTTGCCCAAAAAACATGTTTTCAGACATGCCTGCACAAAACACGTCGTGTTGCACGTCAAACTGTTCGTTTGGTCTAGAAGAAGCGTATGATCGTTGTTTGAGCACGATCGCACTTCATTTCGGGAGTTATGGCAAAAACATTTTTTCACACTTTCACCTCGCTAGGACGTCGTATAAGGGAGTTATGAGGGAAAAACATTTTTTTTCAGTTTTTTTAGATTTTTTCAGGGACGCCTTCACCGAATCACGTCATGTTGCACATCAATCTCTTTGGAATGACGACCTCTATCTAATGCTGTTTGTTTCGGAACGATCGAACGTCATTCGAGAGAGTTTTGCCCAAAAAACATGTTTTCAGACATGCCTGCACAAAACACGTCGTGTTGCACGTCAAACTGTTCGTTTGGTCTAGAAGAAGCGTATGATCGTTGTTTGAGCACGATCGCACTTCATTTCGGGGAGTTATGGCAAAAACATTTTTTCACACTTTCACCTCGCTAGGACGTCGTATAAGGGAGTTATGAGGGAAAAACATATTTTTTCAGTTTTTTTAGATTTTTTCAGGGACGCCTTCACCGAATCACGTCATGTTGCACATCAATCTCTTTGGAATGACGAGCTCTATCTAATGCTGTTTGTTTCGGAACGATCGAACGTCATTCGAGAGAGTTTTGCCCAAAAAACATGTTTTCAGACATGCCTGCACAAAACACGTCGTGTTGCACGTCAAACTGTTCGTTTGGTCTAGAAGAAGCGTATGATCGTTGTTTGAGCAAGATCGCACTTCATTTCGCGGAGTTATGGCAAAAACATTTTTTCACACTTTCACCTCGCTAGGACGTCGTATAAGGGAGTTATGAGGGAAAAACATATTTTTTCAGTTTTTTTAGATTTTTTCAGGGACGCCTTCACCGAATCACGTCATGTTGCACATCAATCTCTTTGGAATGACGAGCTCTATCTAATGATGTTTGTTTCGGAACGATCGAACGTCATTCGAGAGAGTTTTGCCCAAAAAACATGTTTTCAGACATGCCTGCACAAAACACGTTGTGTTGCACGTCAAACTGTTCGTTTGGACTATAAGAGGCGTATGATCTTTGTTTGAGCCCGATCGCACTTCATTTTGGGGAGTTTTGGCGGGAGCCCTTGTGATTTCATCTTGAGAAAATACCCTCTCTAACTTCAATGTGGACATCTCTCATTGACGTCCGAAAGTCGAATCTCGAGACCCATAGTCGTAAGTCGAGCCATTGTGATTTCATCTTGAGAAAATACCCTCTCTAACTTCAATGTGAAAATCTCTCATTGACGTCCGAAAGTCGAATCTCGAGTCCCAAAGTCGTAAGTCGAGCCATTGTGATTTCATCTTGAGAAAATACCATCTCTAACTTCAATGTGAAAATCTCTCATTGACGTCCGAAAGTCGAATCTCGAGTCCCAAAGTCGTAAGTCGAGCCATTGTGATTTCATCTTGAGAAAATTCCCTCTCTAACTTCAATGTGAAAATCTCTCATTGACGTCCGAAAGTCGAATCTCGAGACCCATAGTCGTCAGTCGAGCAATTGTGATTTCATCTTGAGAATATACCCTCTCTTACTTCAATGTGAAAATCTCTCATCGACGTCCGAAAGTCGAATCTCGAGTCCCAAAGTCGTAAGTCGAGCCTTTGTGATTTCATCTTGAGAAAATACCCTCTATAACTTGAATCTGAAAATCTCTCATTGACGTCCGAAAGTCGAATCTCGAGTCCCAAAGTCGTAATTCGAGCCATTGTGATTTCATCTTGAGAAAATTCCCTCTCTAACTTCAATGTGAAAATCTCTCATTGACGTCCGAAAGTCAAATCTCGAGACCCATAGTCGTAAGTCGAGCGATTTCATCTTGAGAAAATACCCTCTCTAACTTCATCAGACATGCCTGCACAAAACACGTCGTGTTGCACGTCAAACTGTTCGTTTGGTCTAGAAGAAGCGTATGAATGTTGTTTGAGCACGATCGCACTTCATTTCGGGGAGTTATGGCAAAAACATTTTTTCACACTTTCACCTCGCTAGGACGTCGTATAAGGGAGTTATGAGGGAAAAACATTTTTTTGAGTTTTTTTAGATTTTTTCAGGGACGCCTTCATCGAATCACGTCATGTTGCACATCAATCTCTTTGGAATGACGAGCTCTATCTAATGCTGTTTGTTTCGGAACGATCGAACGTCATTAGAGAGAGTTTCGCCCAAAAAACATGTTTTCAGACATGCCTGCACAAAACACGTCGTGTTGCACGTCAAACTGTTCGTTTGGTCTAGAAGAAGCGTATGATCGTTGTTTGAGCACGATCGCACTTCATTTCGGGGAGTTATGGCAAAAACATTTTTTTCACACTTTCACCCCGCTAGGACGTCGTATAAGGGAGTTATGAGGGAAAAACATTTTTTTTCATATTTTTTAGATTTTTTCAGGGACGCCTTCACCGAATCACGTCAATGTTGCACATCAATCACTTTGGAATGACGAGCTCTATCTAATGCTGTTTGTTTCGGAACGATCGAACGTCATTCGAGAGAGTTTTGCCCAAAAAACATGTTTTCAGACATGCCTGCACAAAACACGTCGTGTTGCACGTCAAACTGTTCGTTTGGACTATAAGAGGCGTATGATCTTTGTTTGAGCCCGATCGCACTTCATTTCGGGGATTTATGGCAAAACATTTTTTCACAATTTCACCTCGCTAGGAATGTCGTATAAGGGAGTTATGAGGGAAAATTCATTTTTTTCAGTTTTTTTAGATTTTTTCAGGGACGCTCAATGAATCACGTCATGTTGCACATCAACCTGCTGGACACCTCCTATCTAATGCTGTTTGTTTCCTGAACGATCGAACGTCATTCGAGAGAGTTTTGCCCAAAAACATGTTTTCTCAGACATGCCTGCACAAAAACACGTCGTGTTGCACGTCAACCGTTCGTTTCAAACTAGAAGAAGCGTATGATCGTTGTTTGAGCACGATCGCACTTCATTTCGGGGAGTTATGGCAAAAACATTTTTTCACACTTTCACCTCGCTAGGACATCGTATAAGGGAGTTATGAGAGAAAAACATATTTTTTCAGTTTTTTTAGATTTTTTCAGGGACGCCTTCACCGAATCACGTCATGTTGCACATCAATCTCTTTTGAATGACGAGCTCTATCTAATGCTGTTTGTTTCGGAACGATCGAACGTCATTCGAGAGAGTTTTGCCCAATAAACATGTTTTCAGATATGCCTGCACAAAACACGTCGTGTTGCACGTCAAACTGTTCGTTTGGTCTAGAAGAAGCGTATGATCGTTGTTTGAGCAGTATCGCACTTCATTTGGGGGAGTTATGGCAAAACATTTTCACACTTTCACCCTGCTAGGACGTCGCATAAGGAGCTACATGAGGGAAAAACATTTTTTTCAGCTTTTTGATTTTTTCAGGGACGCCTTCACCGAATCACGTCATGTTGCACATCAATCTCTTTGGAATGACGAGCCTCTATTCTACCGCTGTTTGTTCGAACGATCGAACGTCATTCGAGAGAGTTTTGCCCAAAAACATTTTTTCAGACATGCCTGCACAAAAGACGTCGTGTTGTACGTCAAACTGTTCGTTTGGTCTAGAAGAAGCGTATGATCGTTGTTTGAGCACGATCGCACTTCATTTCGGGGAGTTATGGCAAAAACATTTTTTCACACTTTCACCTCGCTAGGACGTCGTATAAGGGAGTTATGAGGGAAAAACATTTTTTTTCAGTTTTTTTAGATTTTTTCAGGGACGCCTTCACCGAATCACGTCATGTTGCACATCAATCTCTTTGGAATGACGAGCTCTATCTAATGCTGTTTGTTTCGGAACGATCGAACGTCATTCGAGAGAGTTTTGCCCAAAAAACATGTTTTCAGACATGCCTGCACAAAACACGTCGTGTTGCACGTCAAACTGTTCGTTTGGTCTAGAAGAAGCGTATGATCGTTGTTTGAGCACGATCGCACTTCATTTCGGGGAGTTATGGCAAAAACATTTTTTCACACTTTCACCTCGCTAGGACGTCGTATAAGGGAGTTATGAGGGAAAAACATTTTTTTTCAGTTTTTTTAGATTTTTTCAGGGACGCCTTCACCGAATCACGTCATGTTGCACATCAATCTCTTTGGAATGACGAGCTCTATCTAATGCTGTTTGTTTCGGAACGATCGAACGTCATTCGAGAGAGTTTTGCCCAAAAAACATGTTTTCAGACATGCCTGCACAAAACACGTCGTGTTGCACGTCAAACTGTTCGTTTGGTCTAGAAGAAGCGTATGATCGTTGTTTGAGCACGATCGCACTTCATTTCGGGGAGTTATGGCAAAAACATTTTTTCACACTTTCACCTCGCTAGGACGTCGTATAAGGGAGTTATGAGGGAAAAACATTTTTTTTCAGTTTTTTTAGATTTTTTCAGGGACGCCTTCACCGAATCACGTCATGTTGCACATCAATCTCTTTGGAATGACGAGCTCTATCTAATGCTGTTTGTTTCGGAACGATCGAACGTCATTCGAGAGAGTTTTGCCCAAAAAACATGTTTTCAGACATGCCTGCACAAAACACGTCGTGTTGCACGTCAAACTGTTCGTTTGGTCTAGAAGAAGCGTATGATCGTTGTTTGAGCACGATCGCACTTCATTTCGGGGAGTTATGGCAAAAACATTTTTTCACACTTTCACCTCGCTAGGACGTCGTATAAGGGAGTTATGAGGGAAAAACATTTTTATTTCAGTTTTTTTAGATTTTTTTCAGGGACGCCTTCACCGAATCACGTCATGTTGCACATCAATCTCTTTGGAATGACGAGCTCTATCTAATGCTGTTTGTTTCGGAACGATCGAACGTCATTCGAGAGAGTTTTGCCCAAAAAACATGTTTTCAGACATGCCTGCACAAAACACGTCGTGTTGCACGTCAAACTGTTCGTTTGGTCTAGAAGAAGCGTATGATCGTTGTTTGAGCACGATCGCACTTCATTTCGGGGAGTTATGGCAAAAACATTTTTTCACACTTTCACCTCGCTAGGACGTCGTATAAGGGAGTTATGAGGGAAAAACATTTTTTTTCAGTTTTTTTAGATTTTTTCAGGGACGCCTTCACCGAATCACGTCATGTTGCACATCAATCTCTTTGGAATGACGAGCTCTATCTAATGCTGTTTGTTTCGGAACGATCGAACGTCATTCGAGAGAGTTTTGCCCAAAAAACATGTTTTCAGACATGCCTGCACAAAACACGTCGTGTTGCACGTCAAACTGTTCGTTTGGTCTAGAAGAAGCGTATGATCGTTGTTTGAGCACGATCGCACTTCATTTCGGGGAGTTATGGCAAAAACATTTTTTCACACTTTCACCTCGCTAGGACGTCGTATAAGGGAGTTATGAGGGAAAAACATTTTTTTTCAGTTTTTTTAGATTTTTTCAGGGACGCCTTCACCGAATCACGTCATGTTGCACATCAATCTCTTTGGAATGACGAGCTCTATCTAATGCTGTTTGTTTCGGAACGATCGAACGTCATTCGAGAGAGTTTTGCCCAAAAAACATGTTTTCAGACATGCCTGCACAAACACGTCGTGTTGCACGTCAAACTGTTCGTTTGGTCTAGAAGAAGCGTATGATCGTTGTTTGAGCACGATCGCACTTCATTTCGGGGAGTTATGGCAAAAACATTTTTTCACACTTTCACCTCGCTAGGACGTCGTATAAGGGAGTTATGAGGGAAAAACATTTTTTTTCAGTTTTTTTAGATTTTTTCAGGGACGCCTTCACCGAATCACGTCATGTTGCACATCAATCTCTTTGGAATGACGAGCTCTATCTAATGCTGTTTGTTTCGGAACGATCGAACGTCATTCGAGAGAGTTTTGCCCAAAAAACATGTTTTCAGACATGCCTGCACAAAACTCGTCGTTGCACGTCAAACTGTTCGTTTGGTCTAGAAGAAGCGTATGATCGTTGTTTGAGCACGATCGCACTTCATTTCGGGGAGTTATGGCAAAAACATTTTTTCACACTTTCACCTCGCTAGGACGTCGTATAAGGGAGTTATGAGGGAAAAACATTTTTTTCAGTTTTTTTTTTTTTTTCAGGGACGCCTTCACCGAATCACGTCATGTTGCACATCAATCTCTTTGGAATGACGAGCTCTATCTAATGCTGTTTGTTTCGGAACGACTGAACGTCATTCGAGAGAGTTTTGCCCAAAAAATATGTTTTCAGACATGCCTGCACAAAATACGTCGTGTTTCACGTCAAACTGTTCGTTTGGTCTAGAAGAAGCGTATTATCTTTGTTTGAGCCCGATCGCACTTCATTTCGGGGAGTTATGGCAAAAACATTTTTTTCACACTTTCACCTCGCTAGGACGTCGTATAAGGGAGTTATGAGGGAAAAACATTTTTTTTCAGTTTTTTTAGATTTTTCAGGGACGCCTTCACCGAATCACGTCATGTTGCACACCAATCTCTTTGGAATGACGAGCTCTATCTAATGCTGTTTGTTTCGGAAAAATCGAACGTCATTCGAGAGAGTTTTGCCCAAAAAACATGTTTTCAGACATGCCTGCACAAAACACGTCGTGTTGCACGTCAAACTGTTCGTTTGGTCTAGAAGAAGCGTATGATCGTTGTTTGAGCACGATCGCACTTCATTTCGGGGAGTTATGGCAAAAACATTTTTTCACACTTTCACCTCGCTAGGACGTCGTATAAGGGAGTTATGAGGGAAAATCATTTTTTTTCAGTTTTCTTAGATTTTTTCAGGGACGCCTTCACCGAATAACGTCATTTCAGACATGCCTGCACAAAACACGTCATGTTGCACATCAATCTCTTTGGAATGACGAGCTCTATCTAATGCTGTTTGTTTCGGGTCGATCGAACGTCATTCAAAAGAGTTGTTCCAAAAAAACTTGCTCTTAGTTATGCCGGCACAAAACACGTTGTGTTGCACGTCAAACTGTTCGTTTGGACGAGCCGAAGCGTATGCTTTTTGTTTGAGGTCGATCGCACTTCATTTCGGGGATTTATGGCAAATCATTTTTCTTACACTTTCACCTCTATAGGACGTCGTATAAGGGAGTTATGAGGGAAAATCAGTTTTTCAGGTTTTTTTAGGGACGCCTTCATCGAATCACGTCATGCTGCACATCAATCTCTTTGGAATGACGAGCTCTATCTAATGCTGTTTGTTTCGGAACGTTCGAACGTCATTCGAGAGAGTTTTGCCCAAAAAACATGTTCTCAGATATCCCTGCACAAAACACGTCGTGTTGCACGTCAAACTGTTCGTTTGGACTAGAAGAGGCGTTGTCGTGGTCCCTACGAGGTGCTTTTCTTGCCTCTGAGAGGGTTCTGCCGTCGATATCTGATGGTAACATCGAGAAGTCTGTCTTCGTCATTTGTCACTTATGAGATATTGCTTCTGCGTTGTCGTGGTGCCTGCGAGGTGCTTTTCTTGCCTCTGAGAGGGTTCTGCCGTTCATATCTGATGGTAAAATCGAGGAGTCTTGGACCCTAAAGATCCATCATCGGACAGCAAGTGTTAAAAGAAAATTAATTCTCTTAGTTATCTCTAATTTGTCAAACTGATAGTATGGCCGACTAACATAAACAAAACGTTCAACATCTATATAGTTTTGGCACTATTCAAGCGACAAAATGTGAAAGGTGTTGAATGAAAAACTCAGTCATCAGTCGCAAGATGACTGAGGTTTTAAGTATTTTTTGTTGACAGGTTCCCGTTAATTATGAAATATCTTGAGAATTTCACAAGAAGTTTAAAACACTATTCGATTTTTTTCAATAAATAGGGCTTAATTAATTTTACTTTCGCAAAACCCTCTAATATTTACCAATTTTTGTAAAACTCCTTTTTTTAAGCAGAGGAGGACTTTATTTTTTTATTTAAGATGGTGTTTATTTTTATTATTATTTTTAGCTTTCCCGCATTTTTCGTTATTTCTAAAATTCCTTGAGAAACGTGGAATTGAGATTTCACTATTTGTATAAATATAAATATTTACATTGATTTTAAAAAAGAAATGTAGCAAGTATGAAAAGTATATTATTTTTGGTAAAATAGAATATTTTTATTACAAGATGCAGTCTAGCTTCGTTTAGAATCAAATAATATTGACTTAGTTTTTATCTATAAATACGATTAAAGCACGTAAATGATTTTGTATCGTTGATCGATATTCAAACTAGATATAATGGATTAATTAAAAAAATATTTTTCAATAACTTTACAAGGTAATAAAAATTACTAACTTTTTATATATATTTGATTATGATATATTTAATTCTTTTACGAAGTATTTGTGTAATATTAATATATAAAATTATAATGCTTGAAACAAAGTATGATTAATTAATTCCAATTCAAAATTTTAGCTTTCTGCTGGTCAATCAGCGGTGGCTTAATCGTCGATATTTATTATTTTAATACATAAGTATACATAATCATACAAAAATATTTTTATAAACTATAAATAATAATTATTTTATAGTTTCAATTTTGATAACTTCTTTTAATTTACTAACTTCATTACTAAATTTTATTTATTTTTTAAGTATATATTTTTTTTTCGTTGTAATTTTTCGTTCGCCAAGAATATTTATTTGACCTGTCGTGTTTTTTATGAGCGAGTGTTGGCAGCGACGGTCGTTAGTCTATGAATGTTTGTGACAGAAGTCAGGAGCCGAACTCAGATTGTGGAAAAAATCAGTAATCTGTTAATAGTGGATCGAATCGAAAGCGTTGATCGTATAAAAATATTGCGATTCCGATCAAAATAAAGTGCCACCGTTCACCGCGAATTTTCGCCATGTGATCGAATCGAATGAACAGATGTCACATAACAAAATGATCTCTTATGCGTGTCTATTGAGAGCGTTTTCTGAGAGGCGCTGAAAAGAATTGACGATTTTGCCTCATCTGCGCGGCCGTCGATACACACACCCACCATTGTCGTGAGTAAAATGAAGCGAAAACTATTCTTATAAAACTTTTTAAATTAATTTACCCCTACTTTTACTGCACGACTTGTTCAAATCGTGAACAGCATATCGAACAATTGCATGGTATATTTTATTATACTCGGTGTTTCGAAGGATTATTTTCATTTTTGTTTTTTTTTCAATTGCTGCCATGTTAAAGCGTAAATATCTCTTCTTAACCCAACACCTGCAGGTTCTCAAGTCTAAATAATGTCATCGAAAACTTCCGACATTAAGACGGGCCGTATCCGCAAGGCTACCGACACATGCAAACGCTACAAGCAAAGATCAGGTAGGCTGGCATGCCTTTTTGAAAACGGAACGTTTTTCCCGCCCACATTAATATTAACATGGATCCTTTGGTGTTCATTTATAAATAAGGGTACTTGCCTCGCCACTCGTCCAATCCTCGAACTATTGTTTATATCTATAATATAATTACACAGTCGCTCATGTTACGTTACTTTTACAAGCATCTTCAGACAGGCAGACAGACTGAATGTCCATTTTTTTTTCTGATACCATCCACTCTCTCACAAGGTTAAGAGTAGTCTAATCTGATCTTAGGGTGCTAGAGTCGTTCTGAACATATCCACTTTAATTTATGATATCGACTGAAGGTTTTTGAAGGAATTTCAATATGAAATTTAAATTATTACCACTCTGTACGATTCCTTGTACGGTTTCGCCCTTCGGCATCTTCAGGCATTCTATCACACGGATACAACACAAGTGACGTAAAAAAAACCCCATTTATATTTTAATTTTAGTCGATTAATATTTCTTGTAAAACCCTTTCAAGAAAGACTCATTAACAAGATCGTTAATGAAAATTATCACAGGCAACTGTGTTAATTATTATTAGATTTGTTTTAGCTGCCATTTACTGCTTGCCTCGGGGTAAGTGTTGTCCTGTAATTAATACCTTTGGTATATAGACGATGCTAACTGTTTATTGTACGTCAGTTCTGTTGCATCTAAATAATGAAATGTTAGAAGATGCCGAAAGACGAACCCCGGGTCGTTAGTGACAAAACATATGGAAATGGAATCGTACAAAATTGTAACAATTCAAATTTGATATCCACTTTGCTTCACAATTCTAATCCTATATCCAGTGCAATGTTTGCATAAATATTGTGCACTAAAACTGAAATGTTTTTCATTGAATAATGTTGTAAGCACCTACGATATTTGCCGTCGCTTAAATCTCATCCTTTCTCTTTGTAGGTGCCTATACTTAAGTCGATTGTGAATTGTGTACACAGATTCCAATCGTGGCACGAAGACCGTTAAAAAATTTTAATTTCAGAATTATTCTTCGTAAAAAGTAGTCTCTTTACGCTACCTATTTCTAGCCTCGATTTGTATTAACGAATTGCTCGAAATCATGGATATTTGTCATGTCGAAATTGTCTCCCACCCAACCGATCCTAAAACTGGTCTTAACAAAAGTGATCGCCGTTTATAATTCATTAGCATTCCATACTCTTGAGTCTGAGTTCCAGGGCGAGCGGCAGGCGCACGTATGCTATGACATAATTGACAGAATTGATAATTGTGAGAGTTTCGAATTGGTCGTAGCTGGGATATTTCGCTCGGAATGTAATTTTTTTTACATATAACAAATTATTTATTTCGATACCATTTTCTAGCACGTAGTGCGATTGATCCCGATTCCCTGCCGTAATAACTCTGTCGCTGCTCCTGATTCCCGATGTTTTTTTTGTAATTTCACGCTTCAACCCTTCCGTAGTTTGCATATCGAAATATCTATCCTACTAATCCAGCATGTGTAGTGGTGTCGCAGACACTCTTATTCTATAAACTATTCGCATGAAATCAATTATTAGACTTCGGCAAACAGTCGCACGTTCAAGTATTGTTCTACAATGAACACGAGAAGGCAACGGCAGCGGGATTAACCACTTAAACGCCACAAAAAATGTTATAATTAGTGTGGTGCATCGCCTGATCTGTAGCCGTACTTTGAATCAACAATTTATGATCGAATTTGAATTGTTACAACTTTATATGATTCCTCATGTTTTGTCACCACTCAATCTTCCCAACTCCCCCTTTTGTACTGTTTACTTGAGATCAGTTCAATGAATCGACAATCTCATGACATAAATTCTTATATTTCATCACTAAATGTTTGATCGTTACTTGCCAGATTGAAATAAGTAAGCATCTCTATATAAAAAAAGCCAATTTATATTTAAATGTTGGTTGATTAATATTTGTTGTAAAATCATTTCAAGAATGACTCGTTAATAAGATTGTTAATGAAAGTTATCACAGGCAATCGTATTAAATATTATTAGATTTGTTTTAGCTGCAGTCTACTGCTTGCCTTTGCTAACTGTTTATTTTACGTCAGTTCTGTTGCATCCGTGTGATGGAATGCCTGAAGATGCCGAAAGGCGAAACCCGGTTCGTTAGCGACAAAACATGTGAAATCGTACAAAGTTGTAACAATTCAAATTTGATATTGAAATTCCATCAAGCACTTTCAGGCGATATCATGAATTATGATTGATGCCGTGAAAATCAGTAATGTCCAAAATTACCGACGGCTTACTGCTACGGGGTGTAACGAAAGCGATCATCAGACTTCTGACTGTGTCCTGGCTTCCACTTTCTATCGCCACTCTTTTTGGAAAATGGGAGACCGAGGGAATGACCGCACACTTCAACGAATAGAGATATCTTCATCTGAAATGCATACGCTCCCCACTCGGTCGTATATATATTTTGTTTGCAGCAAAAACTGTGCCACACAAAACAGGCAGACAATCCACCTGGTGTACACAAATAAAGGCTAGCTTATGTATTGTAATATAATATGTCTGTTTCTTAAACCCAACCACCGATTCACCTACCAGTACACTATCTGAGCTTAAAGGGTTAAATTTAAATCATCGCGTTGATTTCTTCTCCTTTGTAATCTGCAAGGCCACATTTATTCAGCGATTTCAACACAAGACAAACCGATTTCACACTGATTAGTGATATGCAATATTTTCTGCTGTAGAATAATACTAAAAGATTAAAATTTAACGTTGAGCGTCTCCACTCATTCAATTACCGTTACTCGAATGCTAATCAGTTTCATTAATCTCTCTGACGTGTCACATGATCTGAGAAACAGCAACATTCTGGATTTAATGACCACGCTACGGTCTAATTTTATATGTGAGCTATCACATCTCATTTTACAAATTGCACTTTTAAAGTGTTAACTGTCACTATTTGGTAGAAAGACATGATATTTCATAGAATTTAACAATTTATGATATCGACTGAAAGTGCTTGACGGAATTTCATATCTAATTTGAATTGTTACAATTTTGTATGATTCCACATGTGTTGTCGCCAACGACCTGGGTTTCGCCTCTCGGCATCTTCAGGCATTCTATCACAAGGATGCAACAGAACTGACGATGCGGAAAGGCGAAACCCGGGTCATGAGTGACAAAACATGTGGAATCCCACAAAGTTGTCACAATTCAAATTTGAATAAAATAATGTTTGGTCAGTCAACAATGCTCGCGATAAACGACAGAGTTGTTTGTTTGCAAATTTCAATTGTTGATACTTTTTTAGGATTCCATATGTTTTGTCGCTAATGATCCAGGTTTCACCTTCCGACATCTTCGGGCATTCCATCAACAGAACTGACACAATATAGAGTGTATAACAATAACATCAGTTATATACGAGAGGAATTAATTACATTTAAAAAAAAACTGACTGGAGGACTAAACTTGTGCTATGAAAAATGATGGGTACTTTAATTTAGCAATTAATTGTTCTTGCAGGTGTGACCATGGCTATGACCATATAAAATAAACTAAACACACAATAACATAAGACCGGGGCTACACTGTATAAGCTGTTTATCGTGCATGTTATCGAACACCGCAGCAGTAGCCGACAACTTGTTCACTCAATCGTGAAACTAGCTTAAGGCCAGTGAATCAGTTTGAATTTTCAACAATTTTCTCAGTTAACCAGAAGTCGTATCCTGTAATTGTAAAGTTGAGGTAATACAGTGTTGAAACGAGTCCGTTGCGACAGAACCGCTATGCCAGCATTCTTTTAGAATCAATCGATTTGATTGATTTGTAACGTAGCATGGATCCGTAAAATTCTCGTTGATTTAGATTGTCTCAATTGATTTATTCCATTGTTGTGTCACATATAACTTCAATCGTTTCAATTAGTATTGGTCTGCGTCACTGGCAAACAGCAATATCTCATTTTGTTTTCAATAAATTAACATCTTCAAACGGCAGGGTTAGACAAACGTTATCGACCAGCGGTCCGGGAAGCGGTCGGGTCTTACTGTGCGGCAAATTGACGGTGAAAGAATGCCTGAAGATGCCGACAGGCGAAACCCAGGTCATTAGCAACAAAACACCTTGAATCGCACAAAGTTTCAACAATTCACATTTGACACTAATATTCCAGAAAGCACCTTTTAAAAAAATTGTGTCATTCATAAATTGCATGCCAGGCATAATTTAACTGTTCGTCTAAACCAGCCATGCTCAAACTTTTTTTCCTCCGGGCCGCATTCCGATTTTTGCTTTTCTAGGGGGGCCGCAACATATTAATAGTAAACTGTAAATGTAACACATACTATAACTGCATACATATGTATGTATTATGATGTCAAAAAAAAACTATTTTATTTTTTTGTGAATATTTACATATTTATTAAAGAAGACTTACCAGCATAAGAACAAGTATAAAATATTTTGGTAATAAAAAGAAATTTTTCTGCCAAAAGCAGGCTCCTCGATACAACTTTAAAACTTTAAATTTGATTGATGAAAAGAGAAAAATAAAATAAAAATTAATGTTAATATTGAGTCAAGCTTTGAACTATCTTCGTCAAATCAGGTTCCTGATTACTACAGTCTACTCTTATTATATCATCAAGGTAAGAATCAGTAAGCCGATTTCTATACACGCTCTTCACATATTTCATTTTAGAATATGACGATTCACAGAGATATGTAGATGAGATATTGAAAATATGTCTCAAACAACACCAACAAAATATTTGGTGACTATTATCATTTTGGGCCGAACATAATAGCTATTTGGGCCGCAGTTTGAGTATCACTGGTCTAAACCAAGAATTCCCGACTGCTAGCACTAAATCAAGGCTTTGAGCGACTCAAAGTCACTTGTCCAGTGTGAAGCAAAACTAGATTCGAGGAATCAAGATGCACCTTGGTTTCCTGCATACCTTCCAAACCTTTCAGAACAATTTTGGCCCTCGCTATAAACATCAATTGCTACAAATGTTAATGAACACAGGAAGATAATTAAGAATGACTATTAATTCTTGAGATACACAAAATTGCTAGAAAATTATAAGAAATCGAGTACAGTGAAACATTGGTTCCAAATTTTTTCAAGGCACCCCAAAAAAATGAAAAATGCGGGAAAGTTTAAAATAATAATATTAAAGTGAAATCTTAAAAAAAAAACAGTCTCCCCCCCTTTAATTACTAAAAATGGTGTTTTACAAAAATTGATAAATATGAGAATGTTTCGTAAAAGTTATATCAATAAAATAATATATATTTCATCATTAATTTCATTATTGATTGAATTGACATTTACTTGATAGAACTCCATTATAACACGGTGAAAAAATAGCATTGTTTTTATTACCATGTTATTAATTTCCAGATTTAATGTGTCCAAACTCACAAATTACATCAGATAAAAAGATTTATCTACGAAAACAGGATAATATTTGAGACAGGACTGAAATATATTAAACGATAGATTGAGGTAATAAAAAATCAGGAAATAGTTAATGTGGGATTATTTAACATTGTTTTTTTACGGGTTTTTGAGGGGACTATAAAAAATTGATAATCCGTCCGGTAAAACGTATTATTCAAGAACGGTTGATCAGGGGTTCCACCGCACTCACAATCAATAGCCATGCGAAGTGTAATTTGGGTTGTGCATCACTGACTGGTTTTGTTTGATTACAGTATTGTTTTTTTACTTTCCACTGTGTATGTATCATTTTTGTGCACGCCTAAACTATTTTTTCCTTTGCACCTGTTTTTATAGCATGGCTTGCGATAGTTTAATTTACTTAATATTTCTGCTAGTCAGCTGTTTGTTCTTATAATCTGAAATTTAAAAAGTACAATAATTTATTTAGTAATGATAAAGAAACGAAGCAAAAAGAAATTATCAGAACAAATCGATGTATATTTCAACACGAAAATTTGCTTGTAATCAAAAGTTTCGACACTCTTAACAATACTTGTATATTTGAGTATCAAATATTAACTGCTGACTGGACAGTTGAGTCATTATCGGTAAATGAATTGATAAAATTTTGTCTATCGAGTGAATATAATTTAATTATAATTTTTTTTAAAATTTAATATGAATCACTTTAAAGGTGTGATATTTAAACTCTTGATATTTAAAATTTGCAATATTATAGCTACTTACATATATCAAATTTGAATTGTTACAACTTTCTACGACTCCACACGTTTTATCAATAACGACCCAGGTTTCGCCTTTCGGCATCTTCAGGCATTGTATCACACGGATGCAACAGAACTGACGTAAAATAAACAGTTAGCATCGTACAAATACCAAAGTTGTTAATTACAGGAAAACACTTACCCCAAGGCAAGCAGTAAATTGCAGCTAAAACAAATTTAATAATATTAATCTAATAATAATTGACATAATTGCCTGTGATAATTTTCATTAACAATCTTGTTAATGAGTCATTCTTGACAGCGTTTTACAGCAAATATTTGTCTTACTGCTTGCCTTGGAGTAAACTTTTTCCTGTAATTAATAACTTTGGTATATAGACAATGCTAACTGTTTATTTATATCAGTTCTGTTGCATCCGTGTGATACAATGCCTGAAGATGCTCAAAGGCGAAACCTGGGTCGTTATTGATAAAACGTGTGGAATTGTACAAAGTTATAATAATTCAAATTTGGTATTGAAATTCCATCACGCGCCTTCAGTCGATATCGTAAGCCATTTTTATTGGAGCTCTTTTGTTTCTCTTCTCAAAATTAAAATTTAGAGATTTTGTATTCCACGTTGACACCTGTGACAACGCTCTTGTGAGAAATGTCAGCAATTTTTGTTTGGTTGTTGCGGTGCAGCCCTGAAAATGATGGCAGTGATGCAGAATAAAGAGCCGACACTGCCGACGGAGTTCCTGGTGACGGGGAGGACGGGGCGGCGAAACGCCATGCCGGACATCCTCGACCCCCCGCACGCCGGCGCTACCACGGCCGGTCTGCCCGAGCGCCTGCAGCAGCTGGCCACCTCTGGTGAGTACGCTCGTTCTGTGTACGCACCCGCCAGAGATCATCCTATCCTCAAAATTGACCTCAACCGAATAGTATGACTGACAACCGGCAGACGTCACCTTATATCACACGTAAGATCACGTACAATGTAAGCATGATCGTAGCACATGTAAGATCATTCAACAGTAAAAAAACAGATTCACAATTCACTAATCACGTTTTTAAGGAATCACATAATATAAATTCAAACTCAGTGCCTAAGTGTTTGCATCTTTGTAATAAGGGTCGCAGAATGACGACTTTGGAACACCTGGATATCAATAGACATCAACTATCACAAAGGATTCTTAACGAGCAAACTAATATATTGTCTTCCCCATTAATTCAACCTCTCCCCTTGGTCTGATTTGTTTCCGTAATAGACCACTTCCGTGCACATGAAAACTTATTGTCATTTACAATTTTTGAAAAATTTAGTTTTATTGCGAGAAAGCAACAAGCTAGGCCGTTAAAACAAGAGAGAAGATGTATTGTGTACCTTTTCTACACAGCTATATATAGATAAGCAAATGTTAGTTTAAGCATAGTTTTGACAATGCGTGAGCCGAAATAGCTATCAACTATTTTTAAAAAATAATTTTCTAGAATTAAAATACATTGCTATTTTTTTTTCACCGTGTTATAATGGAGTTCTACCAATTGATTGCCAATTCAATCAATACCTTGTATCACCACCTGAACACTTTCGACCAGTCTAGCAAATAAACGGTACTGCACAAAATCATGAAGAAGTGTCACTTTTTTGATATTAGAATACCAAGGTGTATGATAATTATTGGATATATTGGTGCAGGTGAACTTAACCGTTAATACCGCGAGGATATATGTATCTTTTAGGCGGGGATGACGCGAATACCCTAGGGACACATGTGTCCACAGACATTTAAAAATACCTATAAAATATTCCAATTGGAAATATCATGTTATTTTTTCTATTATCATGGAGAAAATGTAATCAGTGTAATCCATACAATTGAAGCGTGTAGCGAAATAATGCAAGTATAAATGTATCCGTTTGCCAACTTTCACCATTTGGGTCTTTTATTTTGAATTATAATGCAAGTATAAATGTATCCGTTTGCCAACTTTCACCATTTGGGTCTTTTATTTTGAATTTATACCTGAACTCTTGCTTGTCAGCCTGAATTTTTCTTTTTTCACACACAATTATTTCAGTTGTCAATATCCTGTCCCTACTTGTTGTCACTTCAACCCTTAAAAAAAAATATTTGATATTTCGACACTTTGATATTAAAAATTCAAATAATATATGTCAATTTATAAATAAAACAATAGTATTATTTATATATTTGATAAGGTTGTTTTTTTTATTAATCAGTTAATACAAACTTAAATTATGTTGACATTTTCATATAATATTACAGAAGTCTCAATACTCATTAGTCAGCGACAACTACTTTGGTATGTGTACATGTCTCTAAAATCGGGTCAGCCTTATTTTTAACATGCATTCAACGTTATCCGTTTCAGATCCGACGGAACCTCAACCGGGATCGTCAAGCGATCATGCGGAATCTGCGCCAGCAGAAAAGACTGCGGAGTGCCCGAAGAGGACCGGCTCCAACAGTTGAATTCGAAGGCCCCTGATTCTCCACCTGACGTCTGTGGAATTCATCGAGTTTCTAACCCGCCCGGCGCACGCTTGACCTCACAAAAATCATAGACTCTCGGCAGTTGTCTCAAATCATTTTTTTTTTTCTACGATCAAAATGTTTTATAAGTGTATTGTGTTGTCAAAGTCTTTTCACAATTTTTTTTAGTTTTTACAGTATCGTAATCGATAATTAACCGTCACGTTTGAAGCAATCGTGTCTCAGTTATCAGTATGACTGATCGACGGGTAGAGCCTACTTTTGTTTTAACAAACACCAGTAGCAATGTCCCAATGTTGGATATAATTTGCAATCCGGTAAGTAATTCCAGTCTCAAATGCGTTGCGCCACATTAAATGAATCGAGTGTTCATGTTCTTCTGGACACTTACAGCAATTATTACTGGACCGATTTCGGTTTATCTACAATTAACCGGTTCACACCGGATCGAAATCGTCCTGTCTATAATAGACGGCAATCTAAATACTGCCAAATTGCAATGTTACAAATTATCGTATACCTGTTTTGTTTTATTAATATCAGAAAAACAAAACATTTTGCTGGCAAGTGGCTGGAATTTGAACATACATACAAGAACCTGTCTAATTTTGGGACACGATTACATAGCCGGAATTTTTCTAGTCTAGTATGTTATAATCTAATCGTTTTCTGTATCTCTGCGTTATGTTTAACGTCAAATACTGTCACGTCAGATGGTACGAAGCTTGTCGAAAGACCTGATTATTTTCTTGAATACTCTCCTGTTATATTCTAACTGAGAAACGGTTCCCATTGCGGAATCAAAGATCTGTCTCTAGGAACTATTTTTTAGTATCTAAGAATCGATCATCGACACTCAACACTATGTGGAATCTCTCGCTATCGATTTAACGCGGCTATTCTATTTACGCGTTAAAATAATTCATATTATAGATGCTACTGCAAGGGATTTAAAGTCGACACTTGAAACGGCAACCCAGCAGTGGATTCAACCTAATTGACTAAATCGTCTCTCGGCACCCTGCCATTTGTATTCTTGACACCAGCAGAATAGTTTCCTATTTGATGTTGAAATTCCACCGAGCACCTTCAGTCAATATCATAAATTATTATATAACATAATTATTTGTCTGAACGTGCTTGACGGAATTTCTATATCAAATTTAGATTGTTGAAACTTTATACGATTCCACGTGTTTTGTGGGGCCAGGTTTCGCCATTCGGCATCTTCAGGCATCCGTGGATGCAACAGAACCGAAAGATGCAAAGTCAATTCTTTCGCATCCGTGTGATGGAAAGCCTGAAGTTGCCGAAAGGCGAAACTCGGCTCGACAAACCGTGTGGAATCGTAGAAAGTTTCAACAATTCAAAACGGCACCACGCGTTGTCTGTTTTTAAGAAACGTCCTAAAACGATAGATGGAGATTCCGTTTTAACTTCACATCCGTACCATTTTTACGATGTTCAAATTGCTCCGAGTGGCTCACTATGAGGCTGACTTGTGACACTTTGTGACACATGTTACAAAATTCCGAGCAAGTCAGCCTATCTGCGCCGCCGTGCTGTAAGCAATGACACCGTAATAATTTCATATATATTTTGTAATGAAAATAAAGTTTGTTAATTCTCGTCTACTTATATATTGATCATTAATTGTTTAATTATTATGAAATTGCACGGGTTTTTTAATGTGTTGATCACGTTGTTAATTTAGAATGGCTGTAGAGAATAAACCGTTCGGATACTCTTGGAGAGAATCACAGTTTAAGCAATCTTGTGTGGAAATTAAATTATGTACAACTGCTGCAACATTATGCAACTGTGGAATTTCCATTGTTTAGCATTTGAACGGTTTGAATACGAATAGTCCATCGAATATATGTTTGTGAATCTGCAACAGCTATCAATTCTCATGTCAATTGATTAGATGAATATGTATTGTACGTTTTGAAGTCTTAGTTATTCTAATTATTGGAAATTTAGTTAAGGTAATTGAATGTAAGATGTATTGAGTTTATATTTTACATTTGATGTAACAATGTACAAATAATCCATTTCAGCTAGCGAAATAATAATCATTTAGTACGCAGGTTGTTTGTAGGCCAAAAAAGGAAACATTGTTTAAACCCACTAACAATAAAAATATGTTGTTGTTCTGTATGTATAACTTTCATACATAAATACGAGGCGGTGCTATCCAGTGTAATCTAACGAAAAAATTTATATCGGTCATTTAGCGCAGTGTTCTTCAACCTTATTACACCTGCAGATTTTGAATTGTTGAAACTTTTTACGATTACAAATGTTTAGTTACCGATGACCCAGGTTTCGCCTTTCAGCATCTTCAGGCATTCTCGATTTTCCATCAAATATTTTATAAAATTATATAAATATTGAAATCGGGCATGAACATGTATCTTTATTTTTATTGCCATTTATTGGATTTATGTAAAAAAATATTTTTAACCCGAATATTAATGAACCCGTTCCACGCGGCTGCTTTTCACACAAATTAAGTTTGTCCTTTCTTTCCATATAGAGTTATAAACAGAGCAATAAAAAAATAATTGGGTTGGCTTTCATTGGAGCCAGATGCGTTTGGAATGTTTCACAACATTAAAAAAAACACAAAGAAATGTCCTATGTTGTCACAATCACTTTAACAAATATATCCCTAACAAATAACTCACTTGTAATCGCCATTACCGTGACGAATCGAAGCCACCAATCAAACTTAAATAAACAAGCACCATTATGTCATGGAGTGTCGCGAGATTTGTGCAAAGTTCAGTGCGGAGTTTGGCGCGTAGTTTCAAACTGATTTGTGACCTGGCAGAAATCGCGATAAATTTAAAGGGTTCAAAAAATCAATGTTTTAAACATTTAAACCTAATACTTTTGATAAGTGTATAGAGGTAGCCGTAGCAGGACAAATTCGGCGATATTTTGAAACTAAAATCAGTCCTATATGTCCGACATTTGAAAGCTCGCGTCTCATACCTTGAGACGTTCGCGTGGAAAGGATTAATTAGCACCAAGAGGGTAAGCCGGTAGTGATATTCGTTGAAGAACACTCATTTAGTGAATATTTCAGATAGCTCATAACTATACCTGTCTCTTCTCGATTTATACTGTATTATCCATCATCCATAGTAGAATCTGCTTGACGTATGTGTCCCTCCAAAATCAGATCTGAACACGCTTACTGAGAACCTCTGATGTTTTCTTTCTATAGCATATAATATTCAAATATTTTTTTTTACTGGGGAATCTACGACAGTGAGTTATTCCTCTGTAGTGACGACGAGCGGTTTCCCGCAAGTTTCTAAACATGATGACAAATCAACTCTACAAAAATGATCAAAAGTGAGAAAATTTGTCCATGCGGGTCTTTTTCAAGGCCAGAAAACAAGGAATGCGAGAACTTACGGTCAGAGTTCCACTGTACTGTGGAAATTCCGCATAAAATTCAATCAATAGAACCGAATAAGTTTGACAGTAGCGCGGTTGAATTTTTTTTAAATATTCAATTCAAATTTTATCCTATTTATGATGTCGACTGAAGGTGCTTGATGGAATTTCAATATCAAATTTGAATTGTTAAGACTTTGTACGATTCCACATGTTTTGTCACTAACGACCCTTTAAACTTACTTTGGTACATAGACGATGCTAACTGTTTATTGTGCGTCAGTTTTGTGATAGAATGCATGAAGATGCCGAAAGGCGAAACTCGAATCATTACTGACAAAACATGGAATCGTACAAAGTTGTAACAATTCAAATTTTATTACCCCATCTATGTCGCTCACTTCTGTATGTGTCGTTACATACTTTATCTCCACGTTTTTAAATCTACTTAAACAAGTGCAAAATTGTGCCATTTAAATTTATTTAACCCTTTGTAATAGTGACGATTTTAATATTTTGCACAAAACGAGCGAGTTAATTGCAATTCTTTCAGACCGCAACCTCGTGTCAAAAAATCCCATCTAAGCTATGCTAACAATGGTGGCAGTAAAATAGACCAACTCAAACTAAAGAGTGTATTTTCCTATCGTACCCTCGGAGATTTATCAATGAGTTACTTAGGTGTTCCCTAACACAGACTACAGACAGACTTGGAAATACAGTAAACCCCCCTACTGCGTTCCCCTCCATGCCGAAGTTTTCTATAGTGTATGCCACAGTCCTTCAAATATCATGGTTTTTTTTTTTTTTACTAAACAGATCAGTGATTTCCAAACTCAACAAAGATGTCAGCCACTTCCTGAAATTGAAATTGTCTGGTGAGCCACCTATACTTATTCCTTCTTTATAAGTGGAGATACAAATGACCAAGAAAGACACAAAGTGTATTATGCAGTTGGCATCAATCGTAATACATCTCTGACCGTTTCTCAATTTTACTTTTCAACGATTTTTTGAAATTTAGCTCGATTCATTTTTTTATTTTTAGTTCAATAACAAAATTTTATAGGCGAATTTATCAATATGATAAAATATCCTAGCGACCGTTTGGTGATCACTGTTCTAGATTCATGGTCAAATTAGAGTTTTTATGTACAGTGAGACCTCGATTCCACGTTTTTTAAGGGGACGCTTAAAATAACAATAAAAAAGTAAAATCTTAAAAAAAAAAATGTTAAGTACCCCCCTTTTATTTCCATTTATAAAAATTAGTAAATATTAGAGAGTTTTTTAATATTCATATTAAATCTCATTTGTTGAAATAATCGAAGTGTTTTAAACTTCTTGTGAAATTGTTTATTAAAAAAATCTCAACAAATTTGACATGGCTATACATTATAATATGCTCAAACTCACAAATTGTATTAGATAGAAAGACTTATCTACCAAAAACGATCAATCGGGATAATATTTTAGATGGGACCATAATATTTAGACCCTAGTTTCACAACCTGGGGTTCGCGAAGGGTTTTTTGGGAGATCGCCAACTAAAAAAACATTATTTTGTATGCTTTTGGATTGTATTGGGGGGTCGCGGGTCGAAGGATTTTATGAAAAGGGGTCGCCACCGGAAAAGGTTGGGAACCTATGATTTAGATGATAGATTACAGAATGGATATTGTGGGATTATTTAACATTGTCCTTATGGGTGTTTGAGGTGACTGTAAAAAATTAACGATCCATTCGGGAAAACGTTTTATGTGAGAACGGTCGATCGGGGTTCCACTGTATATATTTTACTAGTGTGGAAAAAATATTTTTCACAAGCTATTTGTCGCTTGACATATTCCGTGATGGGCAAAATGCCTCATGTTTGATTTACCGATTCCGGGCAATTTACAAAATACGATTGAAAGAATCTAACCGCAAATTCTGCACGGGTGCCTAGTCTCCTATTTATATAGTGTGAGTCCCAATTTCTTCGATATAAGGGGGTCGACTATGTTCTAATTTTCCCTATCAATCCAGAGAAAAATTGCCGGCCATCATTCATCAAAGCTCTCTGGCACATAACTCCGCAAGTTCATCCAGTGGATTGTTGTCAAATACCATCTTGGATATGACGTGTATGAGCTAGGCTTTTATACCAAATTTATAAGAAAATCAATTGAACACGGTGAGAATTAGTTCCACAAAATTATTAAGATATAGTTGATAGCTATTTCGGCTCGCGCCATTTTTTGTTTCCGTAATAGACCGTTTCCGTGCCATATGTAAACTTATTGATATAGCCGCCTTTTTAGTATCATTTACAATTTTTCGTTTTATTGCGAGCAAAAAAACATGCTAGGTCGTTAAAACAAGAGAGAAGATGTATTGTGTACCTTTTCTACACAGCTATATATAGATAAGCAAATGTTCATTTAAGCATAGTTCTGACGATGGCGTGAGCCGAAATAGCTAGCAACTATATCTTAAAAAATAATAATTTTATAGAACTAAAGTACGTTGCTATTTTTTTAATCGTGTTATAATGGAGTTCTACCAGTGAATGCCAATTCAATCAATAAAGATCAATTTTCATTTTTGAATCCTTCGAAAAATTTTATAACCAAACACCAAAATGTAGGTAGTGAAAGTATAATTAAAATAAGATTTGGTATTTTTACAGTAGGTAGATGTCTCTCGTGTTGTAACACACGTGTATTAGGACAATTAATCTTAAATGTGTTTTAGATTATCGTTATTCATTATTGCCTTTTATAAAGAAACAATCTTTAATATAGTATTTAGTATTGTGCGTTCAAACATTTTTCGTTACACTCCGCCTTGTACTTGTTTTTTCACTACATCTCCGGTCTTATGTCTGTAATGACTTGCGTTGTCCGACCACGTTGAAAGTGTCACACTTCACGTTCTCAAAACCAAAACAACGCTGAACCGGTCAATCATCTAATATGGGAGATAAAATCTCACTAAATGTGATAGAGCCTCAGTTCAGACACGGTGAATTCCACGCGGATGTAAACTGCAGAGATCGAATTCATTTGCTATTCAACCGCGCTAAAATGGACTGTGCGATAATGTAGAGCAGTGATAGTCAACCTTTTTATTACTACCGCCCACTTTTGTGTCTCTGTAAGGAGTAATATTTTCTATCTGCACATTGGCTCTACATCAATTGTCATTTATATAGTAGGGAAGTAGTTTTTAAAACCTACACTACAACTACTATTGGGCAGAAGGGGCCAGATTGACTACCCCTGGTGTTGAGTTTCGACTTTCGACCTTTCCTGTTTTTGAGCATTAAATTAAAGAATAACCAACCACCACTTGTAAGGTGTTAACTGTACTTCTTGATAAAAAAGCATGATATTTTAAATAATAAAAACAAATTTTTTAGTACTTATTTCCGCAATATATTTTTTGATCGTAAATGATCTGTAAATTGTTTCCTAGTTCTTGCACCCCAGGTTTTGTATACCTGCTACTTTTAACTCAAATATTTTGTATAAATAGACTTGTTTCTAAATTGTATTCTATCATTTATGATATCGACTGAAGGTGCTTGATGGAATTTCAATATCAAATTTGAATTGTTACAACTTCGTACAATTCCACGTGTTTTGTCACGAACGACCCGGGTTTTGCCTTTCGGCATCTTCAGGAATTCCATCATGCGGCATTCATCAGTTGTGTTGCATCCGTGTGATAGAATGCCTGAAGATGCCGAAAGGCGAAACCCAGGTCGTTAATGACAAAACATGTGGAATCGTACAAAGTCGTAACAATTCAAATTTGTATTCTTTTAGTTGATAATGATCACGATGAGCGAAACCGGTCCCGATCGAAAAATATATTGTGGAAGTAAGTACTAAAAAAATGTGTTTTTATTATTTAAAATTAACCAACCAATCCGGCAATTGTGCATTGAGATATTCTTGAAAATCGTCTAATCGAAAAAAGTAGTCGTCGCTCGTTTTTAACGACTCTGACTCTGAAATTGATCAAAAACACCAGGACTTCACATCCCTGGTTTCGAAACAGAGCAAGTATTTGATAAAGCTAATAAAGAAACAGTTCGCTTCCACCGTAGACTTCTGAACGGCCATAAATGTTCACAAGGTTGTTCCATGCGCGCCGTGTCTGAACTGAACCTGACAGCAGTCGAGCGGGTAAATCTGGTAATTACTCTTTTAATTTACAGCTATTCGATAGCGAAAGTCACTTAATATGTCATAAAAATAACTGAAAAAATAAAACACAAACTACTTTCAACCGATGACTTTGTGAAACATTAGCGGTTTATTCTTACACAGATAATATTTTCAGGGAAATGTACCAAAAACTATTGTGAATTTAGAATGTGTTGGATATATTTAAGTATTTGTAAATTATAGCTATACTGTTAACATGGGAACAAGAGTCTCGGTAGTATCTTTTTACTGTCGTAAACTATATGTCGAATTTTACTACTTATACTGTTTTGCCGTTTATCACTTAGCCTGTTTTGTCGCACTCAAGTAACAAACCATCATCGCGAGGTATTCTATTACGGATCGCAGTCCAATCGAACAATGTTAATGTAAACATGATAAACTATGATCACAAGGAAATTTTAAATTTCATCAATAATTTTTGCCAAAAAGTAATATTTTAATTTATGATATCGACTGAAGGCGCTTGATGGAATTTCAATATCAAATTTGAATTGTTACGACTTTTGTACATGTTTTGTCACTAACGAACCGGGAATGGCACATTAATAAGATTGTTAATGAAAGTTATCACAGGCAATTGTATTATTTATTATTAGATTCATTTAAGCTGCCATTTAGTTCTTGCCTTGGGGTGTGTGTTTTCCTGTAATTAATAACTTTGGTATATAGGCGATGCTAACTGTTTTATGTACATCAGTTCTGTTGCATCTGTGTGATGTGATGCCTGAAAATGCCGAAAGGCGAAACCCGGGTCGTTAGCGACAAAATATGTGGAATCGTACAATGTTGTAACTCGGAATAATTATACTGCAAAAATATAAGGCATTGTCTCTGTTCGACGACTAACTGTTTTTACTGTTTTAAATAATAAAAAAACATTTTTTAGTACTTATTTCCACGATATATTTTATGATCAGGACTGCAAGTATTATCAATCATCTCGCAATTAGGGAAACCGTTCCCGATTATGAAATGTATTATGTAAATAAGTACTAAAAATGTTTTTTTATTATTTAAAATATCACGCCTTTCCCTCAAATTGTTCTGTAGTGTGTTGATAGAAGTTACTAGCCTATTTCTTTATTAATATATATATAACATTACTTATTGAATTATTTTTTGAAATATTTAACGTTGAAATGTATGTGACTCGGTAGGAATCGGGTGAACGAACACCATGTTGGACTGTCACCCATATTCTATTTGAATATAGCCTCTGCTTTTTTAATTAAAATCAGTTGATCTTCGAAATCCCAAATTTTTAGCACAGCAAATATTGCAGAACCAAAGATGTTTTATCTCTTTAGTAAAAAGCGTCCAAGAAGCTATCTATGATTCAAATTTGATGAAATCTGGAGTGTTTGTTGCTTTCCCATAACGTTTATATGGATTTTAAGTTTTCATGGTTTGCTGTTATGAATTTGTTTTTTTTTTGTTGCCACAGTGTTGCCAGCGATGCATGTAAGTTTTTCAAATCACCTTTTGCGCTTTGAGTGACTTTGAGACAATTGACCCTCATTAATCGCAAATTAACACACATAGCAAATAAATCGACAACTTAATTTTAGCACTTTTGTAGGACAAAGGAATAAAAATGATGATTTTTAATTTACAACATCAAATTTGAATTGTTGAAACTTTATTTAACAGAAAACCACTCTCAAGGCGTTAACTTATTGGATCAAAACACGGTGAATTATTACTGTTTAATCAAGACGTTTTAGAAACAGGCTCAATTGGGTTCAACGCCACTATTAAATGAGTAGTCAGACCTAGTTTCCTTTTTCTATCCCTTACTTAAATCAATCTGAATAATTCTTATAATGTCACCAGTTAATTCCATCATAACCCATCCATTTTAAATAAGTAGGTATTTCTCAGTATACAATTGAAAACAAAAACACGAGGCTGTATTAGGTATACGATAATCTTTCCCAAATTTGAATGACATATTAACTATCAGTATTCGTTAAAATTTTTTCACATTTTTTTGGCTTTCAAATTTTTTGGCTCGTAACCTTTGTTTAATTCCACTCGAACATAAGTGATGCAAACTGTTAACTGACTGTCGGTTCATTTACTTTTTTATCTTAGAATGCCTGAGGATGCCAAAACGCGAAACCCGTGTGGCGAGCAACAAAATATGTGGAATTGTACATAGTTTCAACAATTCAAATTAATCAGGCTTTTATTTATTTATTTGAAACCATTCTCATTTTGGCCACCTACAAAATACATATAGATCATTTATGATATCGACTGAAGGTGCTTGATGTGAAAACATGTGGAATCGTAGAAAGTTGTAACAATTCAAATTACATATAGATCAGTTTTTGTTTTGTTTGTTGGTAGTGTCAAAACTAATGCTTTTTACTGACATCCTTAAGCATAGATAAGAATTATTACGGTCACAATGAAGCGTCTAGTATTAAGGTTTAAACTAAAATTAAGGAAAAATGTAACCATGTGTTTTTTTACTGGGAATTTTTTGCAGTGCAAAAATTCAGTCAGTAAACAGAGGCTTCTTTGCCATATAAACGTTTCTATTGCCTATTGAAAGCTGAATTTCTCGAATACTGATTTTTGACAATGCTGGTTCGTTGATTGTATAGAGAAAATTGATGTGTAGAAATTTTGCGACCTGACATCATTTTTGTCATGAGAATATACAAAAAAAAAAAAACAGTAATTATAAAAGTTTTGCAGTTTAGCTATGAATTTTCTGTTAGTCTGTTAGTTTACTTTTAACCAAAGAGTAGAATTTTCTCATACAGTATCACAGGAATATTAGAAAGAAATTGATAGTTTTATATACTTATAAATATATAGTTTTATGGTCTAACAAATGCTGTTCCTTTAAAGCTTTGCACTCGACAAACGTTGGCAAACAATTAATGTCACAAATGAAGAAGTAAGAATTATCACCCTCGATTGCCAATTGTAATTAGTATTGAAAAAAGAAAAGTTATATTTTACAATAAATTGGCTGGTATTTGGAGTTATAAAGGAAAAATCAATGCGAGTGCAAATGGTTAATAATATGTTAATTCAATTCTATAAGAGTGATTGAAAATGTTCGATTTATGAATAATAGAAATGTAAAAGAGAAAATGATTATTCTGAGTAACATTTGTGTTGTAATTAAAAATAGACCCAGTTAATGAAGACGTTTCTATTGCTTTATCCCAATTACCATTATTTAAACAGATTGCTTGCTCATTGAGAGAGGTCTCACCTATTTTCCTTCTTCAATAAAATAAGTTCATTTCGAATAAACCACAATATTTTTCTTCGAAAATGTCACCGCTCACTGCATAATTTATGACATCGACTTTGTACGATTCCACATGCTTTGTCACTAACAAACCGGGATTCGCTTTTCGGTATCTTCAGGCATTCTATCACATGGATGCAACAGAACTGTCGTACAATAAACAGTCAGCATTGTCTATATATCACAGGTATTAATTACAGGAAAACACACACCCCAATACGAGAATTAAATGGCAGTTAAAACAAATTTAATAATAAACACAATTGCCTGTGATAATTTTCATTAACGATCTTGTTAATGAGCCATTCTTGAAAGGGTTTTACAACAAATATTTGTAACAAATGTAAAAGCACTAATTTGGTCTTGCCTTGGGGTAAGCGTTTTCCTGTAATTAATACCTTTGGTATATTGACGATGCTAACTATTTATTTTACGTCCGTTCTGTTGCATCCGTGTGATCGAATGCCTGAAGACGCCGAAAGGCGAAACCCGGGTCTTTAGTGACAAAACATGTGGAATCGTACAAAGTTGTAACAATTCAAATTTGTCACTGTTATGATTATTTGATATGTTTAGAAGTACAATGGGTAGGTTTAATGAACAGTTTCTACAACGAACACTATCATAAAAGATTTTTGTGTCCGGATAACGAACCATAACAATCTTTCCTGTAAAACTAATCGACTTAACTGATCATCCAATGTATTAATAAATTTAGTCTCATTGACAAATATCTAGGTTTTTTCAGTCACTCTTACAATGCAAGTAGAGTTTACAATTACAATAAAATAGGTATCGAGATCATACTTACAAATTGTTGAAAAAGTACTTAAAGAAACGATTGTAATTTTTTTTTAGTGTAATTCTGTTGATTGTTGAGAAAATTCTAATAAAATGATTTGTTATCTTATAAATACTATTGGATTGTGTAACAGATATTATTTGTTGATGGCTGCTCATCGACAGAGGTCTCCGCCTAGCTGGGATCTGTCGCTCACAGTGCAGCCATTGCAGAAATGCATATAACTTATTGTGTGATCTTGCAGTTCATATTTTATATAACTACACTTATCGGTGTTATACAATTTCAATTGTAATAAACGGGATCAATCCCAAATGAAATGAACTTGTTTTTATTTGATAATTAGCTCTTCTCCCAGTTTTCAGGATCGGATAAGCGGTTGTTCAAGAGGTGTGAAAATATTGCAAACTTTGATGAACCTTGGATTCAAATCTATGAACGTTTACATTATAACATTCATACCTGTGAACAAGTCTAACAATGCTTACCACTAGACTTCAAGATAAAAGAAGATTTTTCACGATCAAACTTTGGCTGCCACACCCTATCTAAAACTCATGGCAAATATGCTCACCAATGCAGAAAAAACACAAAGAAATGTTTTCAAAAAATTATATCCCTAACAAATAACTCACTCGTAATCCCCATTGACGAATGAGTGAACGCCATTACTGTCAGGTGTCATGGAGTGTCACATTGCAGAGCCGCGAAGTTTAAAACTGATTTGTGACTCTGGCGGAGATCGTGATAAATTTAAAGGGTTTGAAAAATCGATGCTTTAAACATTTAACCCTAATATTTTTGACAAGTGTATTGGAGGTGGCAGTAACAGGACAAATTAAGCGATATTTTGAAACTAAAATCAGTCCTGTAAGCAAAAGATTGCCTGTATTATCGACATTTGAAAGCCCGCGTCTCATACCTTGAGACGTTCGCGTGGAAAGGATTAATTGGTCATTTCAAAACATGCATGATGTTATATATATCACCAACAATTAAAATTTTCCGTTTTAATTACATCTCCATCTCACAAACACAGTTCTCTCTCATCAGCAGACATTGTGCATTGAGTGAAAGCTGAATGAAAGAATTTTTTTTTTTAACTTAATGTTTATTCACATTTTAATAGGCAGGTAAAATAATGACTCAAGTACATAATTCAAAGCAAATAAATCATTAGCCAAATATGTAAATCCAGTGAACAATATTTAACATCCAACATAACTATATTGGCACTCATTCCTATGGAGATTTAAAAAGCAAACAGGGCTGGTAAAATGTATATAATACTTTGATGTTACCATTCTGAAATTTTGCCTGATTTATCCCAGTATTTAATCTTCATAAACTGGCTTACCACCAACATTACTACTTTAAAATATTTGGCTGTAATAATATTCGCACCGTTGCTGAGCAATGAACCGGTCAATAAAGACTCTTTACTTACCAGACATTTACCAGATTCACATACTACCATGTTAAACAAATACAGATAATATTAACACAGTGAAAAAATAGCAATGTATTTAAGTTTTACAAAACTTATAAGGTATATAGATGATTGCTATTTTGACTTACGCCCTCATCAGAACTATATTTAACCCTTTCCACACAGCGGTTTTTCATACAAAGTTCTACCAAGTAAATGCCAATTCAAACGATAAAGAATATTAAAGCCGACTCATTTTGTTCGCAACGCAGGCTATAGAAACATTTTGATCAAAACTACAAGTTATTTACATTGAAACAGCTATTTATTTATGTTTCAATCGAGTAATTCTCTCCCACTTATCACAAGAAGAATGAAAAGATCAACTTTTATATATTTTATATACCAAATATATTCATTTGGGAATCCGCTGTATTCGTTCATATAATAATATCAAGCACAGATTTCTTCCGGCAGTCAAATCGATAAAGAGAAACCGCAATTTAACTAGACAATTATCTAAAACTATTTTCGCATCTCGTTTTATAGCATACTATCAAATAATTACTGTAGGACCGTGACATCAAAATGGGACTATTTTGTGTCATACAAACAAGAATATAAAAAAAAAATTGCATGTTTAACCCTCTTAATACCCCAGTGCCAATATATCGGCTTTTCTAAATGTTACATATATTTTTATGTACGTAACATAATTTTAAGTAAAAATAAGAAGTGTCATAACATTGGGTACCTAACCTTTTATATTCGAGCCACATACAGGTCCACAGTTATATAATACAGCCCCACAAAGCATTGTTTTTTATGTAATTTTTGTTCCAAGATGTAATGATGGTATCAAATTTATCGAAACTCCCGGACCTAAACACATTCCACCGAGTGCTACAACACCCATAGATTATTTTGACTTATTCTTTACTTCATCATTTATTGAATTATTAGTGAATTAGAGAAACTAACAAATATGCTACAAGATTTTTGAGCAATTACGATGGTTCTGAACAAATTTGTCAAGATTTTTAAGTCGAAACGACTAAGTTTGTTTGGTCCTCCATAAAATATAAAATATTTTACCAAAATGTCTTTATTTTTAATACCGTTTCATAAATTTACAAAAACAATTTAAAAATAGATATTTTCCAGGATGTTTATTTATAGGGTGCTAAAAGGGTTAAGGCTGTTTATAGTGCGTAATTGTGTCGATCAAACAACAGATGTATCTAATTCAAAACACAAAATATCAATTGAAGGCGCCCGGTGAAATTTCAATTCAAAATTTTAATAAATGTTTACTTTGAAATGAAATACACTACACGATACGATTATACGAAAGCATATCTAAATATTGTCAAACATCAAAGAATCTAGAGGGAACAAATAATTTGAGTCGTTATTTATCGAATATTTATAATGGTATTTCTTTCTGATGTCACGTCTACCCATAAATAAGTTCCACAACAATGCAGTTTCTTAGTAATTGTAAAAATATTGCGACAATTGCAACTACTCGCAAAATATGAGGTTATATAAGATAATGGTGGATTATGAAGCGGAAGAATCTAATTGAAGACTCGATCGGGAAGGACGATGGGAGCGATCAGAGTCCAGATGTAGATGGTGCTGCACAGCCACGACGAGATGATCTTCACCCACATCGAGGCCACGTTGGCGTTCAAAGTCTGCAGAGTGGAGTTTGGCCTGGAAAAAAGTTGATATTACGGTGTGAGGCGATGTTGAAAGATTTCATTTCACCAATATTGTTGTTACAACTTTGTACGATTCCAAATGTTTTGTCACTAACGACCCGGGTTTTGCCTTTTGGCATCTTCAGGCATTCTATCACACGGATGCAACAGAACTGATGAGTTCAGTTGCCAAAAGGCGAAACCCGAGTCGTTAGAGACAAAACATGTGGAATCATACAAAGTTGTAACAATTCAAATTTGCGATTGAAATTCCATCAAGCACCTTCAGTCGATATCATAAATTATTAAATGATTTATTTACAATGTATATGCTTTATAAATTGACTAAACACAAATAATTTACGAAAAATTGCAAATTGTGTTGTTTCCTTTGATAGCACGCGGGTCAGAGGTTGACCCGTGTTAAATAAATGACAGAATTTGATGCATTGATATATTTCTAGTATTTCCTGAAAATTCGACTGAAATATATCCATAGAGTCAAAAGTCATATCATTTTTAATTTCGCAATCGGAATTTGTCGATCGCCATTTAAAATTGCCGGATTTTGTGGGCATGACTAATGTTATAACATTGGGGAGAGATACTCACTTGTACCAATTGGTGAGAGTCATCATGACGTAGAGAGTTGAGAGCGCGAAGATAGCATGGAAGAAAGACCATGAGTAGGCAACAGTTTCCTCTTCATTGTCCCAAACCTTCTTACCGTTGCCGCCGGATTCACCCCCGTCCATGCTTCCCACTTCTATTTGAAAACACACACCGTCAATTAATACTTATTAATAGCTCTGGAACCGTTTGTTTTGTATACCTGGTAATTTATATTGAAACCGCCCCTGATCTTTTAACCCGTTGAGTAGTGAGTTATTTCTTTACGAAATAAGTTTTTTGGTTTATTTTAAATATTTTTTGTTACACTTCATATAAAATTAATTGTGGTTCAATCTAGAAAGAATATTTATTACCATATCACATAGTAAATAAAGTTGTACAAATGCATAGTAATAAATGTGAATAAATTTATTCACTATGAATTTTCTAGAAACATTTACTTTAGTTTGAGCCTAAAAAAATAATTGCAGTCTGAGCAAACATAGTTCGATATTGACACTGATTCCTAGAAAGAAAGCGGTTGAACAGACAGTAAATTTTATGATACATGATTAAAAGTGTAATTTCTTTGAATTTTTTTTCTCGTAAAATTCTTTTATTAATTTGAAACAAAAAAAAAATGTACGCCCGACTGCTTAAAATTATTGACAGATATGTGCAGCATGAATATCTGAAGAAATTATAATTATTCAACAAAAAATACGGAACTTGCAATTGATAAAAGACATCACAATATTTGGACGTACATGTACGGCCATTGATTTATTACATTGATTTAATTCGCGTTTATTTAGCAGATAAACCCACAACAAATGCAATAATATCATAGTTGGATATTTTTAAGATACAGTGGAACCTCGATCAACCGTTCTCGCATAATACGTTTTCCCAGATGGAACGCTTACTTTTTATAGTCCCGTCAAACTCCTATAAGAACAATGTTAAATAATCCCGCATTGACCGTTTCCCGATTCCCCGATTTCCTCGATAAACCGTCTAAATATATTGGTCCCGTCACAAATATTATCCCGATTGACCGTTTTCATTGCATATTTCTCCGTATCTCGGCAAGCAAGTTTGACATAGCCGAGTGTAGGTGTTATGTCTGGACAAGTTGGAATCCGCTGTTCTTGTTAGACGTAACGCATTGGACGCATGTGCTATTTTTTGGGTTGAAATCCACCACACGCGTATATGATGCAAATGTAGAGTTGTATAAAATTCATGGTAATAATGATTCCTGTACATACAAACTTTTCGTCACAAGTTTAGTAACAAGTCTTTGTTCCGATTAAAGTGCCAAATAACAAAGAAGCAAACTAACATAAAGGACTTTTTAAAAAAAAAAAAAAATATATATATACAGTACGTACAAGTAACTAATAAATAAACATTGTTTACGATTTTACTTGTTTATTATTATTTGAAGCTTTCCCGCATTTACCGTTATTTTTTCAGGTTCCTTTGGAAAACGAAAAATCGAGTTTTCAGACCTCAAAGGGTTAAATACAATATTGTTTATGTAATACTAAACATTGTCATTATTATTTAAATTATTGAATAATCGAAGGAACATTTATTTAATGCGAGAGCAAAATAATTATGAACTACTTCTCGAACACGTTTCGAGCAAATCGGATAATCCAATAATGAAAGCATGCACACTACAAATGAATATGGACAGGGAGGGTCAACAAAAAATTTCATACGATATCCACGTTTTTCTGCAAAATCAAGCATGGGAAATAAATATTATATTTATACGGTGTAAATGGGTTGAAACTTAGCCTGTTTCTCGCCGATCTACACAGAGGATGTTCAAACAATATACTTCAAAAGATTTGTATTGGTGTTAACCAAACTTGTAGGAGCAAATCAAGCTCTATTTCCATCAGAAATCGAACGTATTAACAGTATATATTAGAAATGACATCCTTAGTAATGTTATCTGATGATCACAGTGAGCAATGATGATTTATGAAGAAAACTGAAAATTTCAGTGCTCCAAATCTCCGGATGTTTTTTTTATTGCAATTAAATTTTAGTCCAAAGTTTGAATTGAAATATTATCATATTTAAATCATTGTACATAGATATGTCCACTTCTACAAGTTTTGCCGCTCGACACTTGGGATTTGCTTTTGGCATCTTCAGGCATTGTATTAAACAGATCAGTGACATGCGATAGAACGTCTCTTGGAAACCCGCAAACGAGAGTCGTCGAAAGTGGTTATGTGAATTTTTAATCCTTTCGACGCGAACGTCTCAAGGTATGAGACGCGAGATTTGAAACATCGATAATACAGGCAATCTTTTGCATATAGGACTGATTTTGGTTTCAAAATATCGCCTCATTTGCCCTGCTACGGCTACCTCCATACACTTGTCAAAAGTATTAGGTTTAAATGTTTAAAACATAGATTTTTTGAACCCTTTAAATATATCTCCGCCAGGTCACAAATCAGTTTGAAACTACGCGCCAAACTTCGCACTGGACATAGCACAAATCTCCCGGCATCGCAATGTGACACTTCATGATACCTGACAGTAATGGCGCTTATTCATTTGAGTTTGATTGGTGTATTCATTACATCACTAATATGTAATTGCGTAAATTATGTAGGTAATGGCGATTTACTAGTGAGTTATTTCTTAGGGATATATTTGTTAAAGCAATTGTGACAATATAGGACATTTCTTTGTGTTTTTTAATGTTGTAAAACATTACTAATGCATCTGGCTTCCATAAAAGCCAACCCAATTATTTTATATTGTTCTATTTATAACTCTATATGGAAAGAAAGGACAAATTTAATTTGTATGAAAAACAGCTGCGTGGAAAGGGTTGCAGGATTCAAAAAAAAATCGTATTGTACAATATTTTGATTTCAGCTAAGAAAAAATACTATTGCCATTTAAAATCATAAGGGATGCGCCACACCCTTGAACTGCCCACTACTTATTCATATTCCTTATAATTTACAATATCGACCGATGGTGCTTGATGGAATTTTAATATCAAATTTGAATTGTTACAACTTTGTACGATTCCACATGTTTTGTCAGCAACAACCCAGGTTTTGCATTTCGGCATATTAAGGCATTTTATCGACTCGTCAGTTCTGTTGTATGTGATAGAATGCCTGAAGATGCCGAGAGGCGACACCCGGGTCGTTAGTGACAAAACATGTAGAATCGTACAAATTAAATTTGAAATTGAAATTCCATCAAGCACCTCCAGTCGATATCATAAATTATAACAGTGACAGTTTTAAAGAAAAATATTGTGGTTAAGTCGAAATGAACTTATTTTATTGAAGAAGGAAAAAATGACAAGTTGTAACAGTTCGAATTTCATATTGTTTATATTCTAAGCTGCTATGAACTAATTAGCATACATAAAACATTTCAAAATACACAAATTACTTCAAGGCACTACGGGTTGTGAAAGCCAAGCGGGGTGGGTTAATTCACGATCGATTTCAATGAAAGCCAAAAACAAAAAAGCGTGAATGAAAGAGAGAGAGGCATGATCCCCGTCCGTTGTTTGTAGTGTGCGTACCTTCGTTATCGACCAAACCACCGGCGCCCCTCACTGCGGGCAATCCCGACAAACAGACAGACACAGCGGTTTCGTTCAATCAACGGCAGACGCATGAATATCGGTGGCATTCAACCAATGGAGGTTCATAAAAAACAAAATCGATATGTTAGTATTGTTAGTTACTGCATTGCCAGTCGTGTTCGATCGGATAGTGTACTATTTTAAATGAACACATCTATATAGACCGAAAACGGAATATTGCACGATCAAGTTCGTATGACCAATTCGACTTCTTTCAAAGGACCATGTAAAAGAAGTAAAAACGCAGGAGCTGTTGTTTCTTTCTTTACATTTACAAAGTAAACCTAGAACTGGCTAAATATTTTTGGAATAGAAAAAGGGTTTAATTTTTTGATTGTATTGATTGAATTGGCATTCACTTGGTAGAACTCCATTATAACACGGTGAAAAATGTCGAGCTTGCTTACACTATTTCATAATTTATGACCTACAGATGTTCTTTTGAGTAGAGGCACAGGACTTTCCAGAACACAGCCCCCCAGAATAATGTGTATTTTGTAATTTTAATTTAAATTATATGTTGATATTTCACATTTAAAAAATAAAATATTTTTCATGTGATAAAACTATAAAGTTATAATTTTACATGTTTATTTTTATGAAAATACTAAATTAATTAAATATATTTTTATTAGATTATAGTGTGATGGAACACATGAAATTTAAATTTATATACTCACTGAAAGTGGTTCACAGCTTGAAGCAGAATTGACATGGGAGAATTTTTATTTCCAAAAATGAAACATAGTTTGTAGTCACCCTGTTTCATAAATATGGTTCATTTATGTAAATATAGGTCATATTAAACCTCGTTAGCATGATAAAGTAAAATGCTTGTGAAAAAAAAACAGGTATTAATACCTTTCCCGACGTTTACCGTCAGATGATGTAAAAGGTATTAATACCCTTCCCGCAGTTAACCAGCAGTCGGCATAAAGGGTATTAATACCTTTCCCGCATTGAATGTGTTATGTTATAGTTGATAGCTATTTCGGCTCACGCCATCGTCAGAACTATGCTTAAACGAACATTTGCTTGTCTATATATAGCTGTTGTTTAGAAAAAGTGCACAATACATCTTCTCTTCTGTTTTTACTAGTTTGTTTCTTGCTCGCAATAAAACTAAAAATTTTCAAAAATTTTAATATAACAATAAGTTTACATATGGCACGGAAATGGTCTATTACGGAAACGAAACAGCCCCCTGTAGTGGGTTGAGCAATGGTGACCGACATATATTAGTTTGTTTGTTAAGAATCCTTTGTGGTTTATTTTTTTCAAATGCCAATAACCAAGGTTGTGGAGTCAGAATTGTGGCGTTAGTGTTTTGGCCAGTCAGACAGACTCTGATGACCTTGAAAAATATCTCAATGAACAATTTCTTCGAAAATAATACTGTAAATGTATTACCAGCTCCGGTGTCTTTTACCAAGACGTGATCGGATCCTGACATCTTCGAGCTGCTGGACGCTGTCTTGAGAGTCGAGTACAGCATGCAGCAAATCCAGATGATCAAACCGATGATGGACTCCTTATCGAAAGAGACCTAACGAAAAAGGCAGCCGAGGTTTATTAACCATTATAAAATAAAAGTTTACCAGCGGCAATCAGCTTTCACTCGATGCACGATGTCTGCTGATGAGAGAGAAGTGTGTTTGTGAGATGGCGATGCAATTAAGACGTAAAATTTTTATTGTCGGTGGTATTTAGTGGTATGTGTAACACCATGCGAGGAAATGACCCCTTAATCCTTTCCGCACAAACATCTCAAGGTATGAGACGCGAGCTTTCAAACGTCGGTAATACATGCAATCTTTTGCATATAGGACTGATTTTGGTTTCAAAATATCACCTAATTTGTCCTGCTACTGCCCCCTCCATACACTTGTCAAAAGTATTAGATTTAAATGTTTAAAGCATCGATTTTTCAAACCCTTTAAATTTATCGCATCTCCGCCAGGTCACAAATCAGTTTTAAGCTTCACGCCAATCTTCACGGCTTAAGAAAAATAATGACACTCCATGGCATGTGACAGTAATGGCGCTCGTTCATTTGAGTTTGATTGGTGGCTTCAATTCGTCACAGTAATGGCGATTACGAATGAGTTATTTGCTAGAAATATATTTGTTAAAATAAATGCGACAACATAGGACATTTCTTTGTGTTTTTTAATGTTATGAAACATTCCTAATGCATCTGGCTTCCATAAAAGCCAATCCAATTACTTTTCGTTGCTCTATTTATAACTCTATATGGAAATAAAGCATTTTGAAAAATAGCAATGTGGACAGATTTAATTTGTATGAATAAAAGCAGAGTCGATCGGGTTAAATCCTAGGTTCCCAACACGGGGATCGCTAAGGGTTTTTTGGGGGGGTCGCCGGCATATCCAGTCAACTAAAAAAATATTTTTTTGTATGCTTTTGGATAGTATGGGAGGTCATGGGTCACATGGATTTTATAAAAAGGAGTCACCACCCGAAAAAGGTTGGGAGCCTATGGGTTAAATGATACGGCTCTATTTTTTTAAGACCCGTAATATAATTGGAATAATGCATTTGAAATTTACAAATTATTATTTTGTTGTTTATGTGTGACAGGAAAAGTACATTTCAATAAACAATGTATTTTCACTGGTGAAAATATAGTTGAACTACTCGGACAGTAAAAACGTCCTAAAACAGTCAACGATAGTATCATTATCGTCATGTTGACCATGGTTTTAGTGAAAATTCTGAAACTATACTGTACTGTATAGAACTGGTTCACATCAAGAGATTCTGTTATAATATATTTTGTACATACATTTCAACTGAAGAGAATGTGCTTAGATATGATGAAAGAACGCTGGAATGTGAGATCACCGAAACACCAGTGAAAATATATCTTTACTTGAAATACACTATCACTGTAAAATTAATAGAAAACGGTGTTGTGTTTGTTTACCTGGCTTTGAGCTTTGACATCATTTCTTCCGATCTCAGCCAAAAAGGCAGAGTTGCATTCGCGGCCTGCAAAATAAAATTATAACTTATGATATCGACTGAAGGTGCTTGATGGAATTTCAATATCAAATGTGAATTGTTACAAATTTTTATGATTCCACATGTTTAGTCACTAATGACCGGGGTTTCGCCTTTCGGCATCTTCAGTTATTCTATCACATGGATGCAGCAGAACTGACTTGAAATTTGAATGAATCGTCAATCTCATGACGTAAATTCTTATATTTCATCACTAGATGTTTGATCGTTACTTGCCAGATTAAATTGAGTGCACCCAGTCTTTTATTTACGCGACACATTGGTTCCAGAAAAAGGCGCGTAAAAAAATGATTTCACGCAATTGCATTATATTTCTTTACACACCCTAAAACATAAATTCGCATAATATCCGATACACTTGTCAACATTTGGCAATGGTATGTGTATTTAAAAAAATGGAATATTTTACAAAATTAATTTTAAAAATACACATATTTTTTTTATTTAAAAAAATAATGAAACGTACATGCCTAGCATCATACATAAATGTCTTCTTTAAAACAAATTTGGGGAAAAAATTGCATAAAAATGAGTGAAGCGCGTAAAAAAATGTAACGGTAAAAAAGGACTGGGTGTATTTCTAAAAAAAAACACATTTACATTTTAATATTAGTTAATTAATATTTGTTGTAAAACCCTTTCAAGAATGAATCATTGACAAGATCGTTAATGAAAATTATCACAGGCAATTGTGTTAATTATTACTAGATTAATATTATTAAATTTGTTTCAGCTGACATTTACTGCTTGCCTGAGGGTGTGTGTTTTCCTGTAATTAAAAACTTCGGTATTTAGATGATGCTAACTGTTTATTGTACGTCAGTTCTTTTGTATCTGTGTGACAGAATGCCCGAAGATGCTGAAAGGCGAAACCCGGATCGTTAGTGACAAAACATGTGAAATCGAAAAAATTCGTAACAATTGAAATTTTAAATTATAACATTGACGGCGAATAAAAATTGAATTTTCAATTACCAGAGTTGGTGAGGGAAGACCACGTCAAATAGATGATGTAAAGACTGACAACAGATGACTGCAGAAGTCCACTGCGACTTTGGTTCTCCTGCACTGACGGAAGGATGGAAATTCCGCTTAGGATCACGCACATTATCAGGTTGATCGAGATGAAGAACTTGCTCAGTTCGCACCCATCAGACTGTAATTAAATCAACATGTTTAAGAACAGGGAACAAATACAAAAACAGGCGTAATACAGGCAATGTTTTGCATATGGGACTGATTTTGGTTTCAAAATATCGCCTAAATAGTTCTGATACTGCCAATTTGCCAAAAGTATTAGATTTAAGTGTTTAAAAGATCGTTTTTTTTGAGCCCTTTAAATTTATTGCGATCTCCGCCAGGTCACAAATCAGTTTGAACTTTGCACCAATCTCGCGGCATTGCAATGTGACACTCCATGAAACGTGACATTAATGGCGATTTACGAGTAAGTTATTTGTTAGTGGTATATTTGTTAAAGTGATTGTGACAACATAGGACATTTCTTTATGTTTTTTAATGTTGTGAAACATTCCTAATGCACCTGGCTTCCATAAAAGTCAACCTTATTATTTTTTATTGCTCTATTTATAACTCTATGTGGAAAGAAAGGACAAATTTAATTTGTATGAAATACAGCCGCGTGGAACGGGTTAACCTTTCCGGGAGTAGGATAATTTATATGGTACAAGCTATGGGGAGTGAGTTTTTTTGACATGGAAAATACAAACTTTTTTTTTATCAAGTCATGATACAAGAATATGAAAATAGTAAAAAATAGTAAAAAAATATTACTCACGTTTTTAAAGTTTTATCGTTAAAAAATCGATTGCGGATTTCAGGGATCGCAAACCATCGATACACACTAAAAAACTAAAAAAAATATTACTCACGTTTTTAAAGTTTTATCGTTAAAAAATCGATTGCGGATTTCAGGGATCGCAAACCATCGATACACACTAAAAACACTACACTTTTCACTATTATAGTAGGTATACAAATAAATAAAAAAGCAGTTATAAAAACAATATAAACTTAGAAGTGTTATTTTGTATGATAATCCAAGCCAGAAAAACAAAGATTTCTTGCGCTGTCGTGTTTACCCATTTTTTCATTTTGGACGATTCAGGTGTTTTCTGGGATACAGCCACGGCATAAATATTTGTTTCTCTAACTATTACGTCCACAACATCATCGGTAAAAAGAGCTGAAAAAGTTCCAACTCGACGTAATCCCCTTGTACATTTATATGTGTTTTTACCCCGGACTGAAACCCATCGAAATCGTGAAGAGTTGGAGTAAATGTGGAGTTGTTCCATATTCTTGATTCTTCCCGCCTGCGTTTTGCACTAGGTTGAATATCTGGTTCCTCATCATCATCAGAAGAAGAATCATAAAACTCCATTGATATATCATCAATATCTTCGATGTTTTCTTCCTCATTGTCACTATTCATAAATATGTCCTCAATTCCTAAGTCTCTTTCCATTTTAGCAATATAGATCGGTAAAAATAAATCACGGCAGTAAAAATTCAAAAGTAAATACAGAAGGCGATATAATAAAAAAACTTCAAATCACGTTAAAATATAGTATGGTACTGTAAAACTTATAAAAATTGCAAGAAAAGTATGATAAAACACTGTATAAAACTGTAATTCACATTAAACTACGTAAAACACTAATAAACCTCTGAACCTTACGAGGATTTTGTAGAAACACACAATATAAAACAACAAAATCACACTAGAACACGCTAAAAAACAGTGAAACTTCACAATATCGCGAAAAAGTATGAAAAAGCGCGCGCACAAAAATTTTCAGTTTGCAATATATGACTTGTTGAAGTTTGCTCGTGTGACGTCATACAAACATCACGTGACATTCGATAAAGTAGATTTTCGCGGTTTTTAAATTTGGAATCTGTTTTGGAATGGTAAAATAATACTCTATATTGTCCACAGATGGCATTTTAATTCATACTTGAAGCATAAACACACCAGTCACCCATACAAATGCGCTGTCGTATATATACGACCATACTCCTTTAAAGAAAAATCGCGCTGTCGTATATATACGACCATACTCCTCTAAAGGTTAAGAGTAAATATAAAAACAGACTCACAGATGTAAATCTTGATAATTGCATTCGGATGAGCATGACAAGGTACTCACCGAGAATTAAAAAATTATTGTTTTATTGAAAATCTGATGTTCTAATTTATTTAAAATAATAAAATAATATTATGTATGTTACGATAAAGGACGATGATAAAAAATTATAAAGAAGAAATGTGTATAGGCAACTCAACACACAATTTCAGTTTCTTAAAGTAGCTCACACCCTTATTGAGTTTGGAGATCGCTGATTTGAGACAATGCATTTAAAGAGACTAATAAATTTAATTACCTTGGTGAAATAAACGAAGAGGAGGACCACACCCGTGATGGAGAGGGCGTAGTTGATGAAAGTGGCAGAGAGAAGGGCACAGTACCATCCTCTGGATTCGGTATCTTCATAATTACCTGGAACATGGCACAATTCATCGGCATGAGAAGTATTCATAACTTATAAAGTATTTAACACTTTCCTAGTCATTGTAGTATCCATTCTCTACAAGCAAGCATTCCTTCCGTAAAAATCATCTCTAATTTACAGTTTTGGTTTTGAAGTTGGAATCGGTGGTTAAAAAGCGTTTAAATACTGTCTGTATATTTTTTTTTAATTTAACCCCTGACTGCTAACGTCTCAACCGTTGAGACAGCTGATTTTACTGTGTTGATAGTTAATACCCGAAAATATATGAATTAACAGTGGTTAAAACCTTCTTGTACTTGCTAATTTTTGAGTTAATGCATTGCTTGATTTGTCTTGACAAACTCAATAAAATTGTTTCAAACCAATAATACTCAATAAATTTTTGAAGTCCAGGCGTTGGAATATCCTTTAAAATACTCACACAGGGAATGAGTTGAACAATAGAAATACATTCTTTATTACTATTCCCACAATATATTTTACCATCAAGATATTTCGCTCATCCCGAGCATTATCAATTGTATCAGTTGATAATGCACATGATGAGCGAAACCAGTCCTGATCATTTTCCTTTCCTTCAAGTAGTGACAGTTAGCACCTTAATAAGGGAGAACATATCCAAATGAAAATAATTATTATTACCGATCCAAGCTTCGGCCCAAGAGTGCGCAAAGTCGATGATCAGCACGAGTTGAATAATAATGAAGAGGAATCCTCCTATCATCCCGAAGTACATCCAGGTGACGCCGAATTCACCCTCGGGGATGAAAAACGCTCCCACCACGCCTCCAATCACCAGCAAGTATTTGATTCCCCAGAAGCTGAATAAAAAAATATTCTGTTGAACACATGAATCATTTCTTCTGAGCTTTATTTATAACTCTATATAAAAAGAAAGGACAAATTTAATTTGTATGAAAAACAGCCGCGTGGAACGAGTTAACAAACATCTGCTAAACAATAAAAAATAACATACCCGTTCTGAATAGCCGATCTGGGATCCTTTGAGGTCTTCACTCCGATGGTTATCATCGCCATGAGACAGAAGAAAAGAAACAGGATGAAGTAGATCCTGAAAACAATTATGATTATTATCAGACCGTTACAGAAACAACAGCCCGCTTTCACTCGGCAGAATAAGAGTTATTTCTCAATTAACTATCTGCATAAAATCATTGGTGTACTATAGAATACTTGAAATTTTAAATATAATACAGGATAAATTAACGCATTTTATAATTTGATATCAACTTCAAACCTTGCGTAACACAGAATTGGAGAATAAAAGTTTTTGTGGAACAACAAGAAAATATGACATTAACCTATCCCTCGATTTACACAGTACATAAATAAAACAAAATTATCAAAAAGAGTAAATATGCAAATTCTTTTATTAATTAAATACACATAAAGCATATATAGAGGAACAAAAAATGAAATCCAAAACATTCATAAAAAAATTATTGCAACGGTTGGTGGAGTTTTTATCATTCATGACTATCACAAATCACTGTCAATCTCTTCTTCGTGACTGGTTCAAAGTCACTTTCATCACTTGAAATTATTTGTGCCAATTCGATATTTGAATTAGAAATATTTACACCTCGACGAGATTTGGTAATAAAATCTGTTATTAAGGGCAAGCATAGAAAAGGTTAAAGAGCAAGATGTTACCTGTAGACAGCTAAATATCCAACAGCATCTAGACAATTGAATGTCACCGCGTTGGGAACAAATGCAGCTTTCGTGGAATTTGTGCAGAATGGTAACTGAAATACACAAAAATTCCAATTACTGAGTCAAGTTTGACTGAATTAATTTATGATATTGACTTAAGGTGCGTGATGGAATTTCAATATCAAAGTTAAATTGTTACAGCTTTGAACGATTCCACATGTTTCATCACAAACGACCCAGGTTTTACCTTTCGGCATCTTCAGGTATTCTATCACACGGATGCAATAGAACTGACGTAGAATAAACAGTTAGCATCAGCTATATATCAAATTTATTAATTACAGGAAAAAACACACCCCAAGGCAAGCAGTAAATGTCAGCTGAAACAAATTTAATAATATTAATCTAGTAATAATTAACACAATTGCCTGTGATAATTTTCATTAATGATCTTGTCAATAAGTCATTTTTTCAATTAACAAGATGGCTAATGAAAATCATCATTTGGCAATTGTGTTAATTATTATTAGATTTGTTTTAGCTGCCATTCACTGCTTGCTTTGGCATTAGTATTTTCCTATAATTAATAACTTTGGTATATAGACGATGCTTACTGTTTACTGTACGTCAGTTCTGTTGCATCCGTGTGATAGAATGCCTGAAGATGCTGAAAGGCGAAACCCAGGTCATTAGTGACAAAACATGAGGAATCGTACAAAGTTGTAAAAATTCAAATTTAGTTGACTGAGATTAGCACAATTATATGAAAGGTTGTATGTTATGCCACACACATCACACGGAGAGTGATACCTTGCAGCCTGTGTCTTAAAGTTTACCTTATGCAGGGTGTCCTGCAGGCCCGGCGAAAGTGTGATGCAGGCGACAGCAGTGGCGATGAGCAGCATGATGGCATACATCAGGCGGGAGGATGTGGAGTTGCGGCACGAGGGGCAGGCCTGGCAACACAGCGAGCATGCAGCGCTGCCACAACAGCATGCCAACTGAAACAGTCAAATAATGTCACCAAAATTCAACAGAGAAAGATTTTTTTTTTAAATAATAAAAAAAACACATTTTTAGTACAGTCGAACCTCGATTATCGGGATTGATCAAAACAAAGTAAAATATTACGAATTTACTGATATGCACATGGCGAATTGCATCCACCATTTACGAACGTTATGGAATACAATCTTAACAAATTAGAGTTGTTACAATTTTGTACGATTCCACGTTTTGTCGCTAGCGACCCTGGTTTCGCCTTTCGGCATCTTCAGGCATTCTATCACACGGATGGAACAGAACTGACAAATCTTAACATTTTAAGTGTTGCATTTGTTTTTTATGCAAAAATCTTTGTGTAAAATATGGGTCAGTAATCGTCCAAATTCGATACGCATTGAACGTTTGTTTCTAGAAAAATTGATCACGATTTAAATATTTATTCAAACGATTCTGGATTTCAAATTTTGAATGATGGGGGAATAATTAAGGAAATGCCTGCCTCAGATGAACAAGATCAAGAAGACGAAAAAGAGATTTGGGAGACGGGAGTCATTGGTCCTAAACATTCTGAAATTTGTCAGTGTTTAGATGTCGCCATGAAGTGGTTTGAGAGTCAAGAAGAGTGCAATTCAGGACAACTTATATGTCCTGAAAGTATTCTTCGATATCGATTCAAAATCGATAATTGATTTTCTCAATAAAAAATAATTTGATATTTAAGCTATCCATTAATCTAAAGAAATAAAAATGATTAACACGGTGAAAAAATAGCAATTTATTTTAGTTCTACAAAATTTTGTAGAACTAAAATACATTGCTATTTTTTCACCGTGTTATAATGGAGTTCTACCAAGTGAATGCCAATTCAATCAAAAAAATGATTAATACTGAATATACTTGTCCTTTCCTGTCAATCATGATTTTTTTCACTTATATCCCGATTTGACCTTATCCGGACTATCTTTGTCCCCAATTAATCCAGATAATCGAGGTTCTACAGTACTCATTTCTACAATATATTTTATGATCAGGGATCAGTTTCATTTATTGTGAGCAATATCAACTGAAACTGCTAAATATTAAAAAATGTGTTTTTATTATTTAAGATATCATGCCATTCCAACAAAAAGTGACAGTTAAAACCTTAAAAGGTAAAATGATTCATTTGAGCACATGTCATTTTCCTCAATCTTTAGGCTCTATTGATGCATTTTTAATTGTAGTGCTTATCTTCAAGGCCGAAAACAAAATATATTCTATGTTAAAACTTCCAAATTTATGGGGTTTTGCAGGCCCTACAGGTCAGGCGACACTCGAAACGGTGACATATAAAGGTCTAGCGATGCCAAAATCCACTGTGGCAATGTTTAATGCAGTGTAATGGTGTATATGATTGTTGAAAGGACATTGGATTGAGGCGTATATATAATGCGAGATTAATGACACAAATAATGCAGATCATTAATACTCAAATAAAAATGTTTTTTAAGTAACATTTTTTTAATTTTAAATTGTGACTGATGGATTTAACTATAACTAACAATATAACATATAACAGACTGATACAAGTGGAATTTTACAACAAACTAATGCAAAACCTGCTGTTATATCTTCGCTTATATATTGGATATTCTTGGCTGAAGTGCTGTCTCTCAAATATATAATTAAGTTTCTAGATATCGCATCATCAAACCAATTATTATTATTTAAAAATAATTAAAAATCTGAATAAACGTGCAGGCGAAAAAGTCTTATTTGAAAAATTGTATAGTAAATTTATATTGAAATTTGGCATAGTTTGTGGTCCACCAGAAAGTGTCACTGGCCAGTGGACCACCGGTTGGGGAACAATGGTTTAAATGACCGACAAATGACTGAGACTGGAGAGGTGACGAGTCATATCTGAATTCTTTCTTAGAAATTTTGCTCTTAGGTTATAAATCAAAAGAATAGAGAGGAAAGCATGGGATCTCCAACTTTGGGCTGTGTCAATATATATGGCTCCGAGTACTGGAAGCTTTCACATGTTGATTTATGGATTAATGACAAGTACCAAAGGTGTTCAAAATGTTTTCATGGAATTTGAATTGTTGAAGCTTTGTGTTTTTTCTTTGTTCTTTGTTTAAGCCAGGTTTTGTCTTTCGGCATTTTCAGGCATTCTATCACACGGATGTTACAGAACTGAGATGTGATCTGTTTTTAGGAGTTTACTCATACAAAAAAATAACGGCTGGCAAAAACAACATAACATTTCTGTCTCTGTCTGTTCTGTCATATTTGATTGTGATAAACTTTATAAAAATAAGCTGACATGATAAATAATTTTTTCTAAAGGTATAATTCGCCCAAATACAGTAAAAATATCGATAGAAGGTTAAATTGATTGCATTCTTAAAAAAAATGATTACATCTGTCATGATAGCTGTCAGTATTTTAGTAGATTCAAAATTATTTCAATACGTGAACATATAAATGAGTACATTTATTGATAGGAGAAGACAATTAAGGTGTGTAATCTACATGTCAAAATGTCGCAAGTTTTAAAAATAAACTTAAATTTGACGAATATTTGCCAAGGATGTCCTTCAAAATATTGAAAACAAACGTTTTGATTCTCTTCATTATTCGTTCAGGTTTTCACATAGCAGTCATGGAAAGTGATTTATGCGCTTAATATATATTTGGTGAACTTTATTAGCAATAATAGGTAATATTTCGAAAAATAGCAAATAAAAGTCGATAATGGCGTGAGTCACACATCTGCAATACGACATACAACGTAAACAATAGATTACTATTAGTCACAACTCGACTAAACATGGTCATTGAGGATATATTTACCTGCGCAGCCGAACATACACCTAAAACAGCTCCCATATCTGGAAAATTATGCTCAGAACAGCCTGATGAGGGTCTTCAGAAGAAAAATCGAAATGTCAACAAAGGCAAGAACAACCACGGACATACGCCAGTGAAGTTATTGACACAAATTACACACCATAGTTATTGACAAGAAAATATAATATTTGATTTTCAATGCTGCCACTTTATGATAATAAAAATATTGTTTCTTGTCTGTGGTCAAATGAAAACGCCCTGATTTCTGAGAAAAACGAGTTGATTTACTTAAATTATTGATGCGCTTTGATTTCGATTAGTTTTATTTGCATGAAATCTTTGATTTGTGGGAAAATAAATCATTGAAAGCCGTATAAGTGCACTTTTACTTTTATGTTGGCATCAATGTTGAAGTACTCGACGACATATGCGATTAACTTCAGTCACTTCAGTGCGCTGTTTCGATATCGCTTTTTCTCAGGAATCCGTGTCGTCGTCTGATACACCCGTGCATTCGGGCCACCGAAGAAAGTATATTTCTCGCTAACGATCGCAGCTGAACCCCGTCCGGCCGACCCCGCAGTCTCCCGAAATGGATAAGAGAAAACTATCGACCGCGGGCGACAGCCTGTATCTAATTCTGTCCCTTCCGAAGACGGCGAACCAGGACGACGTCAAGAAGACGTACAGGAAACTGGCGCTGAAGTATCACCCCGACAAGAACCCGAACAACCCGGAGGCCGCCGACATATTCAAGGACATTAACAGGGCGCATACGATCCTGAGCGATCCCACCAAGCGCAACATCTACGACAACTACGGGTCGCTGGGACTGTACATCGCGGAGCAATTCGGCGAGGAGAACGTCAACGCGTACTTCGTGGTCACCTCGACGTGGTGCAAGGCGCTCTTCATCTGCTGCGGCATCATCACCGGCTGCTACTTCTGCTGCTGCCTGTGCTGCTGCTTCAACTGCTGCTGCGGGAAGTGCAAGCCTCGCACGCCCGAGGACTCCGGCGACTACCACACGCTGGAAAGGGACGACTCGGACGGGGTGGCGGTGACCTCGCAGCCGGGGGGAGAGGCCCGGCCGGCGCCCCCGCCGCCCGGCTCCGCCGTGAACCAGCCCATCGCCATGCCGGCGCCGGCCGCCGCCTCCGAGAGCTCCAACCTCAACACAGGTGGGGTCAACTATGGCATATCTCAGTAATTTGGCGGCCCCTCTGCACTGTAGGCTTTTCCTTAGCTCGTTTCACCCCCTTTCGATGCGGACGTACGTCGATCAGTTTACATTCAGCGTCTGTTTACTTTCGAGTGATCCGTTCAAAGTGATAGTGTGTTACTGTTAAGGAACTCGTAGCTACTCCTAGTCGGCCACATTCGACCGGATGATTCGTGTCTCCGTATTTATTAGCCGTAAGACGTTCTGAGCTTGCAGATTTGTACGAATGTCTGCCCTCGGGCGGTCACCGATACATAGTATTAATCCTATTCTTGGTCATGTTGGACGTTCGCTTTAGCATCACTCATCACTCAAATATTCATCGGCTACATTAATCCCTCATCGGGCCTTCCATCTTACTTATTTCATCGGTATAAAACCTACATGCGACTAACTTTCTTGTTTATTGACTCATCGGGTATAATCGAGAAACATTTCTCGTTTGTTGTACCTCCATTTTAACGTAAAAATCCCCATCTTAAAAGAATACCGAGCAAGTATTCCAGCAAAATATTGTGATGAGTTATACTAAAGTCTTTGCCAGTAGTTTTACAATGCATTTTAATATACTATATTGCACGACCTACACCAACGCTGTAAACAAAACAAAGCAAAGCATTCAGATGAGTCAACAAATCGACAGGCAGAGTCAATACAGACAAGCCTCTAAGTATCTCTTCATTATTATTAATTCGCTTTACTTGCAGAAAATTATGTGACAAAAAAGAATTGATCAAGCAACAATCGTTGACCTACTTACGCCTCGAGACTTTTTACTGGAGAGCTGGCAAGAATGTTCAACTCACCGAAATACCCTGAGATGTTACGATAGATAGGTCAAAATACCCTTATAACTTGATCAACAGATAATTTCATTGTGGTTCTATACACTGTTATTGTTATCAACCCGTTCTCTGCTGAACTAGACGTCCATCGAGCGATTCAATACGATAGGCCTAAACAGCACTTCTTGAATTGGCATTTACTTGGCATAACTCCATTATAATATCGTAAAAATAATGAATTATTTACAATTCACAAACATTTATGAATACGCCGAAGTTGAATATTTCACATATTAATTCAACAGTATCGGCGCTGAGATGAATATTACAAACATTAGCTTGCGCATAAATGGTTTGACATGTTTAGGTATCATCTATGAACACTCAAAATCGGCCATCTTGATGGTTTGAGATGTCTCAACTGTATTACAAGGAACAATATGAAATTATGTACGATAACTTGACTATTCCACCAATTGAATATTACGCATACATCAGGTGGAATAGCAGATTATCAACTTGTATTTTACATCAAAAACAAATTTCCATTGAAAAGGTTTCTAATTTTTGATCTATGACCTCTAGACCAATTGTTGACTTCAATCTATCTTAGGAATTTTGTTAATTGGTTTTGCATTATAAATTTCTGATAATGAAGGAAATCTTGATTTTTATTGTTTTATTCTCAGGTTTATTATAGGCAGCCATACTCAAGTCAGAGGAGACTATATTTCATCCTACACTCTTGAAATCGGTTGATCAAAATCATTCTGTTCGGCACAGTAAATTTGAGTAAGGGGTATGAGAAATTCTGTCTTCAAGAGCAGTGAAATGCCAAAAATAATCATCATCTCCTATTTAGATCGTGATACATTTTATTTATGACAGTTGTTCCGGGTGCTTTGCTTTGTTTTGAGCCGTTGAGTATACGAATAAGCGGAATTGTTCCCATATCTTTACCCTTTTGCATTACTTTAGAAAGCTTTAATTAAATATTTTATTGTGAATGTGAACGGTGATGTATATTTTTTATATGATAAGTATTATGTTAATATATTATTATACATTGGATCGTGTTGCCATCGCTATCCTTTGACTGTTTTTATTTTTCAATGCTGCACATCATTTGTGTTATGTGGGTACATGTCGAATGAGCAACTGTAGGAGACAGATATGTCGAATAGTCCAGTAATAGAGTGATACGTCGCGTCATGATGACGCTCAAAATCTCATCCGAAAAAAATTCTCCGTTGACTTGGCATTTACTCGGCGGAACTCTGTTATAATGCGGTGAAAAAATAGCATTGTATTTTCGTTTTTGAGTAATATAGTTGATAGCTATTTCGTCTGACTATATGTGCGTAATTGTAAGCTGAACGGCTTCAAAACGGAAAACAAACGAAACGTCAAAAGTGTGAAGTCTTCGAAAGAAACATTGAACGAGCGCTGACGAAGGCGTAAGCCGAAATAGCTATCGAAAATATATTCGTAGAACTAAAATAAATTGCTATTACTTCATCGTATGAAATTTTTTATATATGTTATAATATTGGGGACGTTTTGTCTATGACTTTCTTTTTTGAATAGTGGCATACATTTTGTTCCTGCTCTTCTCTAGCATAAAACAAAGATTGTCGCCTGTTATTATAATACTCGCCTTTGGACTGCAGTTTGTTTTTTTAATTAAAATTTAGGCAATTCTCGGCAAATTATATTTGATCCCATGGGTTTTGTTCACGCTGAATATGCACGTTTGCTTTGACGAATACTCATCTAGACAAATTTACCATATCACATCTTGAATAGTATTGAAAATAAGTTCATTAGTTTACTAAGGCTACGAGCCAAATATATATAAAGCCGGTTAATAATCACCCAAATTTGATATTGAAATTCCTTCAAACACCCTCATGCTTGACAATATTGTAAATTATTCCCTGTTAATTGTGAATGCAGATTTGAAGTTCCCATACAAAATTCTCTTTCAGCTTGTGACTTGATATCTCTACAAGTCATTTGTTTGTCGCAAGTTGTGTTGGAATTTGTATGAGTCATTTTCTAGCTTACTGTTTATATTTCACAAGAAATTTCTTATCATTCATTACTGGCTGTAAAATGCATTCACAATAGGTAGTTAACAAATCAATTGGAATGATTACACCACTTTAAAAAAAATCAAACAATCCTCTGGTGTTGATAATGGTGCATTAGGAATGCTTCACAACATTAAAAAACTCAGATAAATCTCCTATGTAATCTCAATCACTTTAACAAATATATCCCTAAGAAATAACTCACTCGTAATCGCCATTACCGTGACTAATCGAAGCCACCTATCAAACTCAAATGAACAAGCGCCATTACTGTCACGTGTCATGGAGTGTCACATTGCGATGCTGGAAGATTGGTGCAAAGTTCAGTGCAAAATTCGGAAAGGGTTCGAAAAATCGATGTTTTAAACATTTATACCTAATTTTGTGCTTTCCGCTTTATTCCTGTACGCAACAGATGGAAAATTATAAAATATTGTGTATCTAAAAGACCCTCGAAGAACATAATTATGACACAGACACTTTCTTTGCTTGAGCAGCATTGCAATGTGTACTGGGTACTCGTTAATAGTTAATAAATTCCATTGTTAATATCTATACTATGTCACCGAAGGTATGTGTAATATTATCTTATTTTTTCTATTTAATGTTGTTCATAATCAAACTCGGTTTAAGGACTGTTCACACTCGAGTCTCGCTTTGAATGATGGCGTACAAAACTGAGGTTTGTCTAGATCAGTGGTTCTCATGTGCGGCCACCAGAGGATTTTACTTTGGGCACCAACAGTTTTATAGTAAATATTGATATTTAAAAAAAGTGCAAAATAATTTTATTTTCGGTTCCAAAAAATATTTTTATCATGATGAATAATATAAACATCTGTGTTACAATATTGGCTCTTGGTATGTGCGTTGTTATTTTAGGCGAACCATAATAAATCAGCTTAATCTACACTATTCACTACATTTTGATGGGGAAACAGATTTTTTCCATACAATACAAAGAATATTTTTTCTTTGAGGCAGTGGCTCCCAATCTGAGTGCGCGAACCCCTCAGAGAAGTTTTATTCTTTAACTTTGACACGTAATTATATAAAATGTGAAAAATTACGCATAAAGCTTTAGTAAATTATAAACAATCTTTTATTTTGATAATGTTTCTTATTATACCCAAATATAATGAATAGATTTAGAGGTATAATTATTTTTAGAACAACTGCGGGTCGCGCGAATATTTCACAAAAAAATGCTTGGGCGGTTAAAGGTTAATAATGCGACCACAGTAAAATTTCACGTGAGAACCACTGGTCTAGATTATTCTATCATATATTCTAGTCCTCCCAACTCATGTTCAGCACCTCTCTGACATTCTTAACCTTTTTTAATCTTAACGCATTATATATGCGAAAAACCCCAGTCATTCTTTAGCCTTTTGGTCCTTCTTAATCTTACTTAAAATTTAATACCCGAATTTGATTTTGCGGTGGTAGCTCCGTGATGTTTTTAACACATTCCATTCTGAGCCCCGTAAAAGATATACTGACACTGAATACTTCAAAAATGAATGAATTAATTGAGTAGTGTTGAGGTTGAACAAACTAAACTTAACGTTCGAATTAGCAATCGGTGGGTTAATATTTATTGTACAACAATAATAATCACGGTTTAAATAAATTAGTGTAAAAAATGTTCAAGTAATCGCCGGCTAATGGACAGATCAGATAGATTGGCGCCATAGGATACAAAGGGTTAAGAAACATCAACTCGCTTATAGGGAATCGTTCAATGCAATGTGACAGAAATTTGTTTGTATGTTTCCATAGAAACCGTGTCATATAATCGTGTTGCATGAGTGTGTCATGTCCTTAGACTTAGTGTTAATTATTTAACCTTATTTTTATAAACACCACTACTTATGCATTTACACTATTTATTAAGTATTTTGTTATACTGTTTGTATGTATGTTTTGAAGTCAATTATTAATCAATTATTGGATGGAAATGAAATCTTCAAACGTGGACAATGTCAATTGAGCCACCTTCTTCCGAGGGTGCCAATTTTGCGACGGCAAAGTGTGCGAGGTGTCAATGAACAGACTATACTTGACTCGTATCAAGTCAAAATAATAATTAACTTTTCTGTCAAATTTGAAATCTGACATGACAATGAATATATTTGACTATCTTTCAATACCAAATCGAGACATCGCACTTTAGTTCATAATGTCACCACACCCTTGTATCCAAATCAATAAGCATGTGGTTTTTATACGAATAGCAATCTAAAAATTTGAGTCTTTTTTTCTGCAGTTAAAAGAGTGCAAGAGTAAGAGAGACGACTGCACGGCCGCGTTCATCTTCGGTCGGGTATGTCAACTGTACTAAGCGCGCACTGACAAAAAGGCATGCACATTGTCAACATAGTCCATCTCGTAGCTTTCATCGGTTAACACCCCAATTCAGACTGGGCTCACGGTGGATTCCTCTGCTCGTTTGCGAGATTTCATACTTATCCTTATAATTATTATGTTTATTTAATTACCCGGCTTAATTTAAATTTTTTTCTTATTTGTTTTGTATGATAATGAAAATTACAATATTCTAATTGAAGCGACACCTTTTATTTTTATTTACTCTCCCCAAATTTTCTTTCTGATTCCTTCACACTCAATCGCATGCACACTTTCGATACTCGATTTGCTTGGCAGAACTCGTTTTATGATTGGATTTCAATTTTTAATTCTGTTCAAGAACTCGCAGGAACCTCGATTCCTAACTGAATGATTACGTTTGTTATGAAAAACCTCATAGGCTATTTATCGAAGCAAAGATATCGGCACGACAGAGAATCTCAAAGGCACCGTTTGCTATCAAATTTGAAGCCAAAGTAGTGGAGTATTTTTTATATTTGCTGTAAAAGTCAAGAATATAATTTTTGTATTAGCTAACTTCTCGCTAAATTGACTTGTCGCAAATGTCCATATCATTGAAAATAAATCTATAAATCACCATAATGATATTAAACTTGATTTGAATTGTTACAATCTGGGTTTCGCCTTTTGGCATCATCAGGCATTCTATCACACGGATGCAACAGAACTGACATACGATTACTTCATTCTCAATGATCAACTCAATATTCTCAACTCCCCCTTGTTGTATCCTTTACATGAGTTCATAAAATGTTCATAAAATCAACAATTTCATGATGTAAGTTTTTATATTTCATCATTAGATGTTTGATCGTTATGTCAAATTGAAATAAGTAGGTATTTCTAAAAAAAAAAACATTTATATTTTAATGATAATTGATTATTATATGTTGTAAAACACTTTTAAGAATGACTCATCAACAAGGTTGTTAATGAAAATTTTCACAGGCAATTGTGTTAATTATTATTAAATTTGTTTTAGCTGCCATTTACTGTTTGCCTTTAGCATCGTCTATACACCAAAATTATTAGTTACAGGAAAACAGACTATTTTGCCGAATTGTTTTTGATATTTCGTTAGATCGATTCAGTATACAAGTTCATTTTGGATCGTTGGAAGTTTGTCAAATATTAATTATTCAAAGAGTTTTGACCTGTGCCATTACCTTAACAGGTTTCTATGACATTGATGTCTTAATAACCCTGTTCAACCTCTTCTGCGACAACATTTTTATACTATTTTAAATTCATTAATTATTTGATTTATTTAAATGTATCCATGTATATTGACAGACGTGTGATATCGTGTGAATCAATTTCAACGGACACGATAACGAGGTGATCGTATTGTTGCACATTAAACTGTGACATTCAACAGACGTGAACATTACGCATGTAAAACCAACAACGGAACTCTAGTAATATCAACTGAAGGTGCTTGATGGAATTTCAATATCAAATTTGAATTGTTACAACTTTGTACGATTCCACACGTTTCGTCGGTAACAACCCGGTTTCGCCTTTCGGCATCTTCAGGCATTCATAAAAATTCAAAATTTATTATCCCATCTATAATTAATGATATCGACTGAAGGTGCTTGATGGAATTTCAATATTGAATTTGAACTGTTGCAACTTTGTACGTTTCCGCATGTTTTGTCACTGACAACCCTCTAAACTAACTTCGGTATGTAGACTAGGCTAACTATTTATTGTACGTCACTTCAGTGATAGAATGCCTGAAGATGCCGAAAGGCGAAACCGAAAATTTTTTACAAAATATTTAATAAATTACATTTTGATGACATGGCACTCGGCATATTTGGTCATTCGGTCATTTGCCGGATCGGTCGAATGATGTTAAATTTAATGCGCGTAAATAACAAAGGTAGGAGAAAAAAACCTGACAAAACTAAACTTTTTAGCCGCGTATTTGTTTGTTTGTAGTTGTTTTTTTTTTAACGACTCCACGACTCTGCTTCTAACTTCATTCGCTTGATCAATAATATCGTTCGCATTATTCTTTTTATGAACGATGGCAACATAAAACAAAAGCGATCCAAATTTGTTAAATTGAATACATTAATGTTTCCTCTGCGTTGCCCGATACCTTTTCAAACCTCTATCAATTACCATCATTGACATTATTTTTATATCAGCATGCAAGAACATCACCACGCTTATAATTTGCTCGTCACGTTAAATAGTAGATAAAATAAAATCTATTAAAAAAAAATTTATGTCACGTCATGTAAGAGAAAACTTATACTTGTCTGTTAACTCGTATGCATTTTACTTTAGAATGCCCAACATGTCACATGTTACGTGTCACATTTCTATTTCATGGTTAAATTAATTATTCCCGCTCTTATATGTGGAGGAACTATCACAAATCAATATTCAAAGGTTTTCAGGACAGTTTTTTTTAATTTCGTATTTAATTTTAAATACAATTTACAAATAAGTCACAGTATTGCTTGAAACAAAATATGTCAAGTATCTGTCGATGTAAGTCACACTTATGTGGTTATTTTCTCATATATTTGATGAAATCGGGTTAGTGGAAATGAATTTTTGCTAGTCCAAAGTGTAGAACCTGGTTGACTTTACACGAGCTAACTCGGATGACTTCCTAGCTATCTTTTTTTTCTCTTGTTTTTTATTCCTTTAATTTTAAATATCATTGACGAGTGTCGAACTGATGAACTCTAAAAGATTAAAAAATTGTTGAAACTTTGTACGATTCCACACGATTTGTCACTAACGATCCGGGTTTCGCCTTTCCGCATCTTCATGCATTCTATTGCACTCTGTCGCATCCTCATGATTCTCATGATGACTGTCTGAAGATGCCGAAAGGCGAATCCCGGGTCGTCAGTGATAAAACATGTAAAATAACTACAACATTTCAGCTGTCCAAATTTAATCCAGTATCTTCGGCTAACCATCTGACTGCTAACGTTTCAACTGTTAAGATGGCTGATTTTACTGTGTTGGTGATACCCGAAAGTATATGAATTAACAGTGGTTTAAACCTTCTTGTACTCGCCAATTTTTGAGTTAATGCATTGCTCGATTTGTCCTGACAAACTCAAGTTAACACATCTCTGGCGGGGCCGATTGAGCGTAAGTTAATGAGTGACGCGGGCGTATCCGCTTGTGTAATTTATCGCGAACCATTATAACATATGTTAAATCTTTCCGATTAAAAAATAAGAAATGTAAACATTCACGTACAATATTATAATGTTTTAGTTTCTCACGCGCACTTAATAGTTTTAAAATATAATCAATATAATAAGCAATATGATCGCCGTCTCCCGCTACATCGGTAAATTTTTTTGGTCATTGTAATTACAGTCTCCCGCAGACGGCGATTGGCGGACTGAAGACTGTGATTCTTGTTTCCCGCCAGAGATGTGTTAAAATTATTTTTGTAGGCCGAGCATATAAAATTATTGAATTGTCGATACTCGATCAACTGAAAACTATTGAAACGATCAATTTGACAAGTACCCAACGTGACTTATTTGATCTGGATAAAAGTTTGCTATTAGGAATGTATTGCAATGCATAAAATATAACAGACAAGTATCGAAGGTAAACGTGATTATTATAAATTGTCATAAAAAATAATAAAAAAAAAATTGTCTTTTAAATGTTTAAAACAAAAATAAAAAAACTTCTAAATGTAACATCTCTTCCATTTTATGTAATCATTTAAATATATACATATTATAATCGTAATGGAATTCAATTAAAATGTTAGATCTGTTGAATAATGTAATGTATTTATTTATTTATATATTTATAAGTCTTCAGAAAAATGCGATATTTCTGGAAGTGATATATTTATGTATTTATATAATTCCTCAAAATAAAGAATGATGAATATTTATCGCATTTGCATTTAATATAGCACATTCAATAATTTATCTGTCTTATTTACCACAACGACCGAGGGCGCTTGATGGAATTTCAATATTAAATTTAAATTACAATGAAGACAATAACGGGTCATATGATATTTAAGGTGTTAACTGTCACTTCTTGACAGAAAGGCGTGATATTTTAAATAATAAAAACACATTTTTAGTACTTATTTCCACAATGTATTTTTTGACCAGGACCGGTTTCGCTCGTCGTGAGCATTATCAACCACTTATGCTCAGTTGATTATTGTGAAAACCTCATTTACGACAATAAACTCGTTAGGTTGTATCTGTTACGAGGTTACCTTTTACAAATTTTAACGCCACTATAATCAAATCATTAGTAATCATTAAAATTATTTTAAATATGCATTCAGCTCCCGACTTTCACAATGCGTAATTCCTCTCGTATATAACGTACGCAAACTGTTGATTGATCAATTTTATTGCATCCGTGCATGTCCGAAGATGCCGAAGGGTGACACCCAAGGATTCAAATCTGATATTAAAATTCCATCGAGCACCGTCAGTCAGTATCATAAATTAATTTTCCTATTCATTATCAAATTTCCTTCAAATTGCATGTGAATTTAGCAGTCAGAAAAGAGTTGCGCACCATTTAGCGTATTCGCCAGGACTACGGAGTCGGAGTCGTGAAAGACGAGCGGCTCCGATTACTTTATCGGGGTAGGTGATTTTGAAGAACATCTCGATGAGCAATTTGTCACATCGTTCGGTCAATGCCAGTAATTTACGATATCGACCAAAGGTGCTTGATGGAGTTTCAAAATCAAATTTGAATTGTTACAAATTTGTATGATTTCACATGTTTTGTCACTAGCAACCCGGGTTTCGCCTTTCAGCGTCTTCGGGTGTTTTATCACACGGATGCTACAGAACTGACGAGAAGAGATGAGAGAGTCAATTCTGTTGCATCCGTGTGATAGAATAATAATTTGATATTGAAATTCCATCAAGCACCTTCAGTTGTTATCATAAATAATATTAATTATAACGTGAGAAATCATTTTTAATCATGTAAATAAAACATATCACAGTGAAAAAAAAGGTATGTATTTAAGTCCCACAAAATTTGTAAGGTATATATTTGATAGTTAATTCGGGTTCCATAGTTCTGAATACTTATCCACTATTTACGTTTATTACCCAAAAAAACTCAGGTCAACTCTCTTTGTGAAATCCGTAAAATCAATTCGCCACATTTTAAAACTTATTAGCACAATTTTACAATACACGATTCCACATGTTTTGTCACTAACGACCCGGCTTTCGCCATTTCGTTTCGTCAGTTCTGTTGCATCCGTGTGATAGAATGCCTGAAGATGCCGAAAGGTGAAACCCGTGTTGTTAGTGACGAAACATGTGGAATCGAACAAAGTTGTAACAATTCAAAATCGGTATTGAAATTCCATCAAGCACCTTCAGTCGATATCAAAAATTATTAGCAGAATGTAACACGCGAAACTAGGATGTCAGAACCGCACAAGTAAATGTACGTTTAAACGCAGTTCTGATGAGAGTGTAAGCCGAAAATGCTATCAACTATATGCCTTAAAGATTTTGCAGAATTCATTGCTATTTTTTCACTGTTTTATAATGGAGTCTACCAAGTAAATGCCAATTCAATCAATAAACTTCATTATTACTTTCAGACAAGATGGAATGGAATCTTTTACTTCTAATTTTGGGTCTAGATCGTTCTTGTGCTTATGTTCTATATTAAAGTTGATTACAGGAAAAAAGAGTGGAATGAAATATTTTTTTACGCTCAGCGTGTCACACTTCTGCGGACACGATTGCGTTGTTTTATCTGAGCATGGATGGACAATTACTTACTTCATTTGCGAAAGTCCTAAGTAACGTATCACCTGATCTAAAAATGAATCGGGTGTGTTTGTACAAATAAATAATTTTAACCCTTTGCATTTGAGGTGACACTTAATCAGGTAATTTGTCATCTGTGATATTTTGTTTATCAATAATAAACAGAAATTATTAAATATATTCGGCGACAAAAATTCAAGTTATGATAATTTTTCTAAGACCTTGCAACTTTATCAATTTACAATTTATCCGCACTCTGGCCACATTCGTACAGTGGTGAATGTGTTAATTGTTTGTCAAGTGCAAAGGGTTGATGCAGTAATGATTTAAATCACTTTTAACATGTTAACTGTCACTTGTTGATGGATTCTTGCATGATATTTTAAACATTATAAAAATGTTTAAATTCTAAAATAGAGTTATTTTACCCGACCGGTTATTGACAATTCTCTACTGTATATATTGACTTTGTTGTTTAGGTGAAGGGCGGTGAGTTTCTTGAGATAATTTTTCATTCCCTCATCATACGTTCTATCCAAAGTTCACAATACACCTATCCCTTGGTTTATACCGTAGATAGGTTCCTGAAAATATCGTGTAAATCGAAATTCTATATTTTTTAATGTAAAAATGTGTAAATCGAAAAGTTCACAAAAAACGCATAATTAGGTTTTTTTCTATATATAGGATAAATATAGATATTCCTTTATTAGTTAAATACACAGAAAGCATATATAGAGGAACAAAAAAATGAAATCCAAGATTCATAAATAAATTTTTGCAACGTTTGGTGGAGTTTTTATCATTCATCACTATCGCAAATCACTATCAATCTATCTCTTCTTCATGACTGGTTCAAATTCACTTTCATCACTCAAAATTATTTGTGCCAATTCGAAGTTTGAACTAGATCCAAGATCCTCTGAGATGATGCGTCTCTGTTTTCGAGCCACGCGTCTAAACCCTACGTTAGCAACACCTTTTCTTCTCCCACCTACCCAAGCCACACCATCCGGGTGACGCCGTTATGTATGTCATTGATGATGTTGTTTATGAATGCGCCTGAAGTGTTACGCGATCGTCGCTACAAAAGAAATCTGTAAACATCGACATGTGTTGACTATTTTTAAAGTCACTAAATTAGCATCTGTGCGTAAACCACTGTAGTGCTTCCAAAGTGACGTGACTTTTAATATACATTATATATATATACATATCGTAATCATGCGTGATGTATCGTTGGCTTTGCATGAAGACTGCGTAGGAAGACGAAACGAATGCCGGCCAGACGCCTAGCGTGGTGGGTGATCGTTTGGACAGACTGGAGAGCCAGATAGTAAGTTCTTGTTTCAATCGAAACAAGATCAACCGTCCACCTCACGGCCCGAAAGAGTCCCCCTCAAGTCGATAGGAGATTCCTTTCGCCTCCCGAAGGAGGCCGCCCCATCCAATAAACAACAACTGACAGCATTGGTTGGGACTGTGAAGGAGCCGATCGTACACAATGCGGACCGAGACATTCGGAGGATTACGTACCTGGACGACTTCTTGATTGCAAATCAATCCAAAACAGTCCTAACCTCTCAAGCATTAGAGATCGTAGGGTTTCTAAAAAAGCTAGGTTGGACAGTAAACTTCAAGAAGTCAATCCCTGTACCCTGCCAGAAACTGGAATTCCCGGGGATCGAGTGGGGCACAGCTCTCCGCAACGCAGTGCAAGAGATGACCCAGAAGCAGGAATGGTCCCTCAAATCAGCTCAAGGCCTGCTAGGCAGACTAAACTTCATATCCTTCATCACTCCCCGAGGACGGCTGCATTGCCGTCACCTACAACGACACATCCGCCAATTGCGCCATCTTCCGCCTCACCTTAGGGTTGCGATTCTAGGTCCAGCCATAGAGGAGTTGAATTGATGGGTACAGACAATTGGAGTGGCAACACCCACTGCACAGACCAATTTTTCGCCACTTCCGAACCACGGACGCAGCAGATGCAGGTTGGGGAGCTCAACTGAACGACACCCTCATGTCAGGACAGTGGAAGTGGCAGCATCGGTCATGGCACTCCAATCGGAAGGAGCTGTATGCGGTGATATCGGCAATCAAACTGCAAGCCGATGAAATAAGAGGAGCAGAGGTACTATTACAGTCGGACAGCAGGTTAGTAGTCTTATATATAAACAAAGAAAGAGACACACGGTCGCTAGACCTCTTCTTACTGACACAGGAGATGGTTGCATTGGTCGACAAGTACGGCATCTCCCTAACTGCGCAGTACCTACCGGGAATTTACGACTGTCTATCTCGTGGAACACAAGTCCCGAGTGGCACATTCCCGGTACAGCAACAGAGCAGATCTTCGATCACAGAGGCACGCCCGAGATCGTCAAAAGAGTCGCGAGTAATTCCCAGGTATGTATCTCACGACAGCTCCGACTGCGGCGCTCTGTATCACAACGCTTTCAGCCGCTTGTGGGACTACGAACTGGTGTGGGTCTTTACCCACCCGAACATGATTCCCCAAGTATTGGCCCACCTGAACACGGCGGGAGGGAGATATCTCCTCGTCGTACCAGACAGGAAGAATCCATTCTGGGGAGCAGACCTTCAGAGGAGAGCGATAGGGCTGCCACACACGATTCCCAACTTGGCATCAGTGCAGGTGGGCATATCAACCGACCGACCACCTCCAAAATACAAGACCTGTCGCTCCATCTGTGGAGGATTTCGGGTGGGAGAGTCTAATTCGCGAGTGGAGCCCTGAAGGAAAAGGGCTGCTATCATCAGGGTAGCGTCAGTCCACCCTGATGATAGTGTACCGATCGGCATGGGTTAGATGGACCACCTGATGCAACCTTAGATCAGTGGTCGCAAATCACCCCATCCGGAACAAGTTGTCAGATACTTAGCTCACCTCTACCTCAGAGAAGGCTTGGCGTACTCCACAATCGGGGTGCACAAGTCAGCCATAACAACCTTCTGCAAACCAGTGGGCGGCGTGGACATTAGCGGAAACGCCCTGGTGAGGCGTGTGCTCTGAGCCATATCCCTGGCCAGAGTAAAGACCCTGAAAGCCTCTATATGGGATGTCAGGAGGAAGTCCGTCACTTGAATGCAACCACTCCACCTACATCCAGCCTATATGAAGTGTCTTGTAGGACGGCAACATTGCTACTACTGACGTCGGTTAGACAAGTTCATGAAGTTCAAGACATTGCTCAGATATTCAGACAGCGGGCTTAGAGAGGAACGGGACCAGATAACTCTATGGCCTGCGTTCGGGTCAACTACCCATCAGCAATCGGGTTGGCACATTAGGAAAGGAGACACGCAAAATATAGCCCCAATATATTGGCTTCGCCAACTGGTTAAAGCCTCGAAAGGAAGTCGAAAGAAAGGCGGAGACCTCCAAGAACAATTTTTTACAGCTATGTGGCCCGATAAGCCGGCCTCCAGGACAGCCATAGACGAGAGGTAATAACTGGCGAGAGTGATCACATCCGACGGAAGGCCTTATCACTAACCCTTTCCAACCAGTCTAGATGGCCACAAGATCGTACCCGGACCATCAGCTGAAGACTGGTTAAGATCTCACATTGATGACATAACTCTTCCCCCACGAGCCACCAGGTGATAACAAACATTCACTCAGAGGATCTTGGACATTGCTGCCAGAACACACAATATATGAGTTTTACCTACCAATAAAACTCTTATTGTGTTTCCAGCAATGTCCAAGATCCAGGTAACCTCTACCTGGTGCACCTTGAGTGACAATGACATACATAACGGCGTCACCCGGATGGCGTGGCTTGGGTAGGGAAGAGAGGGGATAAGAAAAGGTGTTGCCAACGTAGGGTTTGGACGCGTGGCTCGAAAACAGAGACGCATCATCTCAGAGGATCTTGGACATTGCTGGAAACACATTAAGAGTTTTATTGGTAGGTAAAACTCCTATATGAACATTTGCTTCGAATTTCTTGTTAGATCTTTATGGACCTCATCGTATTGAGCCAAGTGTTGATTAATATCACGCTGGTACTGGACATCCCATTCAACATTTGAGTCATTTTGTACAAAATGATAATGTAATTTTCTTCCCAATTGAGTCCTTCGTGGATGATTTTCGCTGTAAATGTAACTGGTTCCAACTCTTTTTCAATCCGTGTAAATTGAGGGATAGGTGTATTGTCAAAGAGTCGAGAGAAGTCGGTGTGCAGGCGTCATGCGGAGGAGTCTCATCCGTCCGACCATCAGCTTGATGCACATTTTTATCTGTTATAGGTCGAGCATGAAGGAACAAATAATCAAACATATTTATCGACCCTTTCACGCTTCACATCTCGACGTTTACTAAATCCACAAGTGAGCTTATATCATTTATTTTTTCATTATCAGCTTTTCTCTTCTCTTGTACGTATCTCCTTTTTCTCCTGTTGTGATCCTTCTTTTTCTCACGTATTTAACCCTCTTAATACCCTAGAGCCGATATTTTCGCTTTCATACAATCGCCAAAAATACCCTGAGCAGATATAACTACTTTTCTAAATGTTACATTTATTTATTATATACGTAACGTAATTTTATGCTAAAATGAAAAGTGTCATAACATTGGGTAACTAACCTTTTATATCAGAGCCACATACAGGTCCAAAGTTATATAATACAGCCCCACAAAGCGTTGTTTTTTTACGTAATTTTTGTTCCAAGATGTAATGATGGTATCAAATTTATCGAAACTCTCAGGCCTAAACACATCCCATCGAATGCTACAACACCTAGAGACTATTTTGACTTATTCTTTACTTCATCATTCATTGAATTATTGGTTAGAGAAACTAACAAATATGCCGTAAGATTTTTGAGCAATTACGATGGTTCTCAACAAATTCGTCCAGGTTTTTAAAGTCAAACAATCGAGTTTGTTTGGCCTTAAAAAATTGTTAAAATAGAATAAATCTATAATTTTATCCCTCCATAAAATATTTTAAGTCTTTTTTTAATACTATTTCATGAATTTATTAAGACATTTTATAAACAGATATTTTACAGGGTATTTTTGGAAAACCTATGAAAAAATTATAAGGTGCTAAAAGGGTTAAATCTAGCATGCGCTGACCGACTCGCTCAAAAAAAAAATTAAACAAAGCCAGAAGAATATACTACAATTCGCAACTTTGTTATTCCGCCGGTCGTATCTCACTTCTCAGAGAAACGTCTCCGAACTTTAAACTGTATTTAATACATTGTATATTTTATGACAGTGAAAAAATAGCTATGTATTTTAGTTCTACAAAATTTTATAAGATATAGTTGATAGCTATTTCATTACAAATATAATAAGTCTTTCGCCACTCAGACCATTGCAAAATGCTAATACACTTCTAAAATAAATCATCTCCGGGAAGTATTTAAGCTCTACCGAAAGTGATGCCTGTTTAGTTAAGTTTAAATTTTAGTTTTATTGCTAGCAGTATATAGGCTAGGTTATTTAAACAGAACAGAAGATGTATTGCGTACCTTTTCTTTAGGCTATACATAGGTGAGTAAATGTACGTTTAAACATAATTCTGCCGATGGCGTGAGCCGAAATAGCTATTGACTATATTTTATAAAATTTTGTATAACTAAAATACATTGCTATTTTTTCACTGTGTTATAATGGTGTTCTACCGACTAAATGCCAATTCAATCAATATATTTTATGCATAAAGACATTACATTCAAATAATCATTACATCCGAACCTAACCTGAAACCCTATCTAGGGTTCAGCAAAAATCACTTTGATTCACAAAAATCCTTGAATTTGTTTGAGCAAAACCGGTCCTGATCGTAATAATGTAAAATCATACCAAACATTGTGTTTTTATAATTTAATCAATATCGATTCGAAGTCAACGATCATTTCATTCAACTCACCCAACTAAATGTGATTATACATCAAAATTGATTATATAAACGTAAAAACATGTCTTGGAAAACTTCAATTTAATATCTGGCCATTGTGAACGCACGATAACTGTCTATATGTTGTTTATCTTAGTAAATACTTGACGCATGCTCGGTTGAAATTTTAACCTAGTGAAAGTTGTGTTTGTTTGTTTTTTTTTTTACACTATGAACTACAATGCATGTATGAAACAAATTTCTCCATAAACTTAAAATAAAAGGAAATTCCCGTAAGTATTGAATTTCCTTTAACAGTCACCGCGGGATTCTTAACCCCTGACTGCTAACGTCTCAACTGTTGAGATGGCTGATTTTACTGTGTTGATAGTTGATACCCGAAAATATACGAATCAACAGTGGTTAAAACCTTCTTTTACTCGCTGATTTTTGAGTTAATGCATTGCTTGATTTGTCCTAACAACCTCAATAAGATTTAAGTTTTTGAAGTCAAGGTGTTGGAATATCCTTTAAAATGCTCAGCATGGAACGAATTAAGCATTTTGAGGTTATATATTTTATGATCGGGACCTGTTTTTCTCATCGCGAGCATTATCAGTTGACAACATGTAGCCTAGATATTCTGATGTTCACTAGTTCCAGTGATGGTGTATGCTGAAATAGCTATTGATTATTTACCTTATAAATTTTGTGTAACTAAAACCCTAACTGATACCGAAATTAAAACTGCTTGGGTTGAGCGAAACTGGTCCGATCATAAAATACATTGCGGAAATAAGCGCTAAAGTGTGTTTTTATTATTATTCAAAATACCATGTGTTTTCATCTAGAAGTTACAGTTGACACCATAAAAGTGATCTTGAGATTCTGTGTCATCAAGAAAAAATGTCGCTTAACCCTTTCAGCAAATACTTCAGAAGATCATTCGAGTGTGTCAGGTGTTAATTAAATTTTTAAAAAATGCCAAATGACTTTTTATAGCAAGTCTTGTTTTAATTTTTGCTGTATCAGTTGATAACAATCGCAATAAGGGAAACTGAAGTCTTTAAACTCTCCCTGTTGAGCCACAGAAAAAGTATTTAAAAAATTAATTCATTGGTATAATAATTCATATTGACTGAAGGTTCTTGATGAAATTTCAATATCAAATGTGAACCGTTGAAACTATGTACGATTCCACATGTTTCGTCACTGAGGACCAGGGATTCGCCTTTCGGCATCCTATCTCGCGGTTGCAAAATAACTAACCCACAATAAACAATAGGTTAGTAGAGGTAATATACCTAGTGCGTATTTCTAAGTCTAAAATTACCCGATTGCATTTTAATGGTGGTAGATTATCATTTGTTGTAGGAACCTTTCGTGAATGACTCATTAACGGTATTTAGCGTTAATAAAACTATGACAAGCAATCGAGTGAAATTTATTTCAGTTATTTATTTAGATCCTAGCCTTATTAGGGTCTGTGTTTTTCCTTTGGTAATTTTGGTAATTCCGGCATGATGGAGTGCCTGAAGATGCCGAAAGCCGAAACCTGGGTCGCTAGTGACGAAACATGTGGAATCGTTGAAACTTTCAACATTTCCAATTTGAATTCATTTGTGTCGCTCTTGATCTAACTTACAGAGACTATCAGGGTAAATTGGGTGAAGACTTTTTTTGCAGTTTAAAAAGTTTTTGACAAAACAAACGGAATAGTGAAGATATCTTCAGAGTGCCAAGAACTAATGACTCGGAAGTGTTGCTACTATTGTTTTGTCGAAAATGGAATGTTTTTAATTCACGTTTTATGTTTTTTTTATTTTAATTTCACTTTACGTATTGCATGCGACATTTTTCTGTCTTATGTTTCAACCGGCAATCGCTTGTTTTTATTTTGTTCACTTTTATCCGATAAACACAAAATATACCCTTAGATTACTGCAACCGAAACGGATGAAGTAATTATCGATAATGTGTGCAGTGGTATTGGACATTTCACGTCGAAGAATATACTTGTATATTCTCCGCAATACATATCACCGATTGCATACTTTTAAAAACAAAAATTATTTCAATATCCGTTGACACTAGGATTAATATTTTCAATCTTTTGATTGAACAACAACGAACAAATGAGAATGTGCCTGTCTTATTTTCAACGTGGTCCCTTTACGCTACTGTGGCCGCCCATTCGTCACGCATGGGTTCGTCAACTTTTTATTTTCTTAAATATATATAGCAATCCTGCATGCGTTGGGGCATCGTGGTTTGTAATTTTGTAATTCTAGATCCAAAATGTGATTGTGTGTTTACCTACATCTTCTTCTTTTATCGATTGAATCGGAATTTACTTGCTAGAAACTGATAATAATAAGACAGTGTAAAATTCCACAATAATCAGGTGAATCTGTCAATAAGCCGTTTCAGCTTTGCGCAATTAGCATTGAAGCAATTAACGCATTTTTATTATTACTCTTTCCAAAAAATTTTCACAGGATTTTGAATGTTTTCATTGGTTAAGAAAAACCAGTCATCATTCATCAGTTTTAAGGTGTCAACTAAATCACTTGGTCACTTTTTGGTGGAAAGGCTGAATGATATTTTAAATAATAGAAGTGCATTTTCTATTACAGCACCGGTTTCGGCCATCACAAGCATTATGAAAGTCAATTTTTTTGAATTGTTACAACTTTGTATGATCCCACATGTTTTGTCACTAACAACCTGGGTTTTGCCTTTCGGCATCTTCAGGTATTCTATCACACGGATGTATACCAAAGGTATTAATAGGAAAACACACCCCGAGGCAAGCAGTAAATGGCAGCTAAAACAAATTTCTTGTTAATGAGTCATTCTTGAAAGGGTTTTACAACAAATAATAATTGACTATCATTAAAATATAAATGGGTTTTTTTTAAAATACCTACTTATTTCAATCTGACGTAACCATCAAACATCTAGTGATAAAATACAAGACTTTACGTCATGAGATTGTCGATTCGTTGAACCGATCTCACGTAATGGATACAACAAGGGGTAGTTGGGAAGATTGAGTTGATCATTGAGAATGAAGCAATTGTACATCCGTGTGATGGAATGCATGAAGATGCCGAAAAGCGAAACCTAGGTCGTAAAGTGTTAAAACATGTGGAATCGTACAAAGTTGTAACAATTCAAATTTGATATTGAAATTCCATAAAGCACCTTCAGTCGATATCATGAATTATTGTTATATTTCTTGATAGATATATTCTAGTGTTGATTTTTGATTTCAGCATTTGTGCACATGAGTGATATATCACTTTTAAGGTGTTAACTGTCACTTCATGATGGAAAGGCATGATATTTTAAATAGTAAAAACATATTTTCCACAATATATTTTTTTTATTAGGACCAGTTTCGCTCACAGCGAGCATTATCAACTGATCAACTGAACTCGGTGATAAAACATAATTTCTGACTGCTTCTGATAGTTTCGAGTTCTAATAGTATTTGTTTTTTGCGCACTATTTGTTTTGTTTATTTTTTGTATTGTAATGATTTCTTTTCACACTTTTGTTCTTTTTTTCAGGAGGGGGCCTAAAGTACACATAACAACAAAGCTAGACTTAAAACGAAAGCATAATTCGACGTTTGTTCAGCTATTAAATGATAGTATGTAAGTTATTGTTAAGTGACATGTAGGACAATTAGCCAGCGGCGATAGCTTAGGAACCCGAATGTCGCAAACGTCAGACGAGTTTAACGATGTGATACTTTGCCGTGTGTTAACCGTTTGTTTTCAAATAGTATTGAATCCGTTAATACGATTAAATATTGGCCATAATTAAAATTCTACTAGACACGTGAAAATTTCAAAATGTCGTCCCGGCGATTCAATTTTGATCTAGTCTCTTGAATCCTCTGGGTGATTTTAAACATATTTTTAGATAGTATGGGTTTGAATTATTTGCATATAATAAGACATAACAAGATGTAACCTAACCTAAAAAGTCATTTTCGATTCAATCATCAACAAAAATTGAATTCAATCGTTTCTGCGTAAACTCTTCTTCTATAAAATTTTATAAGATATAGTTGATAACTATTTCGGCTAATTCCATCATCAGAACTATGTTTAAACGTACATTTACTTATCTTTATATAGCTGTGTAGAAAACTTACACAATACATTTTCTCTGTTTTAACAACGAAAAAATCTTAATTGAAATTTAAAATGTACTACGAACAGGTGGCACTTTCAATAAGTTTAAATACTGCCCGTAAATGATTTATTACAGAAATGCATTAACCTTTTGTAACGGTCTGAGGAGTGGCGAAAGACTTATATATGTCTGTTTGTTGATAGCGTGAGCCGAAATAGCTATCCTTAAAATTTTGTAGAACTAAAGTACATTGCTATTTTCACCGTGTTATAATGGAGTTCTACCGATTCAATCAATAAATATCTTTAAAAATTGTATACGCACCGATCGGTTGTTCAATCGCAACTATCAACCAAACCGGCGACCAGTTCTTTCATGTTTCCTTATTGAACGAAATCGCAACATTTATACAATTTTATGTATTGATTTGTTCATTCAATATTGCAACCTCTTTCTTATCTTGGTGAATCGAAAATTTTATTTCACATTCATTGCCCATCGTATATGGATAATGTCCTTTGTTTGACACGAAATACGTTGGATGTAAAGAAATATCACCGGTGAAGAATTAGTAGTCGGATTATAAACGTCTCTTCTAGCTATTTTGATCTCGGTGTACTCAAAACTGCAGCTATGAAAGTTTCCTTCTTTATTTCCCAGAGCGTTGACTATTTCCTCCAAAAGAAACACAGTCAAATTGTTGTGTAGAATTTGCTGTCTTATTTCCGTGTCTATATTAGTGTATATCCTATATTTTTTTTATTTTTTTTTTCTATTCATCTTTTTTATGTTGTCGGTGCTTTTTTTTAATGCAGCTTTCGTCATATGCAAATGGTGCCAGTTAAGTGATTATTCAAATTTGAATTGTTACACCTTTGTACGATTCCACACGTTTTGCAACAGAACTGGTGAGTCAGTTCCGTTGCGTCCGTGTGATAGAATGCCTGAAGATACCGAAAGGCGAAACCCAGGTCATTAGTGACAAAACGTGTGGAATCGTACAAAGTTGTAACAATTTAAATTCCATCAAGCACCTTCAGTCTATATCATAAATTTTTTAATTAACCTTTCAAGATTCTTATGTCAGTTTGATCTGGTCCATTCACATATGTATTAGAGCTGGGTTTCACAAACTTTTTCGTCAAAAGGACAGTTTTGAAAACAAAAGTATTAAGTCACCCTTACTTCTTTTCTTCATAAATTTTATGTAATTTTTTTTAATATTCCATATAAAGAAAAAAGATTTAATACACCACTCATGGGACGCACTCTAAGAACCTTTGCATAAAGTGATTGTTTCAACACCTCGTGTGATAGTTTGACAGATTGCCCAGCAGTTAATATAGCTGCAAATAAAACCTCATTTAATAAAGCACTACCAACATAATAATGTGTTAACACCACAATCGCGACGCTCATCCTGAAGGAATTTAGCATTATTCCCGGGCTCGACTAGTGTTTGGCCACTTACAGGCACGGGTACAGTATCGTCAAACTCGACTGTGAAGTAAAATTGCTATTTAGGAAGGCACTTTCGTGCCTCTATAACAGTGTTTTTTGTCCACAAGCAATTTAATTCATTCACTCATTTTTTAAAGTAATTTATTGTTTCCATTTTTTTATTGCCATAATAAAGTACTATCACAAAAGTCCTCGCTCGAATTCATTATTATGTTTTATTTTTTCAACGCGTTTCTAAAATATGTATATGTTCATATATATTATGTTATAGTATATGTTAATTGCACTCTGCTGGTCTTTGGTAACAATTAATTGATTGTTAATTTTGTTGTAGCTTATTCTAATGTTAAACGAATAACTGTAATTCTAATTTGTATTGTTACAACTTCACATGTTTTGTCACTAACGACCCGGGTTTTGCCTTTCGGCATCTTCAGGCATTCTATCACACGGATGCATAGATGCGGTGATAGAACGCCCGAGGATGCGGAAAGGCGAGTCGTTGACCAAATTTGATATTAAAATTCCATCACGCACCTTCAGTCGATATCAAAAATTTTGACTGTAATTCTCTTCTTCTGTTTTGATCGCTTTTTTCTATTGTATAGAATTCTTTCAAAACCGTATAATTATTTATATATATATAACACAGAAAATCCACAATAGCGCAGTGCATACAAACACGTACGAGGCGTGCAACACAGTCTGCATCAGGGGTTGTCAACCTTTTTAATACCCACCGCCCACTTTTTATTGTTGTTAGTAGTAAAATTTTCTAACTGCCCATTGGTTCCATTTGATGCTGATTTATAAAGTAGAAAAGTAACTAGATTTTATATTTTTAAAACTCCTACTGCCCACAGTGAAAGTTAGGCCGGTAGGGACCAGGTTGGCTACCCCTGGTCTTCAGTCTCATTCGGTGTGATCTTTCCCTTTCATATCCGGATTCATGTGTACCAAAACCCAGGAAAAAAGGTGGAAAGGATTAGATAAAAAATGGCTGACTCCTAAAAGGGTTAAACTGTGACCGAGCATTTCTTCTCTGAAGGAAAAAACCTCGATTGAAAATCGTACGCGCTATTGGTGATTAACTGTTTTTTTTTATATATAAAACCAAACTCCTGTTGAACTTTGATTAGAAAAATTATATGAATAAGTTAATATTTTAATTAATTAAACCATACTTGTATTGAAATTTCCTCAAATGATTATTAAGAGTGTTATTGAAATCATCGTTAAATTAGTATAAATTTGAATATTTGCCCCCCTTTCGCACCTTCATTAATTATTATAAGACATTTTAAACTATTCAATTGTCAAATGTTATTCAAAATAGTCGTAGTGTTTCCACATTTCAATTTAATCCTCCAATTTTGTTAGAACCTACATCTGACAAATTTCAATTCTTTGATAATGTACGTTGATTTGTTGAAATTATGAACATTTCTGCATACTTTTATACTCTGACACGGGTCAGTTCTACCGTATCCGTGCGATAGAACGCCTGAAGACGCCGAAAAGCGAAACCCGTGCCATGAGTGATAAACAATGAGGAAGTGTACACACTTTCGCACCTTCACTCGATATAGCCATATTTATTCTTTTAGTTTATCGGCATTACCGGGCATCCGTTGCAATGCCACTTAAAGAAGGAAGGTGTTTGTGTTTTAATTCTGTTCACTGAAGTGCTTTTGGATTATGTATTTGTTTTTCTGTCTGTTGCTGTCTGTATGCGAATAAAACAGACATTTTCACGTAAGCAAACCACGTAAGAGAGACCTAGTCCAGCATATCGGTTGTACTAATTCAGTAACCTTCGCAAGAGTGTGCTTTTAACCGTTTCAGTACCGCGAGGACATACGTGTTCACAATAACCCACTAAAGTTTCATCTCATTTAATAGTCATAACGCGTACAGACATACAAACAAACTAACATTCAAATTTGAATTATTAAAATTTTATGTGACTCCACGTGCGTTGTCACTGACGACCCTGGGTTCGCCTTTCGGCATCTTCAGTCCGTTTGTCAGTTCTGTTGCATCCGTCCGGTTCAATAAATCGACAATCTCATAATGTATACTATTATATTTCATCACTAGATGTTTGATCGTTACTTGCCAGATTGAAATAAGTAGGTATTTCTAACAATAAAGAAACCCATTTACATTTAATGGCAGTTGATTATTAACAAGATCAGTCGTAAATGATAATAATCACAGGCAATCGTATTAATTATAATTAGATTAATATTATTAAGATTGTTTTAGCTGCCATTTAGTTCTTGTCTATAGGGTTCTGTGTTTTCCTGTAATCAATACCTTTGGTATATAGACGATGCTAACTGTTTATTGTACGTCAGTTCTGTTGCGTCCGTGCGATAGAATGCCTGAAGATGCCGAAAAGCGAAACCCGGGTCATCAGTAACAAAACATTTAAAATCGTAAAAAGTTTCAACAATTGAAATTCCGTCAAGCTCCTTCAGTCGATATCATAAATTAAACAAATATCCATTATTATTATACATATATATATTATATATATAGATATAAAATTATGTTTTCATATTGCAAAACTTAAATATGAATTATATGTAACGAAAAATGTAATTTTTCATTTCAACGATTGTTAACATATTAAGTGTTACAGATTTAAGTGTTGTGTTTTTAGATGTTAATCAAAACTGTCAACAGATCCTCTATAGGTCTTGCAGGGAAGTTAACATCAGGATACGAGTGTCACTCGTGGTGAAAAAATAGAAATGTATTTTAGCTCTACAATTTTTTTTGTATAACTTATATAGTTGATAACTATTTCGACTCAGCCATCGTCAGAACTGTGTTTAAACATACATTTACTTATCTATATATAGCTATGTAGAAAAGGTACACAATACATTTTCCCTTCTGTTTAAGCAATAAAACTAAAATTTCAGGCAGCATTTTCAGTAGGCTTGAATACTGCTCGTAGACGATTTATTACAGAAATGCATTAGCCCCTCGCAATGATCTAAGGAGCGGCGAAAGACTTCTATTTGTCTGTTCGTTTTCGTGTCACAATTGATATTTATTAATTTCCAGCGGTTCCAAAGCCGTCATCTTGCGACCTTTATTACATCTTATTGATATAGCCTCCTTTTTAATTTCATTTACAATTTTAAAAAATTATAGTTTTACTGCAAGCAGGAAATAAGTTAGGTCGTTAAAACAGGAGAGAAGATGTATTGTGTACCTTTTCTACACAGCTATATATAGATAAGCAAATGTTTGTTTAAGCATAGTTCTGACGATGGCGTGAGCCGAAATAGCTATCGACTATATCTTATAAAAAAAATTGTAAACTAGAATACGTTGCTTATTTTTTTCACAGTGTTGTAATGGAATTCTACCAAGTAAATGCCAATCAAGATATTCTGTAATATAAGCTAACTCTACTGTACTCTACAGTGAAATACTCCATTATTAATCGAAATAACTGTCATTACGAGCCGATATGATCGCTGATCGAACTGTCATCAGAAATACACTCGTCATTTTCTAATGGACGGATATTAATTAATCTAGTTACTTTTATTTTTTTATTATTATTATTATAAATTGATGATATTTAACGTCTAAGTTATAATTATATAGTATATATGTCTATTAAGCATATATAAACCTAATATTAATTATTATAATGTAATATATTTGTGAGAAACTTCTTTGTGTTGTTTCCTAAAATAGTCAAATGATGTATCGGTTTCAAGTGTCTGGGGGGAAACTGTGTTAGTGTTACGAATGTATCATATAAATAAATGATTTCCTTTTTTACTTTTTTGTTTCATTCGAGCTTTGTTCCAGTTGAAAACGGCAATGAGTCGAAATCTAGTCCTACGGTCAAGATATAGAGAATATAAAAATGAATGAATCTCGTCTGTTCTCGGCAGATCAGTTGATAATACTCACGATGAGCAGAACCGTCATAAAAATCGGTCATAAAAACCAGGGCTGTGAAGTCGTTAAATCCACAACTTCGACTAAAAAAAGTTTAATTTTGTTTTTTGGTTTTTTTTCTTGCCTTTTCATTAATGGAAATTAAATTAATGATCAACCTAGCCATCTGGCAAACTTTTCATTGAGATATTTTTTCCGATTCGATTCCACAGCCCTGATAAAAACATAATACGCCTATATCTCGATATACACGGTGGTAGATAGGTTCCTGAGAAAAACGTGTAAATCAAAAAGTACACAAAAAACGCATAATTTGATTGTTTTCTAAAATACATAAATAAAACAAAATTATTAAAAAGTGTAAATATACATATTCTTTTATTAATTAAATACACATAGAGCATTATTGGGGAACAAAAAAATTAAATCCGAAAGATTCATAAAACAATTGGTGGAGTTTTTATCATTTATCACTGTCAATCTCTTCTTCGTGACTGGTTCAAAGTCACTTTCATCACTCGAAATTATTTGTGCCAATTCGATGTTTGACCTAGAAACATTTACACGTCGAGGAGATTCGGTAATAAAATCCGTTATTAACATTTGCTTCGAATTTCTTGTTAGATCTTTACGGACCTCATCATATTGAGCCAAGCATTGATTAATATCACTTCGAAATGGAAAGGCCCGTTCAACATTTGAGTCATTTTGTACAAAATGATTATGTAATTTTCTTCCCAATTCGAGTCATGCATGGATGATTTTAGCTGTAAATGTAACTGGTTTAAATTCTTTTTCAATCCATATAAAACAAGTACTGTGTAAATTGAGGGAAAGGTGTATTCTTAATGAAGTATTAAAAATTGTGTTTTTGTTATTTAAATAATAAATGACATCTCAATGACTTGACGGCATCCGAATGCAATAATAAGTCCCAATTAGCAAAATTCTCTTTTCTTCATCATAGGTTATAATTTCATATAAGATGTAAGACAATTAAAATTATTTCACAACTGCAATATTTATTGTATTGCTACAATTTGACAATTTGCTCTTCTTAGACTGGTTCAAACATATTTTTGTTTATTTTGTTTTTTAATATTTTCAATTACTCAAACAAGCTTGTGTAGACCATTTTTTAGGCTGGACACGACCAAAACTACCCAACCAATAGTTTTAATATTACAATTGGAAGATCCAATAAGAGATAGTTGGTCCGACTTACAATTTAATCCAAGAGACATGGCACATGACCAACATAGAAAGAAGGCATACACAGTTGTATTTAAATTTGAATTGTTACAACTTTGTACAATTCCACATGTTTTGTCACTAACGACGTGGGTTTCGCCTTTTGGCATCTTCAAACATTCTATCATTCACACGGATGCAACAGAACTGGCATACAATAAACAGTTAGCATCGTATATATACCAAAAATATTTATTACGGGAAAACAAACACTTAAGAATAACTCATCAACAAAATCGTTGATGAAAATTATTACAGGCAATTGTGTTAATTATTATTAGATTAATATTGTTAAATTTGTTTTAGCTGCCATTTACTGCTTGCCCTTGGGGGTGTGTGTTTTCCTGTAATTAATAACTTTGGAATACAGACGATACTAATTATTTATTTTACGTCAGTTCTATTGCATCCGTGTGATAGAATGCCTGGAGATGCCGAAAGGCGAAACCCAAGTCATTAGCAACAAAACATGTGGAATCGTATAAAGTTGTAACAAATCTAATTTGATATTGAAATTCCATCAAGTGCAACTTATTCAATATGACAATAAACGTGCATTTTGATTATGCCGATTTACAGTTGCGATTCATGGCACATTACAGAAGCTGTATAATTTTGCTTTGAAAATCAAAAAATTCGGCAAACACTAGGGGTATATTGGCTTTGTTTTTCTGGAACCAAAAGGCAAGAGTGGACTGACTTACTCCTTATTGCATCCAAATTAAAATATCAGACCTTAGGAGAGCCTCAACCTTTATGTGTATTGTTTCAACCGTGTGGACTTCATCATTCTAGGAGAACACCGATGAATTACCGTCGGATGCACTCGGCAAAGCTACGAAACCCTGGAATGACCAGCGCCACTGCAAAATCTCGGAGGCATCGTATGATAAACATATATTCTCATAGAGTGGAGATTGTATCAAAATATATATATATTACATCCATCCCTCGCTTAACACAGTTTCAGTTTCGGTGAAAAAAAAAATGTTTAGACATTTCATAGATGTGCACACAGCTATGCGAAATTCTAAGAATAACGGTAAAGGTATACCGGGAATAGAACTGCGCATTTCAAACTACAAATAGCACCTGAAATATAATATATAGACAATACATCAGACATTTTATCTCTCGTTGCCCACCGTGTTTATCTCTTGTTGAATAGTGACAGCTGATAAAATAATTACTGCTTAAAATTTTTTCTTTGTAATACATATTTTTATTATTTTTATAGTGAAGTTTAAATAATATAAAAACATATCCCCTCTATTTCATACGTTTGTTAGTCTCGCTTAACACGATTTCGCTTAGCACGGCGATCTAGCAGAACCTATCTTCCGTGTTTAGCGAGGGATGTTTGTATTATGATTAACCCGATTCAAAAAAAAAAATCTTCAGCGATAGTGTTCGTTATCCAAACTGTCCGATGACTGACCACCTGCTGTACATTCCACTGTGTGTAGTCAACTCATTAGGTTAGCTCTGCCGACCCTTCTTTTAATTATTTTGTGTGCCATGTTCATAGATTTTTTATAAATAGAGTAATAACGCCTGGAAAATGAACAATATTTAAGATATAGTTAATAAGCCTCTCACAACGAGTATAATTCTCTAATTTAAATAAACAAATAGCCTTAAAACAATACATCAACTTATTTTTTTAATTTATCTCTATTTCTAGTTAAAAAATATCTAGTATGGGAGAGTTGTATCAACTTGAAACAAGCTAAATTTAAATTGTAACAACTTTGTACGATTCCACACGTTTTGTTACTAACATTCCGAGTTTCGCCTTTCGGCATCTTCAGGCATTCTATCACACGGACGCAACAGAACTAAATTACAGCTAAAACAAATTTAACAATATTAATCTAATAATAATTAGCACTATTGCCTGTGATAATTTTCATTGAAGAACTTGTCAATGAGAAGATGCCGAAAGGCGAAACCCGGGTTGTTAGTGACAAAACATGTGGAATTGTGCAAAGTTGTAACAATTCAAATTCGATATTGAAATTCCATCAAGCATCTTCAGTTGATATCATAAATTGAAACATGTTAATTGTTGATAGTATTTAGAGGCTCGTAGGGTAGCCATATGGGGATTTGTACATTATACACCATTTGAATTTCACATATTATATTAACCGCGGTTAAAAAATATCAATGTATGTTCTACAAAATTTTTATAAGATATGGTTGATAGCTATTTCGGCTCACACCATCATCAGAACTATGCTTAAACGAACATTTACTTATCTATATATAGCTGTGTATAAAAGGTACACAATACATCTTCTCTCCTGTTTTAACGACCTAGCTTATTTCCTGCTAGCAATAAAACTAAAAAATTGTAAATGAAACTAAAAAGGTGACTATATCAATAAACTTACATATTGCACAGAAATGGTCTATTATGGAAACAAAATAGCCCCCTGTAGAGGGTTGAACAATGGTAACGGACATATATAGTTTTTTTTTAAATTTTTAGTTTTATTGCTAGCAGAGAATAAGCTAGGTCGTTAAAATAGGAGAGAAGATGTATTGCACACCTTTTCTACACAGCTATATATAGATAAGCAAATGTTCGTTCAAGCATAGTTCTGACGATGGCGTGAGCCGAAATAGCTATCAACTATATCTTATAAAATTTTTCTCTAATTAAAATACATTGCTGTTTTTTTCTCTGTGTTATAATGGAGTTCTACCAAGTAAATGCCAATTCAATCAATTATATGAACCGTTATGATTACCAGAATCCTCATCGAGTATTTTGATGTTATTGTTAAGTATGCAAACACGATTTAATGAAATTAAATTTAAATAATCACTAATGTGTGTTAAAAGTTGTTTATACAAATTTAGTGTTTCCCAAATTGTCACACATGTAAACTGGAAGAGTTTGGCCTATTATTAAAAGGCACTTTTAGTACGTTTTAGTCGAGCATTATAAATAATTGAATACAATTTACAAGCAAGTCTATTTATAAAAATATTTGAGCTAAAAGTAGCAGGTGTACAAAACCATGTACAAAATTAAGGTAAATCAATAATCCATTATGATCTCTGAACAATCATAAACAAAACATTAGGGGAAGTGGGGTATTTTGTATAAATAGACTTGTTTGTAAATTGTATTCTATCAGTTGTTAATGCTCGCGATGAGCGAAACCGTTCCTGATCAAAAAATATATTGTGGAAGTAAGTACTAAAAAATGGGTTTTTATTATTTAAAACTAGTTTTTTAAAATTTGGTTTTGTACACCTTGTAGTTTTTAAGTCTAACTAAAATTTTGTATAAATGGCACTTTTTTTTAATTTGTATTGTATCACTAATTAACACTTTAAGGTCTGCAAATTTTCGATAAATAACTACACCGAAATAGTTTTTCTCCTATTTTGATTTTATACCTCGTGTATATTCATCATCCATCTATCGATAAATTTTTAAAGTTAGAATTAAAATTCATATTAATTTTTGGTAGTATAACTGCGCGTGTCCGAAAACGCTACATTGGCGTTCCCGGACGTGGCGTCGTTTAAGGACCGTTAAGTGTTAATACTCGATTAGCAAAACCGATCTTGATTTTAAAATACTAAACGGTGTGCTTTTATTATGCATTATTACATTAGTACTGAACTGATCACTCTAAATGTCAAATAATGTTGCCACAAATATTAATTTTCGACGGGAATGGAAATGAGGAGAATTAAAATTATTAATTTTTAATTTTGAATCGTTGAAATTTTGTACGATTCCGCTTGTCATATCACTGACGACCCTGGTTTCGCCTTTCGGCATCTTCAGATCTGAAAAAATCTTTTCATAGACAATGGAACAGACCAAAACGTCACTCTTTTGGGGAACGCATCCGAAACCTCTGACCATTCCCGCTTCCTTTTCCGATCGGTGGGATTCCGACATTCCGGAATGTCATCAATTAGAGACGATTCGTCTAAATATTTTGCATTAGTGATTTTAATCGTTACAGTCTCGACGACTGGTTCCGCAGGCCTATGCCGATTTCGTGTTAAACGTATCAAAAAATATAACCAGAATATATATTCTTGTTCTGTTCATTCGTATTAGCACGAATGAACAATATGTCATATGTGAATTTCTGTATTTCTGTCTTTCGTCCTTTGAATTAAGTGTAAGTAACTACATAGCATTAATTAAACCATTGTGAATGAATTTTGATGGAATACTTTGTAGCTAATTGAAATTACATTATGGAATGTTATGAGACCTTATCCAAAATGTTAAATGTATAATAACAAATAGAAATGTTTATTGATTTTCTCGCCTTTATGTATTATACATTATTTTAATTTAAGGAAATAAAAAGTTTTTTTTTTTGAACTTGCGTTGTTTTATTTCACATGCCACTTTTATTATTAGCTTGTTTTCAGTGTTCCCCGACCAGTGGTCTGCAGTCCGACACCGGGCCGCAAACATTGCCAAATTTCAAATAATTGTCATGCAAAAATATTCAATGCTTACACGGTGAAAAAATGGTAATGTATTTACTACCAAAACAGAAGTCAGTTCTGACGATGGCGTGAGCCGATATAGCTATCAACTATATCTGATAAAAAATTTGTTCAACTAAAATAAATTGCTATGTTTTCACCGTCTTATAATGGATTTCTACCAAATAAATGCCAATTCAATCAATATATTATATGCAGTACGAGCTGAAAGTAAAGATATTCAAGGAAACTCTTTACTATAACAAAAAAAAATCAATTGAATAGTGTCTTTTTTATTCTATTTAATTAACACATTGAATGCCGAAACCGTAAGGTGTTAGGAAGTGGTTTGCTGTAAACATTTGCGAGAGTGTATTCAATGAATTTATAAAATATTATATCAATTGGATGGACGTGATAGTAATGCATAAAGGACAAACAGAACTATTTTATTGATCGATTGTTGGTCCGGATACAAGCGTTATTTTGTATAAGTAACACGTTAATCGTGCTACAAAACGAGACAATCGATTTCTAATTATTTCAAAGATTAACTCACCGACGTCTCAACCTAAAATATTTGCGCGGGTCAAACCGCCGTGTGCAAAATTAATTTCGTATTGAAAAATGTTGCCAGATTTTAAATTAAATTAATTTTTGCTAACCTTTTGTAAATCGGCAAGAAAAGGGCATCAAAAATTAAACAGCTGTCAAACATTTGAAAACGGTTTAATAGAAGAATATTTTTGGCCTACACACATTCACAATGTACACATAACACAGAAAATAATGTACTAGTGGTCAGCAACCTAATACCCGCGGGTAATTGAGCTACCCATCAAAAAATATGATGATTTTGTTTATTTTTTTTTGAATTATTTATTCTTTGAAAATACTAATGATTTAAAAAAAATGTCTTTTTTTATTACTTAATAATTTATATATTTATGATTGTTTTATAAGATAATTTTTATTAACACATACATACATGCATATATTTCATTTTATGATGGTAAAATTGTTTTTTAAAAATTATAATTTTATTAACTTTATCAAATTAAATTTTTACCCAGTCGCTCAAAAAAGTTGCCGACCACTGTAATATACAGTTGCTTCTCAAAACTTCAATTAAATTCAACTCGCATTCAGGGCTTAACTATTAAAATCGATAAAGTGCGATGCTTCACTTTTACCTTTAAATAACTACGCTATATTGCATTTATGTAATATTATCTTATTAGTATTCAAATTTGTTTAATATCAAATAATTTTGTTGATGAAGTGGTAAACATTAATTAAGACTATATTTCAACGACGATCAGACTTCGCACGCCCCGCTAGATGTTAGATTCACTGTCCCTCTCACGTCAGTCACTTGGTCTCTGTCTAACACCAGATCCTGCAAACAAATAAAACTACATATAAAAAAAATAATAGTTTTTCGTGTAGTATTTTTTAAATTTTATATTGTGATACCTTGAAATAACTATAACTTACAAATACACATATAACAATGTGATACAATTAAAGTTTAAAAAAAAAAAAATTTTTTGGGTCGCATGTCACATGGATTTTATGAAAAGGGGTCGCCACCCGAAAAAGGTTGGGAGCCTATGCACTACAGAAATAATATTTATTTTAATTACAAACTATCATCACTGTATGACAATTTTTGTTGCGATTTGCGATATGGCTCAAAATCGCTCTCTTCTTCGGAAGAAGTAAGAAGCACAGTACAGTTGCGAACAACACGCATTTAAACACTTCAATGCCGCAAAATTTTAAGCTAGGTGACATTTATACAGCAGCAGTATATTGTTTGAATTTTTAATATCAAAGAGTCGAAATTTCAAAAAAAAAATTTTAAGGGTTGTCACTAGCATTAATAATTTATATATAATATATAAAAATGAATGTCTGGCCTTTATAAACTCCTACACCATTAATCCAATTGCGATAAAACTTTGTCGAATTATTGCTTAGACTACCGGGTAAAAGATAGGATACTCAGAAATTGATTTGATTACAAAAATTAATTGAATATTTGCGAAAAACATGTTTTCGAGTACACACTGCTCAAACCCGTTAATCTGAAACAGATAATCAAAGGGAAGCAAGATTGGAAACAGATAGAGTACGCGTAGAGACGCCCGAGTACCAGACGCACTCTGCATGCTGATTTAAACCATAGTGCTTTCAGTTACGATCCTAATTATGACTACAGTCTGCACCCAAGTGTTGTTATTGGCAAAATGGACAAATTATGCGTGCATTGTAGTGCCTTTAAATTTAAAAATGAAACACTAGGAATGTGCTGAGCGAGTGGAAAAGTGAAATTGCCAGAATTACATTCACCGCCCGAACCTTTATTAACGTTGGTATCGGGTGATACAAGTGAATCTAAACATTTCTTGACAAACATACGAAAGTATAATTCAAGTTTCCAAATGCCATCTTTTGGTGCAACCAATATCGTACGCGAAGATTACATGCCAACATTTAAAGTGCATGGACAAATTTATCATCGTGCAGGATCATTACTACCACTGCCGAACGCAAATCATAAATTTATTCAAATTTATTTCATGGGAAACACTGACAAACAAATTAACCAACGTTGTCAATTCAATACGGGTACTAAACGAGAAATAATCGCTCAATTACAAACTTTATTTGATCAGAAAAAATTAATAAAATTATTCAGAACTGCTCTCGAACAAATGCCATCTCATGATTACAAAGTTGTAATTAGAGCTGACAAAGTACCTGTCAGTCAACACGAAAGACAGTACAATGCACCAACAATTGATGAAGTAGCGATCGTTATAGTTGGTGAAGAATTTAACTCGCGTGATATCATTCTTCATCGTAGAAATGGTCATGTTCAGCGAGTTTCAGAAAGGAATCGATCGTACGATGGATTGCAATATCCGATTTTATTTTGGCAAGGCGAAGACGGATACCATTTAAACATCCCGTTGAGAAATCCACAAACAGATGAGGAAACGAATAATAAAGTTAGTGCCATGAATTACTATTCATATCGATTCATGATTCGTGAAAACGCTGAAAATCATATCTTAAAACGTCGACATTTGTTCCATCAATACATTGTCGATATGTACGCGAAAATAGAAACTGAACGACTCCTCTATATTCGATTAAATCAAACCAAGTTGCGTCCCGAAGAATATATTCATTTACGCGATGCAGTTGTTAATGGTGGCAATGTGAATCCCAATGATTTGGGGAAAATGGTCATACTCCCGGCAACATTTACAGGAAGTCCACGTCACATGCATGAATACGCACAAGATGCAATGATATATGTAATATAATATGTTCGGGCACATGGCCGTCCAGATTTTTTTATTACATTTACCTGTAATCCGATGTGGGAAGATATAACAGAACTTTTGTTACCCGGACAATCATCATCAGATCGGCATGATATTTGCGCACGGGTGTTTAAACAAAAACTCAAATCTTTGGAATGGATTTCATTGTCAAGGGTCATGTTTTTTGAGAGACACGCTGTTGGATGTATTCAATTGAATGGCAAAAAAGAGGATTACCACACGCTCATATTTTGATTTGGTTGATCGGAAAAGTCATACCTGATAAAATTGATCAAGTCATCTCAGCAGAAATACCAGATGTCAACATTGATCATAAATTGTTTGAAGTCGTCAAGTTTGAAGTTTGCGTGCAACAATTCAAAATCCACACGTTTAATTCACACCAAACGTGTATAATGAGGCATTGCTATTGATTGAGGACATATGTTTAGTAATCGCTAACAAATCATTGGTACAATTGGGAACGGCTGCGCTGAATCGATCTGAAAACGACTTACTTTATCGTGATTTCCAACAAGAAACACAATTAGCTCCGACATTGGTTCCAGATCAACGTATAGTGTATGACACAATATGGATGCAATTACAACTCAAAGTGGTGGATTTTATATCTTAGATGCACCCGGAGGCACAGGTAAAACCTTCCTCATTTCACTCATTTTGGCAGCCACACGATCACGAAAGAACATTGCACTAGCAATCGCATCATCTGGAATTGCAGCAACTCTTTTGGATGGTGGCCAAACAGCGCATTCAGCACTGAAACTGCCATTGAATATGCAGATAATTGAGACACCAACATGCAATATCAACAAAAATCAATTTCAGCATACTAAATGAAATACCAGGAGAAGCGACAACGTATAAGTCAATCGATACTACAACGAATCAAGACGAAGTCGTCAATTATCCAACAGAATTCTTGAATTCACTTGATTTGCCAGGCATGCCGCCGCATGTTTTAACATTGAAAATTGGCATGCCTATCATTCTTCTCCGAAACATAAATCCACCACAACTTTGTAACGGTACCAGGCTTTCAGTAAGAAAAATGATGAACAATATTATTGAAGCTACAATTTTAAGCGGGAAATTCAAAGGAGAAGATGTACTGTTGCCACGCATCACAATGATTCCAACAGATATGCCATTTGAATTTAAACGTCTGCAGTTTCCAGTGCGAGTCGCCTTTGCAATGACCATCAATAAGGCACAAGGACAGTCGTTACAAATGTGTGGACTAAATTTAGAAAATCCATGCTTCTCACATGGACAACTGTATGTGGCCTGCTCACGCGTTGGAAAACCTTCTGATTTATTTGTGTATGCACCGGGTAGAAAAACAAAAAACATTGTGTATCCAAAAGCACTCCAATAAATAAAAACACATACGGCCACCACTGTCAAATTTAGGTAAGAAAAACATAACCTAAGCTTATCGCTTCTAATTGGCTCCGACCTTGCCTCAAGTCCGACTTATCCAATCGGAAGGCGAGAGGCTCCCGACGAGGGGTTTCCATAAAGTCGCGGTTTCTTTTTTTTGAGTGGCATTGCAACGCATGCCAGGTACACACTAGTATTTTATAAAACATTTACTAAAAGTAAATATTAGTTTGAATAATTAAAATTGAATAATAGGGACAGGATATTGACTACTGAAATAATTATGTGTGAAAAAAGAAAAATTCAGGACTGTCACAAGCTAGCACAAGCAAGAGTTCAGGTATAAATTTAAAACAAAACACCCAAATGGTAAAAGTTGGCTAACGGATACATTTAGACCTACATTATTTCGCTTCACAATAATATAATTATTCACGCTTCTATTGTATGGATTACACTGAAAGTGGCAACCCTAGCGACCTCTCCACGTCGACTTCTATTGAATTTGATTTTTCGGTAATATTTATTTACAGGAATGACACAATTTTTTCTCCATGATAATAGATAGATGCCGCTAGCAATAGGTGAAAAAATAACACGATATTTCCAAATGGAATGTTTTATACGTATTTTTGAATGTCTGTGGACACATATGTCCCTACAGTATTTGTGTCGTCCCCGCCTAGAGGACACATATAACTTCGCGGTATTGAAACGGTTAATAAAAAAATTACATTAAAATAACCGCATAACTTTGAAATCGCATAAAAAAAAGGCGCACAAAAAAAAATTCAGTGTATACGAAAATTTTGCTATCGAAACTTACCTCACATTCGTCCTTCCTACTCTGTCCGTAATATTTGACCTTATTCATATTGTACTTTAACATGTCCAGGGATTTTTTCCTAGAGTGGGTGACCTCGTTCATGTGCTCGCTGAGGAGCGTATCGCATAACTTGGGCAGCAATCCCTTGTCGTCTTTCTTGTACGACACCTCGCTTCGGTTCCCGCAGTCGTCCACGTGCCCATTCTTTCTATTCTTCTTCTTCTTCTTGAACGGCGACAGTTTGCCGATAAGGCTTTCGGAGCCGTCCAAATATCTCTGGTAGTCTTTCTTGATCTGCGAATTGAGGCCTTCTATTGTGACGACTTCAGGTTTGGCACTGACCATCGTTTTTCTGTCGTCGTTGGTTCCGAAAAGGTTCCTCAATTTAAATGTATCTTTTTTTGAATTATTACTATCGGAATAAGGTTCTCTGTGATTAAAATCATTTGCTAATTTTCTAACTGAATCTGAAAAAGAGTAATACAAAAAAAATTACATTATCTATGCATTATATTTTAGCAGTGTTCACCAACCTTTTTACATGTAAATCACAGAAACTAATACTATGTAAAAATTAATTGATTTTTTATGTAATATTATATTTTTTTAATTATGACAGTGAACGTAAATGTAACTAAAAAAACCTACATACAGCAGTCTAATACAATTAAATTTTGGCAAAAACAAAAGGTTTTTTTCAACAAACTAATGCTGTTGCTAATATAGGAAATCAATAACCATCAGACATAGTACTACAACCAAGAATATCCAATATCACTTTTATGATGTTAACTGTCACTTCTTGATGGAAAGGTATGATATTTTAAACACACTTTTTTCCACGGTACATTTTTTGAAATGGTTCAATTGATAATGCTCGCGATGAGCGAAACCGGTCCTGATCAAAAAAAAATATCATGGAAATAAGTACTAAAAAATGTGTTTTTATTATTTAAAATATCCAATATATACAATATAATATAACAGGTTTTGCATTAGTTTGTTAAAAAAAACATCTTTTTTTTGTTAAAATTTAATTGTATCACATTGTTATAAGTGTATTTGTTAGTTATAATTATCAAAATATGAAATTTAAAAAATATTCCACGAAAAATAATTTTTATTTCAATATTAATAAGTCCGCGATTCATTTTACTTTTTTCACAGGACCGCAGACGTAAAAAGGTTGGGGAGCACTGTGCGTAGACGTAATTTTACTAGCAGTGAAAGTGTTAAAAACTGACAAAAAAAATATCTAACGTTTTATAACGTTTCGGTGAAGATGAAGTAACATGTATGTGGTGTGGGGGTCAAAAATTATCATAAGTTATGTGAAATTTAAATTGTTGTATCATTGTACGACTCCACGTGTATTGTCACTGGCGTTTCTTCTTTCGGCGTCTTCAGACGTTCTATCACACGGGTGCAACAGAGCCGATGCGTCAAATTTGAATTTTGAATTGTTACAACTTACGATTCCACATGTTTTGCCTGACCAAGTCAGTTCTGTTGCATCCGTGTGATAGAATGCCTGAAGATGCCGAAAGGCAAAACCCGGGTCGCCAGTGACAAAACATGTGGAATGGTACACAGTTGTAACAATTAAGATTCGGTATTGAAATTTCATCAAATACTTTCAATCTATATCACAAATTTGAGTTGTTGAAACTTTTTACTTCTGACGAGTGTTCAAACAATTCAAACTTTATTGTATTGCCTTTTGCTATTAAATATTTATACAAAAGAGCGAAAGGTCAAAGTTGACCCATTACTTGCTGAATCACATAAAGCAGTGTTTCTCAAACTCTCAAATGAGCCACACCCCTTTGAATCTAAAAATAGGTTTCTGTACCACATTGAAAATATGTTACGTTTCGTTTTTTTTTAATTGTACATTTTAATATAAAAATTACAAAACAATATTTTTTTTATTATTATTTTAGCTGTTGTTGCTTGTTCATTACAATACTAGTAAAAGCGAGGCTCCAACAAGGAAGCATATGACCAATGATATCGAAAATTCAAATAGCTTTCAAATATTGCAAAGATAATTTACATTGTTAGAGGCTTCTCCTGCACCCCCAGAAATACCTTCCCGCACCCCAGGTTAAGAACCACTGATATAAGGATGTTTCAACAATGAATTCAGCAATTTTGCTGTTCACTAAGGTGTTAACTGTCACTGCTAGATGGAAATGCATGATATTTCAAATAATAAAAACACAGCAATCACTTATCAAGAAGATCAGTTGTAAAAAATATATTGTGGAAATAAGTACTAAAAAATGTGTTTTTATTAATAAAAAAAAAAAAAATGCTGTAAAGATTATGGAAATTACCTAGACAATTTGTATGTTACATCCATACGATAGAATGCATGAAGATGCCGAAAGGCGAATCCCGGTACGTTAATGTGGAATCATACAAAGTTTTAGGGTACGAATTTGATGTTGAAAAATTGCATCAAGCATCTTTTCAGTCGACGTCACAAATTATAACACGTTATTATAATATTATGGTAAACTACGGAAATATTTTATCAAGGAAATAATGATCAAAAGGTCGATTGAGTGTTATAAAAGATATTACCTATTTAGTGAGTGAACATAGAGACGTTTCACATTGCCACACTTGACACTGGAACAAAAGCAAAATAACCACATTTTGGACATCTACACAAGATTTTTTTATGCTCACGATGAATGACAAAATGGTTATGCTCTCCTGAATATACACACATACTTCATTTGCACGCATTTTTTGCAATAAACTTCATAAAATATTTAAAACACCAAAATATCATAGCGTATCATATATGATTGTACGTGAAATGGTTTATAAATGTAGCAGTATTAAAAAAAGATAATTAAAACCATTTCATAACCTTATGAATTTGAAATTTAATAATATAGCATAAACAAGCTCACTTACACAATTAGATCCATCACCCACACACATACTCAAATATCGTTACTAGAAAAGCAAAAGGGCCCTTGTGATATTCTGTCGTATAAATGACAATTTGTTGTATAAAGAACCTGTGACCAATTGTATTATTTTTGCCTGTTGTAAACTGTCATACGTACAATTTGCATAAATTGATACATAGGTATGTCAAATTTGAATTGTTGCAACTTTGTACGATTCCACATGTTTTGTCACTAACGACCCGGGTTTCGCCCTTCGGCATCTTCAGGCATTCTATCACACGGATGCAACAGAACTGACTAACTGAAACTGAGAGTTCTGTTGCATCCGTGTGATAGAATGCCTGAAGATGCCGAAAGGCGAAACCCGGGTCGTTGGTGACAAAACATGTGGAATTGTACAAAGTTGTAGCAATTCAAATTTGATATTGAAATCCCATCAAGCACCTTCAGTCGATATCATAAATTATGGGTTTATAACACGATGAAAAAATAGCAATATATTTTAGTTCTACAAATTTTTGTTTCATAAGATAAAGTTGATAGCTATTTCGGTTCACGCCATTTTTTGTTTCCGTAATAGAACATTTCCGTGCCATATGTAGACTTATTGATATAGCCGCCTCTTTAGTTTCATTTACAATTTTTAGTTTTTTTGCGAGCAAGAAACAAGTTAGGTTGTTAAAACAGGAGAGAAGATATATTGTGTACCTTTTCTACACAGCTATATATAGATAAGCAAATGTTAGTTTAAGCATAGTTCTGACGATGGCGTGAGCCGAAATAGCTATCAACTATATCTTATAAAAAAAAAATTGTAGAATTAAAATACATTGCTATTTTTTCACCGTGTTATAACAGAGTTTTGCCAAGTTAAAGCCAATTCAATCAATTATAGGTTTGTATTATTACAAGCCACCAGATGGCGTATGCTACCACCCATCAGATCCTAGCGCCATCTTTGTTTACAACTCTCAAATATTAAAACACATCGGACGCAAACACGACTTATAGTATACTAAACAAATTGTGAGTTGGACTACCTGTTCCACCATAATCGACCCTCCTATTGCTCGAGGACAGTTTGTCAGCATCGTCGATGCCGCTGCTCAAAAGCGGCCGATGCTCGTCCGAGTCGTTTCCAGAGTGCAACCGAGTGACTCCGCTGTCGTCCGAGACGTGCCCTGAGGAGATCCAGGTGCTGTCGGACGGATTGTTGGTGTCGCTGAAGGTGTCGGAAGCGCTGTTCAGTTTGCTGGACTCCTTCAGCGTGAAGAACGACATCGTCACTAAAGCCTAAAAATACGATTTAAAAAAAAATTTGTTCTACAAAGGCTTTCAATGTTTTTGATGAACAAAATATGCCCTGATCACAAAATATACTGCGAAAATCGTACTAAAAAAATGTGTTATTATCAAAAAAATAATGAATTGAAATGACCAAGTACTGACAGATGTCACTTTAAAAATGATGAAAAAAATATTTTATTGGAATATGAGGTGTGAGGAAGAGTTAAGTCTTGTGATAACTTTAATTCGATCAAATGGAGTATAATTTACGTATGTTTTTTATGCAACTCAGCAGAGAATAGGTTAACTCTCTAGGCACTGGTGCATATATCTAACTTTATTGATTGAATTGGCATTGACTTGGTAGAACTCCATTATAACACGGTGAAATAATAGCAGTGTATTTTAATTCTACAAATTTTTTTATAAGATATAGTTGATAGCTATTTCGACTCACTCCTTCTTCGTCAGAACTATGTTTAAACGTACATTTACCTATCTATATATAGCTGTGTAGAAAAAGTATGCAATACATCTTCTCTCCTTAACGACCTAGCTTATATTCTGCTAGCAATAAAACTATTTTTTTTTAAAAAGCTTTTAGATGGATTAAAAAAAATGTTCATTCATCTGGACGAGTCCCCTGGGTCCCCGGGTTTCGTCTTTCGGCATCATCAGGCATTCTATCACACGGATGCAACAGAACTGACTAACTGAAACTGAGAGTTCTGTTGCATCCGTGTGATAGAATGCCTGAAGATACCGAAAGGCGAACCCCGGGTCGTAAGTTATAAAAAATGTAGAATCAAACAATTCAAACTTGATATTGAAATTCCATCGAGCACCTTCAGTCGATTTCATAAATTATATCTCATAAAATTTTGTACAAATAAAATACTGCTTACTGTTTTTTCACCGTGTCATTATGAAGTTCTACCAAGTAAATGCCAATTCAATCAATAATAAATATTAGCTTCTGCGAATGATATTTTTTTATCAATACTAGCGATCAAATCCTCGTCTGCTCTGAAACCCGTCGATAAATAACGATAAACATCAAATCTTTTTCTCTAAATCAACTGATAATAATACAACTATTAGTTGATAATGCTCGCGATGAGCGAAACCGGTCCTGTTCAAAAAATATATTGTGGAAATAAGTTCTAAAAAATGTGTTTTTATTATTCAAAATAACATGCCTTTCCATCAAGAAGTGACAGTTAACACCTTTACAGGGAAAAAAACATTGAATCGTTTGACATACCAATATAAACGTGAGGGCCGCCATGACAGTGGAGCACATCGGGAACCCGTAATGCTTGAGGAGGACTCCCCCAAGCGATGGGCCTATCACTTCCCCGAGGGAGTACATGCAACTCCACACTCCGGCCACGACGGAGTAGGTCGCCAGGTTGTCGCTACAACCGCCTTCCTTGCTGGAAGAAGAAACAGACAAATATACCAGATGCATTCCTTCATAAATAACGCATTTGATTTTTTTTTCTATACATGAAGTCTCACAAATATATCTACAATTTGATATGATTATAATTATTAGCAATTTTGTCATTTGCGAGCATTATCATCTGAAACATGTCTATTTATAGAAAATACTTGAGTCAAAAGTAGCACGTATACAAAACCATGGGTTCGAGAACTAGGAAACAATTTACAGATCATTTACAGATCGTAGTCCATTTCTTTAAATATTGTATAATATATGCATGCGTGTAGTCACGTGTACGTTTGTATGCATATGTATGTGAGGATATAAATATAGTCCATGTAATTTTCACGTGAGCCGGATTCACTGCTGATTGCTCAGCTCCGCAGCGATTATAGCGTCATATTTATTTTTACAATACATCATACATACATGGAACTGGTGAGGACACCTTGGAATGTCGGCAGAAGCGTCAGCGCCACGGAAATTCCTATTATTGACAGCGCCACCAGGTTCAACCATAGAGAACTGAAAACACACAAGCAATCTTTCACTCGGTGACATTTACTTCATAACTATACGGTAATTTTGTGTCGATAAACCACAAACAAAGTGTGACAGGATTTGTAACAATTAAACATAGTTTTCAAATTATTGCTTGAATTGGCATTCAGTTGGTAGAACTCCATTATAACGCGGTGAAAAAATAGTGATGTATTTTAGTTCAACAATTTTTCTTTATATGATATTGTTGATAGCTATTTCGGCTCATGTCATCGTGTCAGAACTATGCTAAATCTAACATTTGCTTATCTATATATAGCTGTGTAGAAAAGGTACACAATACATCTTCCCTCCTGTTTTAACGTCCTAGCTTGTTTCTTGCTCGCAATGAAACTAAAAATTGTAAATGAAACTAAAAAGGCGGTTATGTCAATAAGTTTACATATGGTATGGAAATGGTCTATTACCGAAACAATACAGCCTCCTGTACAAAGTTAAGCAATGGCGATCAACATATATTAGTTTGTTCGTTAAGAATCCTTTGTAATAGTTGATATCTATTGATTTCCAGCTGTTCTAAAGCCGTTATCTTGCGATCTTTATTACAATGATGCAAACACTTAGGCGCTGAGTTTGAATTTATATTATGTGATTCCATAATAACGTGATTAGCGAATTGTGAATCTGTTTTTTTACTGTTGAATGATCTTACATGTTCCTTGGCTCGAGTGGATATACATCTACCTGTCTGTCCGATATAAATGGATAAAGATGACATTTTAACACGGGACATTTTTATAGATACCGCTTCTGTCAAGTTTTTTAATTTTATCTTTTCTATTTTTAAGATGTCTGCCTAATTTGTTGTTGACCTTGAAAGCTACGTTTACTGAGTTTTTATATAGTTTTCGTATCACACCTTTCAAGGAACGGCAGAAGAGGCGACGGTCCCAGCAACAGCAACCCGAGGGTGCAGAACAGCAATCCCCAAACCATCATGCACCAATGCCTGTTGATACTGAAATGATAATATTTTATTAAATTACTTAATATTAAACTGAAGGAGCTTGATGTCATTTCAATATCAAATTTGAATTGTTACAAATTTGTACGATTCCACATGTTTTGTCCACTTCTTCAGGCATTCTATCACACGGACGCAACAGAACTGACGTACAATTGCTTCATTCTCGATGATCACCTCAATCTTACCAACTCCCACTTGTTGTATCCTTTACGCGAAATCGGTTTAATGAATCGACAATCTCATGACGTAAATTCTTACATTTCATCACTAGATGTTTGATCGTTACTTGCCAGATTGACATAAGTAGGTATCTCTATATGAAATAAACCCATTTATATTTCAATGCTAGTTGATTAATATTTTTTATAAACCCTAAAAGGCCCAATAGGCCATGCTGACTTAGTATCAACCGAGGCCAACTTTGAGGCATTCGATAAATTTGCAAGATCATACGGGGAATGAGACATTCTCCATTCAACGCGTTGCACATTTAACTCTTTCGGATTTTTAGTACACAGATACACAGTATACCTAATATCACGTAAACTAAATAACTGAGCAAGTCACGTTTGCTTTTTGTTCCTCTTTTTTTAAGCACAATAGTGCATGATTTAACGTTCGGTCCGCGCAGCTCTGTATCAGACCAATAATATGAGGAGTAAAATCGATTCTTTTTATCAGTATTGCGTTATGGAAGGCGGCCGTGTAACATATAAGCCCTTTCGTTCGTGTTATACAAAAGAATGCATATTTACCGATCGGCCAACCAGCCCCACATGGGACTCGACAGGCCGTACAGTCCCGAGAAGAGGAGGAAGATCAGTCCGACTTGCTCCGGAGACAGTCCGAACTGACGCAGGTGGGGCTCCAGGGTCGGGTCGAGGAACGCCCACGTGTTGGAGACGACGACGATCACCAGGCCGGTTATGACGACGGCCGGGACCTTAACCAGCTCCAGGAGAGAGCCGCTCTTCGTCGACAGCAAGCATTCTAAAATATTGAATTATTTTTAAGGTGTTAACTGTCACTTCTTAATGGAAAGGCATGATATTTTAAATAATAAAAACACATTTTTTTGGCACTTATTTCCACAATATATTTTTTGATCAAGACCGGCTTCGGTCATCGTGAGCATTATCAACTGATGAGTACTAAAAAATGTGTTTTTATTATTTAAACTAATACAATGTTATTGATTGAATTGGCATTTACTTGATGGAAATCCATTATAACACGGTGAAAAAATAGCAATTTATTTTAGCTCTACAATTGTTTTTATAAGGTATTGTTGATTGCTATTTTGGCTCACGCCATCGTCAGAACTATGCTTATACATAGCACATAGCTGTGTAGAAAAGGTACACAATACATCTTCTCTCCTGTTTTAACGACCTTGCTTGTTTCTTGCTCGCCATAAAACTAAAAATTTTAAATGAAGCTAAAAATGCGGCTACATCAATATGTTTACATATGGCACGGAAATGGTCTATTACGGAAACAAAACAGCCCCCCGTAGAGGGTTAAGCAATGGTGATCGACATATATTAGTTTGTTCGTTTTTTTTTTCAATATCAACTATGAATGCATTACAATCCGCTATCCCGGGGCAGTTAAAACGTTAGCGGTCAGTGAATTAATAGAGAAGATTGTTTATTGACTATTTTATGTGACATCCTTATTATTTATTACAAGGCAAAATGTATGAAACATAGCAAATGATGATTATCATTATAGAGTAGATCGGAAATGGGTCATTGAATAGAAATATTGATTTTAAACACTGGGCGTTTGTTGAAGTGTCGAACGTAAATAATTCTAAGATAACAAACCTTCTTGTGACGGCAGCAGGTAGAAATTGACGGGCATCGTGATGACCATGGCCACACCGAGGACGTAAAATGGAAGACCAAAGCCCCCTATCTTCCTGAACACAGTAATACATATCAGCCAAACTCAAACATAAACATATTATACACACCAACTTATTTGATATCTGAAGTCTATTTGAATAATATAGGGTGTTTTTTTAGAGGTATTGAACTTTGAAATGGAATAAAACAAAAAATGATTTTTTTTAAATAGACATGAAATTTACTTTATTCGAAAGATAATATTCTGGCATTATAATTTATATATGACTTCGGGCATATGACGTAGTGCGCGATACGTATTTCGAACAGAACCATGATTTTTAAAAATAATTTGCACAATTTGGAAGCGTTGTTCAGGCGTCAGTCTATTCATGTTAAAATACCAAACCAAACTAACTACAAAACATTTGACAGCTGACAAAATGGTTGCCAGTTAAACATCACACGAACATTAAAATTGGTTTAAAAACTCACGGAATAAAGCAAGCCGCCGATGGCGGGTCCAACTGACATCCCCAGCCCCACGAAGGTCTCCAGTATGCCCAACACGGAGCCAATATTGTTAGGGAACGTGTTCACCACGTAGACGTAGCTGGCGGTGGAATAGGCACTGGCTCCGAGGGCCTCTAGGCCTCTAATGAGGAAGCAGAACAGGGTAAACAACTCGTAATCATAAATGTATTCGAGTACCCTGGAACAAAATCCACATTCAATTATTTAATAAACACATAATATCATTTTAACACGGTGAAAAAAATAGCAATGTATTTTAGTTCTACAATTTTTTTTTATAAGATATAGTTGATAGCTATTTCGGCTCGCGCCATCGTCAGAACTATTCTATATTCAAATTTGAATTGTTACAGCTTTGAGGGATTCCACGTGTTTTGTCACTGACGATCCGGGTCTCGGCTTTCGGCATCTTCAGGTATTCTATCACACGGATGCAACAGAACTGAGTCAGTTCGTGCGTAGAATAGTTCTGACGATGGGTGATCCGAAATAGCTGTCAACTGTATCTTATAAAAAAAATGTAGAACTAATAAACTTTGCTGTTTTTTCACTGTGTTATAATGGAGTTCTACCAAGTAAATGCCCATTCAATTAATACAATTGAGCAATGTTTCACTCTTGATTTACATAATTTATGATATCGGCTGAAGGTTCTTGATGGATATCGATATCAAATTTGCATTGCTACAACTTTTTACGATTCTACATGTTTTTGTCACTAATGACCCGGGTTTCGCCTTTGGGCATCTTCAGGCATTATATCATATGGACGCACCAGAACTGACGTACAATAGTTAACATCGTCTATATACCAAAGTTATTGATTACAGTAAAACACGCACCCCAAGGCAAGCAGTAAATGGCAGCTAAGAAAAATTAAATAATTTTAATCTAATAATAATTAACAAAATCGCCTGTGATAATTTTCACTAATGATTAATTTTGTTAATGAGTCACTATTGAAAGGGTTTTACAACAAATAATCAACTAATATTATTTTTTTACATCCGTTTTGTTGCAACTAACATTCATTTTGCTTAACATCAGTTCTGTTGCATCCATGTGATAGAATGCTTGAAGATGCCGAAAGGCAAAACCCGGGTCGTTAGTGATAAAATTTGTGAAATCGTGCAAAGTTGTAACAATTCAAATTTGATTTATAATTTTGTCATGATTATAATAAATGTCAACAAACAATAAAAAATTAGATTAATAACTCTGTTATCGCACTCAATGACACGTGTTTCGTTTCTTTGAGTGCCATCTTCACTCTGAAAATATATGTCACAACATCGAACAGATAAAATGGCATCCTTTACTTACCCAAACAACAGATTGCACGAACCAGCCACAAACATTCCGGACATGAATAGAAACTTTGTTCCCACGACAGGTAACTGAAAAAAAACAAAATACAGTCGAGTTCAATTCAAAATTTGTATGCTGTAGAGCATAGGTTCCTAACCTCGGGGTCGAGAAGGGTCTTTTGTGGGGTCGCCAACTTATGCGGTCAACAAAAAAAATATTCATTTTTGCTTGGCTTTTGGATTGCATAGGGGATGGTCGCGGGTCACATGGATTTTATGAAAAGGGGTCAACTGTACCTTATAAAAAATTCGTAGAACTAAAATACATTGCTGTTTTTTCGCCGTTCTGCCAAGTAAATGACAATCCAATCAATAAATTGAAAGTAGCCGGTATGGCTTAAGCATAGTTCTGGCGATGACGTGCGCCGAAATAGCTATCAACTATACTTTATAAAAAAAAAATTAGTACTAAAATACATTGCTATTTTTTCATCGTGTCACAAATTGTAAAATGATGTTACAACGGCAATCTTTCAAGCATTTTGCTGAAATTTTGATGGATTCATTTTTTTTTATTTACGGAGTTCAAAAATAAAATTTGTCGAGCGAGCTACCGAAAAAGCCTCGGCTAGCTACCGGTAGCTTGCGACCCACCGTTTGGCGATCACTGCTCCAAGCAGTACTAAATAATTCTCGTAAAACTGTACACTATGGCTCTTTTTAACACATTAATGAACACGTTGGGTTTCAATTCGAAAATTTAGTTCCCTACAAAACATCGCTGCGGTCGAGAAAGTGTTTGGCATTGCATTATTGCACTCAATGTCACGTAAACAGTCACGTATACAAATAGTGCATAGTGAATCAAAATGATGACATCATAGATAACCGCATTGCCGCCTATCATAGTAAAAAAACACCGCAAGCATGTGACCGGATGAATCATTAATACTATGCAATATTCCCTAATACTTTCAAAATTCTCTTAAAACAAATAAAATGTGCAAAAAACAACACGTAACAAGAAACAATCTCTAAATTAGATTAAGAAGAAAATGTATAATTTATTTGCTAATTATCAAATAAATGTAATAGCTCTAATTAATTCTTTCAAGAATGACTAATTAACATCTTTGATGAAAGTTATCACAGGCAATTGTGTTAATTATAATTAGATTAATATTATTAAACTTGTTTTAGCTGCCATTAAGTGCTTGTCTTGGAGTCTGTGTTTTCCTATCCTGTTTTGTCACTAACGACCCGGGTTTCGTTTTCCGGCATCTTCGGGTATTCTATCTATTACAATAAACAGTTAGCATCGTCTATATACCAAAGGTAATATTTACAGGAAAACACAAACCCCAAGGCAACCAGCAAATGGCAGCTAAAACAAATTAAATAATCTTGAAAGGGTTTTACAACAAATAATAAAAATTGTAAAACCCTTTCAAGAATGATTCATTAACAAGACGTTAATGAAAATGATCACAAGGAATTTGATTAATTATTATTAGATTAATTTTATTGGTATACAGACGATGCTAGTTGTTTATTGAACGTCAGTTCTGTTGCGTCCGTGTGGTACAATGCTTGAAGATGCCGAAAGGTGAAACCCGGGTCGTTAGTGACAAAACATGTGGAATCATACGAAGTTGTAAAAAATCAAATTTAAATTTCTTTACTCACAATTTTTCCGAAGAAAGGCGACGTTATGAACATGACGAGGGCGTAGAAACTGAAGACGAATCCGGAAACGGACTCCGTCATGCCCTTCTCGCCAGCCTCTCGCGGGAAGAACGGCGCCATGATGGACATTGAGCAGAAGCTCATGAAGTCCACCAGGGCCAACGAGATGAGAGTCAGCCGCTGTTTCCTCGAGAAGTTCTTAATGGCGGCGGGTTTCGGCAGCGCTTGAGTCCGAAGCAACCTAAATTAACAATATGGATTTTTATGGTTTCTCCATCGTATATATATTCATTCCTCGATTTACACTGTAGAATCGTACGACTTTGTACGATTCCACATGTTTTGTCACTAACGACCCGGGTTTCGCCTTTCGGCATCTTCAGGCATTCCATCACGCAGATGCAACGGAACCGACGTACAATTGCTTCATTCTCAACGATCAACTCCCTCATGTCGTATCCTTTACATGATTTGGTTCAATGAATCGCCAGTCTCATGACGTAAATTCTTATATTTCATCACTAGACGCTTGATCGTTACTTGCCAGATTGAAATAAATAGGTAGTAATATTTATTGTAAAACCATTTCAAGAATGACACATTAACAAGATCGTTAATGAAAGTTAATTAAGTTGTTAATTATTATTATTAGATTAATATTATTGAATTTGTTTTAGCTGCCATTTACTGCTTGCCTTGGGATGTGTGTTTTCATGTAATTAATAACTTTGATATATGGACGATGCTTACTGTTTATTTTACGTCAGTTCTGTTGCACCAGTGTGATAGAATGCCGAAAGGCGAAACCCGGGTCGTTAGCGATAAAACATGTGAAATCGAACAAAGTCGTAACAATTAAAATTTGACATTGAAATTTTGAAATTGTACTTTTTTTACGCGAATTCGATTATACGCGATTTTTTTTGGACGGCACCGCTACATTTTTTTACTCGCTTCACTCGTTGTCACGCAATTTTTTCCCCAAATTTGTTTTAAAGAAGACATTTATATATGAATCTAAGAAATGTACGTCTCACTATTTTTTTAAATAAAAAAAAATTGTGTATTTTCAAAACATAATTTTGTAAAGCATTCCATTTTTTAAATACACATACAATTGCCAAATGTTGACAAGTGTATCGGATATTATGCGAATTTATGTTTTAGGATGTGTAAAGAAATATAATGCAATTGCGTGAAATCATTTTTTTACACGCCTTTTTCTGGAACCAATCTTAGTATCGCATAAAAAAAGGACTGGGTGTATATACCTTTCTCTTAGAAGTCTTATATCGGCCCCGGTGATACTGTCGTCTCCTGGCCGCTGGGCGCACCAGCTTCTGCTCCTCACGTTCTTCCTATTCTTCAGGCGAGTCCCCGAAGTTCCCGCGACGTTCCACGACGACACGAAATCTGCGCCATCCTTAACTACCGTATCACAATCGCCGTCGTTTTCCAAGCCCGCCCCGCGTATATTCACGTTGACGTCATTCAAACAATCTAATTTGCTACTTTTCGCCATTTTGTCTGCATCGCCATTTTGATTCGCGGCCTCCATTTCAGAATTTTCTTCGTCGCTATCTTCATACACGTTGCTTCCCGCAGGAAGACTTTGTGACACAAATTTGAATTCGGAATCATTTTCAGCCTGTTCCAAATTAGCACCGTTTGCAATATTTATACCTGCACCGTCATTCTCTTGATCTATTGGTAAAATATGCACTGTTTTAATTTCGCTTTCACAATTTTTACCGTCGGCCATTTTGACTTAATTATTTTAAATATTTGATCGACCGTAAATATTTTTTCTTATCACAGATATTAATTACATTTATTATTACTAATTTTTATGTAAAAATTGTCAATTGAACTATATTTGCGGTTGATAACTATCGACGAAATTTCTTTTTGTTCACCATATTCCTATGATTACAAATTTCACAATGCAATATCAAGGCCACGAATGAAACGGAACAAAATGTCATCTCGCCTCTCTGAAAAAAAAACAAAATCATGTTTAGTACAAAAATAGAACGTATGACAAAATCGAGCGAATGATTTCATATAAATTGTAAAATTACAAGTTTTATGAGAAATATTTAAAAAAAATGTGATTTCATATAATTTACGTTCGTCAGTTCTGTCGCATCCGTGTGATAGAATGCCTGAAGATGTATGAAGGCGAAACCCGGGTCGTTGGTGACAAAACACGTGAAATCGTACAAAGTTGTAACAATTCCAACTTGTGATTTCTATAAATAATAATAATTAATCGTGCAAATCTTAATATGTATTGATTGAATTGGCATTTACTTGGTAAAACTTCATTATAGCGCGATAAAAATTTAATTTTGTTGAACGAAATACATTGCTATTTTTTTCACCGTGTCAATCTTAATGTGTATTGAATATACGAAAATATTTCTTGTTTTGTAATTTGTAATGTAAAATTGTAAATGAAAGTAAAAATGCGACTATATCAATAAGCTTACATATTGCACGGAAATGGTTTATTGGACGGGGATGGTTTATTAAGAAAACGCATCAGCACTTTGCAATGGCTTGAGGAGCGGCGACAGACATATATAAGTTTGTTCGTTAAGAATTAAAGAAAAAAAATTACTAGCAGGAAACAAGCTAGGTCGTTAAAACAGGAAAGATGATGTATTGGGTACCTTTTCTACACAGCTGTATATAGATAAGCACATGCTCGTTTAAGCATAGTTCTGACGATGGCGTGAGCCGAAATAGCTATCAACTATATCTTATAAAAAAAATTGTAGAAATAAAACAGATTGCCATTTTTTTACCATGTCAGATATCTAAACCCTGAGGGATAACCACTTAGGATATTCCTAGCGATTTTTTTTTAAACACACAAATAACGCTACAACATACGGCCGATAGGATAATGGAAATGCGTCACCCTACTGAAGAACGGAGTGAGACATATGAACGATATCCAAAGTGATTATTACAAATACACGGTATTAAAATATGTTTTGACGACATTGTATGATAGGTAAATATGTGATAGTTTATTTTCTTCAACGTATCTTATAAATTAGCGTTTTCTTGATACTGTTGACAGGCGTGATAGCAAACGTTGATTATGATAAAATAAAGATAAAAAAATCAGTGCTTTTAAAAGTTTTCAATACTGTACACTAGGGATTCCAACTATTCGTCATTTTCAACTATCCGGATATCGAATATGAAAAAAATAGCAATGTATTTTAGTTCTACATTTTTTTTTTAATATAGTTGATAGCTATTTCGGCTCACGCCATCATCAGAACTATGCTTAAACTAACATTTGCTTATCTATATATAGCTGTGTAAAATATATATATATATTATATCATGCTTATCCGTATATATATATATATATATATATATGTATTATATATATACAGATAAACATGAGCCACAGGATATTTTAAAAATACCGATATGTCGGTCACCATTATTGACTCCTTTGACTGGTGTATCTTTGTTTCTGTAATGGACCATTTCCGTGCCACATGTAAACTTATTGATATAGACGCCTTTTAAGTTTCATTTACAATTGTTAGTTTTATTGCGAACAGGAAAGAAGCTAGGTCGTTAAAACATGAGAGAAGATGTATTGTGTACCTTTTCTACACAGCTATTTATAGATAAGCAAATGTTAGTTTGAGCATAGTTCTGACGATGGCGTGAGCCGAATTATCTATCGACTATATTTAAAAAAATAATTTACTAAAATACATTGTTATTTTTTTCACCGTGTTATAATGGAGTTCTACCAAGTGAATGCCAATTCAATCAATAAAGTATTACTACATTTAAAAATTTATGTACTAAAATAATACAGTAAAAACGAGTTCATTTGTAATATAAATCATTTATTCAGTTTTATTAATTTAGTTTTAATTTGTCCTGCTGTTGAAAATACTTGTTCCGTTGCTGTTGATGTTGGTTTTATTGTTAAGTGTTTTAAACAACACGTCCAACTATTCCGTCTTTTTTTAAAATGATCTAAGTATTTAAAATCATTTTTCAGATTATTTGTATTGTCGTCAATTTCCACGATAGATAAAATAGAATTATGAATTTCGTGCTGCAATTCGGAAGTCGAAAAAGTGAGAGGTGTTATTGCTACATCAGAGTCCTGAGAGATTTCATCGTTACTAGATAACAAATTTGGGTGAGTTCTCTTAATAATACTTTGTGCTAAAGAAATCGCCTCATATTTATTTACATAACTGGGAACATTTCCACTTTGTAGATATATCACGAGTGTGATTATTTTTTTATGACGGCGTTCGTTCATTTTCTTTTTAATCGCGTCTAAAATGTCTTCACTTACAAATTTATAAACTCCCTCGGCCGTTAATAATAATGCATTATTATTGCTTAGTCCTTTAATAGCAACTTTCATTGGAGCCAGAATATCAAGCAGATTTCTTAAAATTGTTAATTCACTTTCAGAAACAATATCTAAATTCAAATCCGCTTATGTTTTTTTAACAGGGTCAGCTACTTGTAAACATCGTAAAATATCTTAAAAATTATAACGAATACTATCTGGATATTTACCTTCTACAAAAGTTTCGACATTTTAAATTTGAAAGTAGAAAGTTCAGCAGAGAACGGGTTAGCAAAATCAGAAAGTTTAATCGGATATATACGTCAAATAAAGTGACATCGTATTGGTACGCTCATAAATATTCTCGCAGCGCTATTTACGTGCCTGCACGCGTTTGACATCAAGCAGGTAAAATAAAAATTCTCAAATAAAGTTGCTCAAGTGTTCATTGAGTACCTCTCAACAAGACATTACAGTTGTCATGTAAAACGAAGAACTGATAATAATATTTGATCAGAGATAAATCACAAAAGAAAACGTTAACATACAAAACACAAGATAATCATAAATCAATCAATGCAGGGGGCAGGAAAGTTTTGCATCACGAGTTCTAACTCATTGGTAATAAAATGTAACTAAAAAAATATCATTTATGATTTCGACTGAAGGTGCTTGATGGAATTTCAATATCAAATTCGAATTGTTACAATTTTGTACAGTTCCACATGTTTTGTCACTGACGACCCGGGTTTCGCCTTTCGGCATCTTCAGGCATTCCATCACACGGATGCAACAAAACTGACGTACAATTGCTTCAGTATCAATGATCAACTCATTCTTCACAACTCCCCCTTGTCGTACCGTTTACTTGAGATCGGTTCAATGAATCTACAATCTCATGACTTAAATTCGTATATGTCATCACTGGACGTTTGATTGTTACTTGCCAGATTGAATTAAGTAGGTATCTCTATATATAAACAATTTAATTGTTAATAGTGTCGTTTAATTCCATTTGTTTACTTTGTGGGGAGGGAGTGGTATGCCAAAACCTTCGCGGGAGTGTACTCAATAAATTCGTAAAGTTTCATATCGATCGGATGAATGGTGTAGTAATTCATAAAAGACAGATAGACAGACATACACATTGACTTTTTTATACAGAAATTAAAATTGTATAACCTTGACAATTAATTGACAAATGTCAAAGACTTCCATCGAACCCAACATCGATGATTATCATTCACGAAATGGAGGTGAACCCAATGTCAAAATAATTTTTATTTTTTTGTATAAATTAAATATTCTATCAAAACCCATAAATGACTCATGCCCGTTCCCAGTGTTAAGTTCTGGGCATTAACTTTTGCGTCTATATACGAACCAATTGTCAGTCGCTCAGACTAACATATCTTGAAAGGTTAAAGCAAGATTTAGTTTGGTCTATCCACGAACAGACTTCAAGATCGCTTAGTGAACTCTTAGAAAATCGCAAAACATCGATAATGTCAGTTGTCAATAACGCTCGCGATGAACAAAATGGTTGAAAAATATTAATTAAAAATTATACAGTACTAAACACTGTTTTTTGTGTATTCTCTCCTGTATTCGAGCGATGCAAATCAGTTCTATTGAATCCATGCGATAGAATCACGGAAGATATCGAAAAGCGAAACCCAGATCATCAGTGACAAAACTCGTGGAATATTACAAAGATCCAACGATTAAAACGATTATATTGAAATTTGAACTGTTGAAACATTGTACTATTCCACGCGCCAGTTCCGGTCAGTTTTGTTGCGTCCGTGTGCCCGAAGATGCCGAAAGTCAAAACTCGTGTCGTTAATGCCAAAACCGGTTATTGACGAAACCGGGATTTGAGGACTACAAATGGAATTTTTACTCGACGTGTTTGTTAGAACGTTGGATCCGTGTGATATAATGCCTGAAGATGTCGAAAGTCGAAACCCGTGTCGTCAGTGTCAACACATGTAGAATCGCACAAAGTTTCAAATTCGATATTGAAATATTATCAAGCACCTTCAGTCTATTTCATTGATTACATTGAAATTTCATCAGTAGTCGTTTCGTATGTATTTATTTCAGATGTGCCATGTTTAGTACCTAGTTTAAATTTTTCGCTATAACTCCTCTCGTATACGTAATAAACTGTAAGTTCTATTGCAACTCTGTGAGTTTCTGAAGATGCCGAAGGTCGAAACGCAGGCCGTAAATGATAAAATTTCTAGAAATTTAAATAGTTTGAATGTTTCGTATAATATTAAGCATTTTATTCGGTAATCGATCGATTAAAAGGTTTGCAGGCGATGTCAATGCGTGGAAAATTCTAGATTGCCGACTCACAATTTTCATCGATTCATTCAGGAAATGAATAAATAGACGATGGATTCAAAACGTCGCGACTTATTCAAACAAAAAAACTTTACGATTGTGTTATCATATTAATTTATGACCTTATCACAGAACAAACAATCTCAGACTCCCGTTGGTATAACGCAGTGTATGCCAAACTGCGTGCCGCGAATGAATAAGCCTAAAAAATGTTCTCATTTAAAGTAACGCATATTCATCGTATGTTATTGTTCATTCAACATAAAAAAATAGTGTTTTTATGATATCGACCGAAGGTGCTTGATGAAATTTTAATATTAAACTGAAATTGTTACAACCTTGTACGATTTCTTATGTTTTGTCACTAACGACCCGGGTTTCGCCTTTCGGCGTCTTCTTGCATTCTATCACGCGAATGTAACATAACTGACATACAATAAGCAGTTAGCATCGTCTTTACGCCAATGTTATTAGTTACAGAAAAACACACACCGCAAGGTGAACGGCAATGGCAGCTAAAACTAATTTAATAATTTTATTCTAATAATAATTAACACAGTTGCCTGTGATCGTTTTCCTGAACGATCATTAACTAACTAAGCTAACTGTTTATTGTGCATCAGTTCTGTTGTATTCGTGTGATAGAATGCTTGAAGATTCCGAAAGGCGAAACCCGGATCGTTGGTGAAAAAACATGTGGAATCGTACAAAGTAGTTACACTTTACACAAGTTAGTTAGTTAGTTAGTATAGTTACACAAAAAAAATATTTCAACAAATTCGAATAACTTCGTCACTGACTGTCAGTTTTGTTGAATCCGTGCGAAAGAATGCCTGAAGATACAACAAGGTGAAAATCATTAGCAACAAAAAATTTCAAATTTGATAATGACATTACATCAAGCACCTTCAGTCAATATCATATATTATGTTAAGAAAAAAAAACGTTACCCATACTATGATTTCATCTATTTATAAGGCAAATTCTTTTTCAAATACATCTTCAATCATTTGGTGTGCCGTAGAAAAAGTTCCATTCACCAGTGTGACATGAAGTAAAAAAGTTTGACAGACGCTGGTACAAGATATCACAAAGTGTTTTCGATCGATTACAGATCGATTCCACGTCTATTTTTTTATGATTGATAATGTTTATTAAGTTTCTTAAAAATATACAGTTACAATATACACTCCATACGAAATAATATAATTATTATGCTGGTTGCCACTATGGAAACCAGTAATACTAAAACAGTTGATGTGTATGGTTTCACTATTTTTCATATATTAATTTATGTGTTCAAAATTAAATTGCTGTTCATCATAGCTACAATTAGAATAAACATATCAACATACGTGTCGAGAATCAGACAGTCTCTTTTATTACAGAAATTATTACAACACGGTGAAAAAAATAGCAATGTATTTTAGTTTCACAAAAATATTTTTTTTAGATATAGTTGATAGCTATTTCGGCTATCGCCATCGTCAGAACTATGCTGAAACGAACATTTGCTTATCTATAAATAGCTGTGTAGAAAAGGTATACAATACATCTTCTCTCCTGTTTTAACGACCTAGCTTGTTTCTTGCTCGCAATAAAACTAAATATTGTAAATGAAACTAAAAAGGCGGTTATATCAATAAGTTTAAATATGGCACGTAAATGGTTTATTACGAAAACAATACATCTTCTCTGGTGTTTTAAACCAACTGTTTCCGTAATAAACCATTTCCGTCCAATGTGTAAGCTTATTGATATAGCCGCCTTTTTAGTTTCATTTACAATTTTTGACATTTTTTAGTTTTATTGCTAGCAAGAAACAAGCTAGGTCGTTGAAACAGGAAAGAAGATGTATTGGGTACCTTTTCTACACAGCTGTATATAGATAAGCAAATGCTCGTTTAAGCATAGTTCTGACGATGGCGTGAGCCGAAATAGCTATCAACTATATCTTAAAAAAATTGTAGAACTAAAACATATTGCTATTTTTTCACCGTATTGTAATGGAGTTCTAACAAGTGAATACCAATTCAATCAATACATAGTTTAACTTTAACCGCCCGGCGGACACGTACGGGACCAGTGATCATGGTGCATTTCACTATCGAATTAAACTGATTTATAATATCAGTATTCGAAATATGAATATTAGTTTACATAAATAATGTTTTTGAGATAACAATCCATAATTTTATTTTCGGTTTCGATAAATATTTTTGTCATTATGAGCAATAGAAACATATGTGTTACAGGGTCGGAGAAAGGGATATGCGTTGTGTTATATTAGACGGACCGTAATAAACCAGTTTTATCTCCACCATTCGATATAATTTAATAAGGAAACCGACTTTTTTCTGTATTATTATAAATTTATTTTTGAAGTAGTGGTTCCCAACCTGGATTGCATTCACCACCGGGGATTTTTTTATTATTTAAATTTAATAATCATATAAAATGTGAAAAATTACAAACAAAGATTTTGTTTGTTATAAACAATCTTTATTTTGATAATTCTTTTTATTTTACCCAAATAAAATGACTAGTTTTAGAGATGTGATTATTTTTTTAACTGCTAAGAGTCGCGTGAATATTTAACAAAAAATACTTCGGCAGTGGGTTATTTTTATTGCGCATGGCGTATGGGCTGTTAAAGGTTAAATCTGTTGTTAAAGAACTAATTTCGGTATATTAAAATAAATTATATTTTTTCTTTTTAATATCAAAAAGTTTAATCAACACGAACACTGCTGAATTCATTGTTGAGATATTCGGTTTTGCAAAATCAATAATAGGTCAAAGGGTCAATTATGATTTTTCGTTCTTTTGTAAAAATATGAACAGCAAATGGCAATTATATCGTTTTCGATTTTATACACTAAAATGTATTGTAAATTCTATATTACTATACTATAAATATTAATTACGTAAATTTTTTTGTAGCCATGACTTCGCTAGGCCAGTGGTGCACAACCTATTCGAAGATAGGACTAACATACTCATTTTGTAATTACTCGCGGACTTATTATGTTGAACATATTCAATGATATATTGTAGTTGGATACGTTAGCCTGTAAGCACTCCGCACAAGGTACAAATTATATATGTTAAAGTGGAAATACATTTTAAGTAGTAATAATTCGGTTACAATTCCACTAAGCACTCAAAATCGACATCTTAAATTAACACGGTGAAAAAATAGCAGTGTATTTTCGTGTTACAAAATTTATAAGGTATATATAGTTGATTGCTATTTCGGTTTACGCCCTCATCAGAACTATGACTTATCTATATATAGCAATGTACAAAAAGTACACAATCACATGTGTATTATCTTATAAATTTTATTTTTTAAATATTTTGCTATTTTTCACCGTGTTACAGTGGTTTTCTACCAAGTAAATTCCAATTCAACGCCTTAAATAGAAAATGGATTAAAGAATAATAGGTTTTCATTTTATTAAATGTTTTATGCTATGGACTGAGTAGTAAATTAAAAAAAAACAATTTATTAATATCAAAAAAAAATTAATATAAAACACTTATTAAAACAAACAACTTGAGAATTGACTATACATGGAATGAAGGCAATGTTATATAGGTTTATTAATTGAATTGGCATTTACTTGGTAGAACTCCATTATAACATGGCGAAAAAAAAAAATTATTTTAGTTCTATAAGTTTTTTATGAGATATAGTTGAAAGCTATTTCGGCTCTCGCCATAGTTCTGACGATGGCGTGAGCCGAAATACCTATCAACTATATCTTATAAAAAAATTGTAGAAACTAAATACATTGCTTTTTTTTACCGCGTGATATAAATTTTTAATTTTTTTAATAAATTCCGGTTCAATATTTTAAACTACTGCTTAGTATTTGGGCACCAACAAATGCGATTCTGGCACGAAGGCTGCGGGTCGTGCGCCACTGCAATGAACGATCAATCTCGTGAACGATTGCGTGATTTGATTATATAACACAACAGATGCTTTGATAAGTGACGAAAAATTTCCGCTTTACGTGAAATATAAAAATGGACCTCTTTGCTATGACGTAACCTAGGCTCAAAATGGAAATAGCAACGAAAAGGCATTCACTAAATCCTTTTTTATGCGAAAGTGGAATATAACATGGATAATAGTAGAAGGAATATAATAATTTAAATAATAGAAAATATGTATAATTTATTACATCGACTGAAGGTGCTTGATGAAATTTCAATATTAAATTTGAATTGTTACAAATTTGTACAATTCCACGTTTTTTCACTAATCTTCGGTATTCATATCCCGGGGCAGTCCCACAGAACGTGATTAGTTTTCTGATGGTTTTGTTCACAAATTCAATCCAGCTTTTCGATGATTTAAGTTAAAAATATAATACACGTATCCCTTGATTTACACGGTTGACAGGTTCCTGAGAAAAACGTGTAAATCGAAATCGTAAAATGTAAGATCATTTCAACAGTAAAAAAACAGATTCACAATTTGCTAATCATGTTATAAGGAATCGCATAATATAAATTCAAACTCAGTGCCTAAGTGTTTGCATCTTTGTAATAAAGGTCGCAAGATGACGGCTTTAGAACAGCTGGAAATCAATAGATATCAAATATCACAAAGGATTCATAACGAACAGACCAATATATGTCGATCGCCATTGTTCAACCCTCTACAGGGGGCTGTTTCGTTTCCGTAATAGACAATTTCCGTGCAATGTGTAAGGTTATTGATATAGCCGCCTTTTTAGTTTCATTTACAATTTTTGAAAATTTTTAGTTTTATTGCTAGCAAGAAACAAGCTAGGTCGTTAAAACAGGAGAGAAGATGTATTGTGTACGTTTTCTACACAGCTATATATAGATAAGCAAATGTTCGTTTAAGCATAGTTCTGACGATGGCGTGAGCTGAAATAGCTATCACTATATGTTTAAAAAAATGTAGAACTAAAATACATTGCTATTTTTTTCACCATATTATAATGGAGTTCTACCAAGTGAATGCCCATTCAATCAATAGGTCGAAATTGTATATTTTTAATGTAAAACAGTGTAAATAGTACACAAAAACGCATAATTTGGTTGTTTTCGAAAATACATAAATAAAACAAATTTTTTAAAAAGTATAAATACACATATTGTTTTATTAATTAAATACACATAAAGCATATATAGAGGAACAAAAAAATTAAACTCAAAATATTCATAAAAAAAATATTGCAACGGTTGGTGGATTTTTTATCATTCATCACTATCACAAATCACTGTCAATCTCTTCTTTGTGACTGGTTCAAAGTCACTTTCATCACTCGAAATTATTTTTGCTGATTCGATGTTTAAAGTGGAAACATTTACACGTCGAGGAGATTCGGTAATAAAATCCGATATTAACATTTGCTTCGAATTTCTTGTTAGATCTTTATGGACCTCATCATATTGAGCCAAGCATTGATTAATATCACGTTGGAATCACTGGGGCGCGCGTTCAACACATAAGTCATTTTGTACAAAATGACTGCGTAAATCTCTTCCCAATTCGAGTCCTTCGTGGATGATTTTAGCTGTGAATGTAATTGGTTCAAATTTCTTTTCAATCCATGTAAAAGCGAAAACGTGTAAATCGAGGGATAGGTGTACTACCCGAGCTAATTTGTCCACGCTTATCCTCACTAAATGTGTAATCTACCAGGAACGCCATTGCAAAAAACGAATGATTTATTTATAAAATATTCCCACTCAACAAAGGAAATTCTTTTATAAGCAATATTTTTTGCTATCGCGGAAAAAACATGAATATTTGCATAAATTATTTTTATGGCGATCAACGAAGACTAAAATGGGCCGTAAAAAAAACAAAATGTATTTAAACATATACATATACAAAAGGCTAAACTAAATTTATAGCTTGAAAACATTTTTTATCCTCTTTTATCAAAATCCGAATTTTTCGATCGAAATCGAAAATCGAAAGGATTTTTACCATCAACAAAGAAACAAGAGTGGATAGCAAAAAGTTGATACACTATTTTCTGCGAAAATAAATCATTTTGCTCGACAGCACTAAAAAGGGTTTATTAACCGTTTAATTAGTGTTTTAAAGACATAGCAAACATGTTGATGTCAATTACATAATTATTTTTTAATTGAGATATCGACTGAAGGTGTTTGATGGAATTTCAATATCAAATTTGAATTGTTACAAATTTGTACGATTCCACAAGTTTTGTCACTGACGACCGGTGTTTCGCCTTTCGGCATCTTCACATAATTTAATGTTAGTTGATTGATAATTTTTTAATCAGGACCGGTTTCGCTCATCGCGAGCATTATCAACTGATGACCATCATTCATCAGTTGATAGTGCTCACGATGAGCGAAACCGGTCCTGATCAAAAAATATATTGTGGAAATAAGTGCTAAAAAATGTGTTTTTATTATTTAAAATACCATGCCTTTCATATACATACGTCCGCGGACCGTAAAGTGTTAAATAAGTGTTTAAAAATGAAATACCTTCTTCACCGAGAAGTGACAGTTAACACCTTAAATGTGAGATGAAATGTAAATTCCAAATAAAACCGGCCACAAGCACCGTGCATATATTTCGGACTATTTGTTGTTGACATATATTTTAATTTAGCGTTGGTCCGTTCATTTGATACTATAAAACCATATAGGTAGCACATAACACATTAATATAATTTATTTTTGAACAAAAAACAATAGTAAAAAGTGAATATTTTGAAAGAGTCCAAAATGAATTTTGTTTATATTTTTGATGCTTATCTAAAATATAAAAAAAAGCAAAATTCAAATAGCCTACGGAATAAATTAATAATTTTATAAAATTTTGACTGTTCAAACTTTGTACGATCGTACACGTTTATTAAGTGACGACCCTGGTTTCGCCGTTGGGCATTATCAGGCTTTCTACCACATGCATACAACACAAAAATACTAGTTTGATATTGAAATTCCTTCAAGCACCTTCAGGCACGTGAGACTCTACAGCCCTATAATAATCATGTATTTTTATAAAATTTTATTCGTTGAGACTAAATTTCCGCACGTCGTATCATTCACGGCCCGGGTTTCGCCTTTCGGCATCTTCAGGCATTCTACCACACGGATTCAACAGAACTGAGGTTTGGACTGAACTATCAGTTCTGTTGCACCCGTGTGATGGAATGCCTGAAGATGCCAAAAGGCGAAACCCGGGTCGTCAGTGATAAAACATGTGGAATCGTACAAAGTTCTAACAATCCAAATTCGACATTGAAATTCCATCAAGCACCTTCAGTCGATATCATAAATTACATAAATTTTGGATTTTCAATGAAAAATACGATGATGAACTACTTGCCATTTTGGGCCGCGATTTGTGCATCACTGTCGTATCATAATTGTTTTATTAAATAAATGTTATTTCTACGTACGTTGCAAAGTCGTGAAAGTGAAATTTAATATTCATTGAGGTGTGTTTACATATTATAAAGTAAAACAAAAAAAAAACACAAGACCATTCAAGTGTCTCTAATACGTATTGATTTAAAAGAAAAGATCGTACTGGGGTATCGTGCAACCCCGCGGTAAGTTTCGACACGAAATAGTTCAGCTTGAGCTAATTAACAGAATTTGGACTTTCTGTCCATACAAGGAAAACCACAAATCAATAATACAAGCGATACAAATTGTTTACCGTCAATCAGCTCTGTAATATCCGTGTGATCGTATGCCAGAAGATGCCGAAAGGCGCAACTCGGCCGTGTATGAGAAAACTTGTGGAACTTTACACATTTTTTAGCACTTATTCCACAATATATTTTTTGATCAGGACCGGTTTCGCTCATAGTACATGTTACCTTCAACTCATTTTTGTTGTTATATAATTAGACTTGTTTGTGAATTGTATTTTATCAGTTGATAATGCTCGCGATGGGCGAAACCGGTCCTGATCAAAAAACATATTGAGGGAATACTACAAATGTGTTTTTAGTATTTAAAATATCAGGCCTTTCCATCAAGAAGTGACAGGTAACACCTTAAAACTGAACTTTACACACTTTCAACAATTCAAATTGGACATTGAAAATTCATCAAGCACCCTCAGCTAGCATTGTAAATTATAGTCACATTTTCTTTTTTTCTCTCATCTTTTAAGCACAATAGTGCATGGTTTAACGATCGATCCGTGCAGCTCTGTATCGAGCCAATAATATTAAGAGTAAAATCGATTCTTTTTATCAGTATTGCGTCATGGAAGGCGGCCGTGTAACAGCAGCTGCATACACATAACGGATGGAGATGGGACAACCAACTTGTATTGTAAATTATATCAAAACAGAAAAATTGATTAAACTTCATAGTGAATTAGTCCGTGATGAGGTACCGTGTTGTTAATACGAGCGATGCAAACTGTTAACCGTCAGTCGGTTCTATAGCATCCGTGTTATCAATACCTGAAGATGCCGAAAGACGAAACACGTCCGTGAGTGATAAAACTTGTAGAATTGATTGTCAAAACGGCAAAATTGACTAAAATTCATGGTAAATTAACCCTCTGACTGCTAATGTCTCAACTGTTAAGACGGCTGATTTCACTGTGTTTGATAGTTGATACACAAAAATATGCGAATTAACAGTGCTTAAAACTTTCTTGTACTCGCTGATTTTTGAGTTCATGCATTGCTCGATTTGTTCTTTGAAATGCTCAGCAGGAAACAAATTAATAAGTTATGACGCATTGGTTTGTTAATGCAAGCTATACAAACTGCTCACTGTCAGTCAGTTCTATTGCATCTTAATACTAACCCACATTCAACTTAATATTTATTGTAATAAATGCATGTATTATTTATTTTGTTTAAAAAACATTGACCTAAGAGGGTTAAAGAAGCCTTTCCCCTTATAGAAGGATATCGCCTTAGCAACCGGTATTTGACATATTCATCACATATGTAAATACATATACATATTATGCAACTTCATTTTTTGTATGTAATAGACACCGGCAGATAATACACGGCGTCATTTCAAATACTCTACAACAGTCCTCCGAAACCTTTTATTTTACGCACCAAACTATACTAAATAGCAGAAAATAATAGAAAAATAATGCTTTGAATAATAAACATTATTCACACGACATATTCAATAATCATGACGGGTTTCGCTGAACGCAAGCATTATCAACAAATAATATAAAAATTACAAACAAGCCTAATTTTTGAGTTGGTGATGATAAGCAGGTTTATAAAAACACGTCAGTTCTGTTGCATCCGAGTGATAGAGTGCCCATATAGTGAATAAATCAAATCAAAACGACACTATTTACAATTAAATTGTTTATATATAGAGATACCCACTTATTTCAATCTGGCAAGTAACGATCAAACGTCTGGTGATGAAACATAAGAATTCACGTCGCGAGATTATCGATTCATTGAACCGATCTTGCGTAAAGGGTACAACAAGGGGGAGTTGGGAAGATTGAGTGGATCATTGAAAATGAAGCGATTGCGCGTCAGTTCTGTTGCATCCGCGTGATGGAATGCCTGAAGATGCCGAAGGGCGAAACCCGAGTCGTCAGTGACAAAACATGTGGAATCGTACAAAGTTGTAACAATTCAAATTGCAAATAAAACCAAATGTTCAAGAACTAAGAAACTTGAAAGTCATTCAGTATACATTGAATTTAAATAAATTATCTTATAAATGATTTTTTTTTTTAAATTATTGATAAGAGATTTTATTTTATCCGTTGATAAAACTCGCATAATTATTAAATATATTGTGGATATATTACTAAAAGTGTGTTTTTCTTATTGAAAATATCATGCTTTTCCACCGAAAAGTAACAGTTAACATTTTATTCATTGAATTGGCATTCAATTGGTAGAACTCCCCAAACCACACCAAATTATTATTTTTTAAGATATAGTTGATAGCTATTTCGGCTCACGCCATCGTCAGAACTATTCTATGAACTAACTGACTCAGTTCTGTTGCATCCGTGTGATAGAATGCCTGAAGATGCCGATAGGCGAAACCCGGGTCGTTAGTGACAAAACATGTGAAATCGTATAAAGTTGCAACAATTCAAATTTGAATATAGGAAAGTTCTGACAATGGCGTGAGCCGAAATAGCTATCAACTATATATATCTTATAAAAAAAAATTGTGGAACTAAAATACATTGCAATTTTTTCACCGAGTTATTGCTCAATTGAGTCAAAGTATTATATTTTGTGCCATATGCAAACTTATTGATATAGCCGCCTTTTTAGTTTCATTTACAATTTTTAGTTTTATTGCGAGCTTGTTTCTTGCTAAGTCGTTAAAACAGGAGAGAAGATGTATTGTGTACCTTTTCTACACAGCTATATATAGATAAGCAAATGTTCATTTAAGCATAGTTCTGACGATGGCGTGGGCCGAAATAGCTATCAGCAATATCTTATAAAAAATCTGTAGAACTAAAATACATTGCTTTTTTTTCACTGTGTTATGATGGAGTTCTACCAAGTAAGTGCCGATTCAATCAATATTTTTATTCACACATCTAAAGATTATAAAAAAAAACATTAAGACATTTTTTTCTTAGAAATAAAATATTTATGTACATATGAAATACAATTCCAAAGAAGATAAAATTCTGCTTCATTACGATTTCCGTTTACAAATAATATGTTTTATTGTAAATGAATTATTGGATTTATGTCTTCTGTTAGAAAAATGTACCGCGGCACACCTAGGATAGTCTCGCGACACAACAGTTGCGAAGCACTGGCTCTATAACACTAGGTAAATAAAAAATATTTCCCGTTATAATTGGATTATTAGACAGTGGCATTTGTTTTTTTTATTTAAATAATCAACACTTTTAAGGTGTTAACTGTCACTTCTTGATGGAAAGGCGTGATATGTTAAATAATAAAAACACATTTTCTAGTTTATTGATTGAATTGGCATAACTCCATTACAACACGGTGAAAAAATAGCAATCTAGTTAAGTTTTACAATTTTTATTTATACAAGATCGTCGGAACTATATAGATAGTTAGTTCTGGCAATGGCGTGAGCCGAAATAGCTATCTACCATATCTTATAAAAAACAATTTAAAAATTTTGAACTAAAATACATTGCTATTTTTTCAACTAGACATTTTCTATTACTTATTTCCACAATATTTTTTTTTATCAGTACCGGTTTCGCTCGTCGCGAGCATTGTCGACTGATAGAATACAATTTACAAATAAGTCTATTTATACAAAGTATTTGTGTTAAAACTAGCAGGTATACAAAACCATGGGTTCAAGAACTAAGAAACAATTTACAAGAAATCATGCAATATATATAAATAATGTAAACTACTATAAAAACTTACTTATTAAAAATTTTCAAACAATAATCGAATAGAGCGAAATCGGTCCTTATCAAAAAATATATTGTGGAAATACGTACTAAAAAATGTGTTAAAAAAAGTGATAAAAATAAACCTGATAGTTATTAACTTAAAATGTTCTACATGTGTATTGTACCAGCTGATTGCTCGCGATAAGCGAAACCGGTCATGATCCGGTCAAGGAATTGTGGAAATAATACATAAACACTATTATATATACTACACTATAAACTTATTATTTTAATTTAATACCTTTGAACCAGTAGACACAGTTAACACATAAAAAGTTGTAGATTATTTCGATTAAATGTGTTTACAAATATAGGTTTTTTTTTCATCTTTCTAATGCATTTTTTGTGCGAATATAACTCTAAAAATTCGAATAGTTTGGATACCCCTTATTTACACCAATTCAAGAATTACATTTGTTATTATTTTTTTGCAGTTGTATTGTTTTATAGTTGTTTAAAATATGTGTTAACTCGTTGAAATATATGATAAAGATGTTTAATTTACTATTCAACTGTAGACTGTTTATTTTTATTCCATATTCAAACCCGTTTCGCTCTTCAAAAATTATTTTTACGTAAGCAAAGCAATATTTTTGTAGAAACATATTGTTTTGTTTACATACAAATATTATTGTCATTCAAAAATTAATTAATTGAAAAAGAGTTGACACAAATAAAAATCACACAGTTCAGCATTTTTTTAAATTTATTCAGATGCTGTGGTACTTGTAAAACAACGTTTGCTTTATGTCTTATTTTGAGCTTTTTTTAGAAACATTAGGATGATAGACAAAGTTTCGGCAGTTCGAACACGGTGTTTGAATTATACATAAAATATTTTCAAATCATTTTTCCAACAATAATGACACTATGTTCAAAATACTAAGTCAGATGAAAAAAACTATTTTTTTGCCAGTTTCGCTCCCAATATGGATATTACTCAACAGGAATTGATTTACGAGAGAGATTTCTTTTTTGACGAGAGTACAGATAGGCCAGTGGTTCTCATGTGCGGCCACCAACAGTTTTATAGTATATATTGATATTTAGAATAAAAGTGCCTGACTTATCCAGCATTATTTAGTCGTGTTTAAGTAAACGACCGTTTTAATAATAAAAATTTTGGTCGAAGTTATACGTTGAACGTGAATTAAGTCGGTATAAAAAATTAAAAAACAATTGCTTTATTAATTTAGTTGATTTTACCTACAACTGTATAATATGAAACATCATTCATTGTAATGCATTTTTTTTTCATTTTTTTATGATATCGACTTAAGGTGCTTGATGGAATTTCAATATCAAATTTGAATTATTACAACTTTGTACGATTCCACGTGTTTGTCAGTTCTGTTGCATGCGTGTGATAGAATGCCTGAAGATGCCAAAAGTCGAAACCCGTATCGTTAGTGACAAAGCATGTGGAATCATACAAAGTTGTGAAAATTCAAATTTGGTGATACATTTTATAAAAAATAAATATCGAAACTATTCACATACGGTGCGGCCACAAGACATTTCCTTTCAACTATCACAAAGGATTCTTAACGAACAAACTAATATATGTCGATCGCCATTGCTCAATCCTCTACAGGAGGCGGTTTTGTTTTGGTAATAGACCATTTCCGTGCCATATGTAAACTTATTCATATAGCCGCCTTTTTAGTTTCATTTACAATTTATAGTTTTATTGCGAGCAAGAAACAAGCTAGGTCGTCAAAGCAGGAGAGAAGATGTATTGTGTACCTTTGCTACACAGCTATGTATAGATAAGCAAATGTTTGTTTAAGCATAGTTCTGACGATGCGTGAGCCGAAATAGCTATCAACTATATCATAAAAAAAAATATTGTTTTAGAACTAAAATACATAGTTATTTGTTTCACCGTGTTCACTGACCTTTTCGTTGATTATTTATTATTATTTAAAAAAAATATAGTTGATAGCTATTTCGGCCCACGCCATCGTCAAAACTATGCTTAAACTAACGTTCGCTTATCTATATATAGCTGTGCAGAAAAGGCACACAACACACCCTCTCTCCTGTTCCAACGGCCTAGCTTGTTACTTTAACACAATGACACTAAATTTTCGAAAATTCTAAATAAAACAATAGGTGTCTATGACAATAAGTTTATATGTGGGACGGAAGCGGTCATTATGGAAGCAAATCAGACCACACCTTTGTACAACGACTGGACAAGTAGCGATACTATTATGTTAGTTTGTTCGTTAAGAATCCTTTGTGATAATTGGTGTCTATTGATTTTCAGCTGTCTTACTACAAAGATGCAAACATTTAGGCGCTGAGTTTGAATTTATATTATGTGATTCATTAATAACGAGATTAGCGAATTGTGAATCTGTTTTTTTTTAGTCAGGTCAGTGAACAACTATAGAACTTTTTTCCCATTCAAGGTTTTTTTAGTTTCCATTATTCATACAGTATGAGACAAAGATCGGAGGACCTAAGAAAGTACAACAGCAAATTATACGATCTAAATGACAGTTAATTTATTCAAATTACACGCCCTGTCGTTTCAGATTGCAATTTAGATAAGAATCCTCAAGAAAAACTCTCGATCGACACTAAATTAATACTGTTTTTAACGTCGCACGCAGCAAAAAAAAGGTTTTTAACGACCGGTTTGTTTATTGATCGTAATTTCAATCTAAAAAGATGTCGTGAATTATTTCGGTCGTGCAAAAGGTTTTTGAATTTCAAATATTGTAAACAACACATTCCGACAGCCTTAAAATGCATCTTATATTCATATTTATTACAAATTTGAATTGTTACAACTTTGTACAATTCCACGTGTTTTGTCACCAATTACCCGGATTTCGCCTTTCGGTATGTTCTGGCATTCTATCACACGGATGCAACAAAACTGTCTAACTGACTGTCAGTTGTGGTAACAGGTGGAATCGTACATATACGACCCGGGTTTCGCCTTTCGGCGTCTTCAGTCATTCTATCACACGGACGCAACAGAACTGACTGTCAGTTGTGATAGAATGCCTGAAGATGCCGAAAGGCGAAATCCGAATCTTTAGAGACAAAACATGTGGAATCGTACAAAGTTGTAACAATTCAAATTTGATTTTTTTATTGTCAGTATATTTAGTTACTCTGTGATAAAATGCATAGCGCTCGGAAAAACCAGCACACATACAGTCGCCCGGCTGTGCGTGTGTAGCCTGACACGTGTTGAATACACAGACGATAGCCAACATTTAACTGTAAGCATCTCACAGACTGTGCGTGTGCTAAGCGATCATGCAACTGGGGGATTTGCGGCGAATATTTCACGACAGCGCGTAATTCGGGGTAATATAACTGAGGGTTCCACTGTAAAAAAAACCTGTCCAAAGGGACTCGCGTGTCGTGTATATTTGTTCCCATCCGTCCTCACAACACCAAGTACTGAAAGTAATCAATCAATGTGAGAGAGTTAAGCGAACGCACTAAGAACTGGTAAATGCGACAATTGGAAATGTTCATAAATATGTTAAGTCTTCGTACTATCTATTGATAGGTTAAAAGTTTTTATCAGACGACGCGAGGTGTTATGTATAATATTCCATTATCGGTCACGATATCGTCTCGTGATAGGTAATCTTTGAAGATTTAACTATGAAGGCATATAGTTACGCCAATAAACTGTATTAATTTACCATTTATCGTTTTATATTATGTCACAGCAAGTTGATCAATATCATAAACGTGTTTCGTAAAATAAGATTATATATATCTTGTTTAATTTATGATATCGACTGAAAGTGCTTGATGGAATTTCAAAACCAAATTTGAATTTTTACAACTTTGTACGATTCCACATGTTTTGTCACTAGCGACCCGGGATTCGCCTTTCGGCATCTTCGGGCATTCTATCACACGGATGCAACAGAACTGACTCCGTTCTGTTGCATCCGTGTGATAGAATGCCTGAAGATGCCGAAAGGCGAAACCCGGGTCGTTAGTGGCAAAAAATGTGGAATCGTACAAAATTATATTTTGTTTGCTTTGTGTTTTATTCATTTTATCCAACCGTACTTGGTTTTGCATTTTTAGCGGAAAAAAAAACAAAATCTCTAATTTTGTATGAGATTCATTCCCCCAATCCCTGCTGAACCGTTTAAGGGATATTCCAACACCTAGACTTCAGATATTTATTGAATAATGTTGTTTTGAAACGATCTTATTGCGTTGGTCAGGACAAATCAAGCAATGCTTAAACTCTAAAAGTTAGTGAGTCCAAGGAGGTTTTAATATATTTTCGGGTATCTATCAACCCAGTTAAATCAGCCGTCTCAACAGTTGAGACATTAGCAGTCAGAGAGCTAAGCGGTCCCGACTTTAGTTTAAATGGGACTATGCTTTGTGTTATGGGATTCCATTCAACTACCGACCCTACAATTAGAAAATTACTAACCGTATATTAATTATTTTATGGCTTAGCTCAGGCGACTCGGGTTTCGCATTTCGGCATCTTCAGGCATTCTATCACACGGATGCAACAGAAACGACTGTTGACAATTACGGGAACAGAATAGTTCTGATGAAGGCGTAAGCCGAAATAGCTATCAACTATATGTCTCGTAAATGTTGTATAACTAAAATACATTGCTGTGTTTTCGCCGTGTTATAATGGAGTTCTACCAAATGAATGCCCATTCAATCAATTACTTTTGATGGTTAAACATATGGTATGATTTAAAACAGGAAGGTAAACAATTGTGAATTGAATTTGTAACAATGAAATTTAGTGTTCAGCTTGTCTCTGATCCGTCTTTCGTTACAATAATTACAATAAAAGTTTTATAGGTTGACTTTTTTAGTGTAACATTTCTTTATAAGACTAAAAAATATATATATTTTACAATATTCTAATTAACTTTTATAAAATTGATACAATAAGTCGTGATACCTTGGGTCTTAAATAAATAATGTTAATTATTTATTAATAAGCGTAATTAAAATGTATTTTGACACAATTGTAACAAAATATAACTGAAGTATGATCAACTCACCCGTTTCAAGATGTGACGGCTACCTTGTAAAGCGTATATTTTCCAACAACACTATTGGCGCGATGTATTCTAAATGAACCACAATGTCAAACGATGCACATTTAACGTTGCAATATAATTGTACTCTAAAAATAAATCACATAAATTCACATAACATAACTATTGCGGCACAATCTTCGAACTTGAACTAAAACTGCAATGTTTTGAAAACATCGCAATGCGGCACGTTACGAAACAGTTATCTCACCCGCGTTCGAAAAATCCAAGGGTATTTTGTTGATATATCGCGTAAATATTCGCGGCGGTCTCGAAACGTATCGATAGGGGTTCTAGACCAGTTTGTAACGTCGCACGACGTCTTCCCGCGGATATCGGATCGCGTTTGACGAGCGTAGAAAATTTACGGCCGCAGAAAACAACGTCCGGCCGTGCGACCTTGTACTTCAAAATTATGGCAGAAAATCACTGACGTATGTTGCGCGCACACGCAGGCGCTTTTCCGACTGTCATTTTTAATAGCTTTCACGTTCGCGTACTGTTCGAACCCTTCAAAAAATGTATTTTATTTTTTAACACAATGAAAAAACAACAAAGTATAATATTATATTTTAATTATGCAACATTTATCAAATATACAGTTGATAGATATTTCTGCGTATGCCTTCGTCAAAAAAAATTGATTTATGATATATAATTTATGATATTGACTGAAGGTGTTTGATGGAATTTCAATATGAAATTTGAATTGTTACAACTGTCAGTTGTGTTGCAGAACTGACGTACAATAAACAGTTAGCATTGTTTATACACCAAAGGTGTTAATTACAGGAAAATACAAACCCCAAGGAAAGCATTAAATGGCAGCTAAAGCAAGTTTAGCTATATGATGGTGATAGAACGCCTGAAGATGCCGAAAGGCGCAACCTGGGTCGTATGTGACAAAACATGTGGAATCCTACAAGTTGTAACAATTCAAATTTAATCATTACACCTGCTAACGACGTTAACATTACAGAATTATTAACTTATAATTTGATAAGTGGGAGCAACCTGTCTTGTTTAGGATATTATGTAATAAAACATCTTTATTAGTACTTACTTCTGTATTCTCTAGAACAGTGATTGTCATGTGCGGCCACCAGAGGATTTTGCTGCAGCCACCAACAGTTTATAGTAAATTTTGATATTAAAAAGTGCATTTTTACAAATGAATATGTAAAACTATTATTTTAAAATTGATTGAAAAAACCTGACTTATCCAGTATTTAGTTGAATTTTAGTAAAGAACCATTCTAATAGAATTGTTCAATAATTTTGTTAGGAGTTATACGTTGACCATGGATCAAGTCAATATAAAAAATTAACTACAATTGCTTTATTAATTTTGTCGATTTAACCTACAACTGTATATTGTGAAAGATCATTCAGTGTAATACAAAAAATAAATATCGAAACTATTTTCATCACATTTGGTGTGGCCACGATACATTTCCATAGGACGCTGATGTTTGTAATGCGGCCATAGTAAAATTTCACGTGAGACCCACTGCTCTAGTATTTTCTTCCAGGCAGCTCAAACCCGTTCCGTAATTTGTGATTGATTTATCAAGACTGTGGAGTTTTACAGCGATTTTAACATGCCAAGATCATATATTCGGAGAAATGAAGAATCGAAACCAAGACTTTGTGGAAGCAAATTTATTTTCATATAAAATTTGTACAATTTCATTTCATTTGCTTACAATCACAGTATATGTACTATCTCACTATAATTAATTCAATTGAAGAAATAATAATTATTTTAGTCACTCGTCAACGTTGGCTACGCATCAAAATGTGCATTTATTGCAGTAAGGTGTCAAGCTTTCGGATACAATCTTCAAACTGCTCTTACAGTAGCTCGTTATACACGTGAAAATGATTCCCAGCTTTTTTTATTTCTATAATTTTCTAAGAAAGAAAAAAACAAACGTAAACTTTGACAAGACTCAAAGAAAGTATTATGCAGTTTTTCGGATGTATTATTTATAGAGGATATCGATTGCCAGATGGGAGAGAGTGGACGGCCAATGAATGACACTAAAAAACTGTATTTTAACCATGCCGTTATTAGGAATCATAAAAATTAATTCAAAAACCAAAATTCTAATATTAACCCTTTTCATTCGAAAAACGATAGCACACAGTTAACTCGTTCCCTGCTGAGCATTTTAAAGTATATTCCAACGCCTGGGCAATATTGATACAAATATAAAAATTAATGTAATAAAATTTTCCCACAAATTTTATAATATAATTAACAGTGTCAAAAATTTATTGAGTAACATTGGTTTGAAATAATCTTATTGAGTATGTCAGGACAAATCGAGTAATGCGCATTAACTCAAAATTTAGCGAGTACAATAAGGTTTTCACCACTGTTAATTCACATATTTTTGGGTATCGACTATCAACACAGTAAAATCAGTCGTCTCAACAGTTGAGACGTCAGCAGTCAGAGGGTTAAGTAGAGCTGTGAAGTCATTAAAAAAAACAAGATTCCAACTAAAAAAAGTTTAATTTGACAGGTTTTTTTCCTACCTTTTCTATTTATATGCATTAACATAGATATTAACCAACCAATCCGGTAAATAGCCAAATTTTACTATATTGAGACTTAAACGAGGACGATTTATTTCTTCTTTCAATGAACATGAGATATATTTCAAAATCGTCAAATCGAAAAAGTAACATAACACAGCAACTCCGCAGCCTTGGTTTTAAGTTAACCCGATTTCCCAGCTGAGCCAAATGAACATAAGTTTGAACAATTGTAATATTAACCAAAATTTTAGAGATTATCAGCAAAAATCAGGCGACATTTATACACTGTTAACCCTCTTATATTTTTTAGTATCAATGTCAACAAGTCATCACAACAGCTGAGACAGTAGCAATCATAGGGTTAAACTAATCCATAAAGCAAGTGATGTATAGCCTGTTTGTAGTGGGCGCAGTGTAATGGTTATGAAATGTTGGTACATAACCAACAATCAATCAGACGTCAAAATCAAAATAATGGTAAGAATTTAGTACACTAATGGGTTTTTGACCAATACAATATACCCGGCTTCACTATATCTCAATCTAACACATCTGCAGTACAATTCTCACGATATCTTTACATAGTGATATGATTTTTGTATTTTTCTTCTCATCTTTTTTATATTGGTAGTGCTTTACTCAAGGACTCCGGATGGACCAACAGCACGACTCTTGGCTGAAATAAGTTTAATTTTGTCATGTTTTTTTCCTGCCTTTTATACCTTTGTCCATATAAAGATCAACCAACCAATCCAGCAAATAGCCATATTTCATTATAATTATTTGGACACAAACTAGGACGATTTATATTTTGTTTATTGACATATTTTTCAAAATCATTTGATCGAAAAAGTAGTAGTCGAAATTCTGGCCAAAACAACGCAACTCCACAGCACTGCTTTATTTAAATGCGGTTATCATAACCATGTAAAAATGTAATAATTTTACAATCACAATTAACATTACATTAATGACATTATTGAAGATTGATTGGATAGTCTATTATCAGAAGTTCAAATGGCTATATTAATAATGCATTTAAATAAAGTACTACCAATATACAAGGATGAATAGAGAAACACAGAAAACACAAAGCACAATTAGGAATACTGAGCATTAACTGCCCGGTTGCTATCAGTGTCTAGCCACTTATATGCATAAGAATAAGGCTGTTGAGATTATTTATGGCTTAAGTATGCACAATGCTCAAGGAATGTACAAAATAAAAGAAAATTTCACTTGACTGGCGTTTTTAATAATAGTTGAATAATATATTTACTTATAAGTAACCTTAACATCTGAAGTCTAGTCGAAACGCGAGCTGTCACAGTAATAACATCGACAACAATTCGTTTAGTCAGTATTTTCATCCAAATACGGCCAGTATGTTTGATCGTACCGCCCGAAAGAAAATATACCGCCATACAAATATAAGTCCATAAGTAATAAACGAGTTCATGAATGAAAGATTATTTTTATATTATTATATAAAGAAAAAAAACACTAAAACCAATGAGAAAGTCATTTTTATCAGTGGCATTGTTTTGATGTCACGAGGCTCACGACAGAAAAGTGTTAGGAAATTATTCCACCACCAAATTCACTTGCGTAATTTTACACACATCAATCACTCTATTGGTACAACAGAAAGACAATTTAAAAATCTTATTTTTGAAATAACTTCCAACTTGTGTATGCAATATGCTTTATCCCAGTGTTCCTTAGACACTTTCTGTTGGGCCACAAACATTATACTGAATTTCAAGAAATTTACCGTTCAAAAATATTACCGGACATTGGCGATTAAAGGTAAAATATAGAAGTTTTTCGCCTGCATGTTTATTTAGATTTTTAGTTGATGTTAAAAAATTTTAATCGATAGAATGACGCAACACCAAGGAACACCTTACTATAAATTACTATGAATCGGCCTTATGAGGCTAAAAGGGTTAAAACTTTGTACGAATCCACATGTTTCGTCACTAACCGGTTTCGCCTTTCGGCACCTTCAGGAATTCCATCACACGAATGCAACAGAACTGACGTCATTCTGGCTGTGACCTGTCAGTTCTGTTGCGTCCGTATGATAGAATGCCTGATGATGCCGAAAGGCGAAACCCGTGTCGTTAGTGATAAAACATGTGGAATCGTACAAAATTGTAAATTCCATCAAGCACCTTCAGTCGTCATCATAAATTATACACATTTCTGATTGCCACTTAATTTCATTCATTGTGAAAAAACTTTAGTTGTCGATTGTCCCACTGGCGAATTGTTGTAGCAATGTATGATAATCATCTTGGATAGAGTTTACGACTTATTTTAACAGAACAAATACATTGCGAGCTCGTTAGCCATCGTTCTATACTGCACCGACTTTAGTTAGTAAAGACAGCCAAACGACACCCGTACTTTTAGATACTAATGATAAATGCAATATAGAACAATATTGGCAGCAACATCGCCTTGTCATTTAGTCTACTTGCAATGGATTACAAACATTTAGTGTATACACATTTTTGGTCGTGAGCCTGAGACATTTACAGCAATGTAGGATATTTTTCGATAGTCGTCTAACAAACACTAGCTTCTCTATGATCTTCTACGTTTTATCGATTGAATTGGAATTGACTTGGTAGAACACATTATAACACAGTGAAAAAATAGCAATGTATTATAGTTCCACAAAATTTTATAAGATATAATTGATAGCTATTTCGGTTCACGCCATCGTCAGAACTATGCTTAAACTAACATTTGCTCATCTATATATAGCTGTGGTACACAATACATCTTCTCTCCTGTTTTAACAACCTAACTTGTTTCTTGCTCGCAATAAAACTAAAAATTGTAAATGAATGGTATTTTCGGAAAACCAATGAAAAAATATAGGTGTAATAAAAAAGGGTTGATAAATACAGAATTTCATAAATTTACACGCCCAACCCCCTGTGCGTTTTAACGTAAACACTTTAGTGTAAAGGAAGAAAAAAATAGAATTTATTAATTGAATTGGCATTCACTTGGTAGAACTTCATTATAACACGATGAAAAAAAATAGCAATGTATTTTAGTTCTACAAAATTATTTTTTAAAAAATATAGTTGATAGCTATTTCGGCTCATGCCAGTTCTGTTAGTTCTGACGATGGCACGAAATAGCTATCAACTATATTTTTTAAAAAATAATTTTGTAGAACTAAAATACATTGCTATTTTTTTTCACCGTTTTAAAAGTATAGAAGTCTAGGGTATTTTTGGAAAATCTATAAAAAATTATAGGGTGCAAAAACGGTTAAGTTAATTCTGACGATGGCTTGAGCCGAAATAGCTATCAACTATATCTTATAAGATTTTGTAGGACTAAAATACATTGCTATTTTTCCACCGTGTTATCTTCTACGTTGTCGCACAATATGCGTAAGAAAAAAGTTGTTGTATCAAAAGAATCATTTTCATGGACTTTCCCATTGGCAGGATGCCGAGTGACCTCGCAAATCGGGTGGGCGAGGTCTCCAGTGTCAACGTCCAGCGTGTCGGCCGAACGAACAAAAGCTGAAAATAAAATGACGGGCGTAACACGGCCGCCCTCCCCGAGTCTTCTTGTGTGAGTGGAGAAGTACTTAGTGTAAAACGTAACCTAAAACCGGTCCACAACTTCGATCTATCATAAGTTAAGCTCGCCCAGCTCTTTTAGTAAATCATTCTCTTTGGCGATCTTCGCGTTCTGATTCAGATCCAGAGACTTGCCCTCCGCCTTCTCCTGTTTCAGCTTAGCGATAGCCTCCAGTTTCTGAAATAGAAATCAATCAATGTAATTTATGATATTGACTGGAGGTGTTTGGTGGAATCGAAGTCATAAAAACAAGCGAATTTTGAAAAATATCGCAATGAACAAAGAGAAATGAATCATCCTCGTTAACCAGTTCCACGCGGCTGTTATTCATACAAATTAAATTTGTCCTTTCTTTCCATGTAGAGTCATAAATAAAGCAATAAAAAATAATTAGGTTGGCTTTTATGGAAGCCAGATTTATTAGTAATGCTTTACAACATTAAAAAACACAAAGAAATGTCCCATGTTGTCACAATCACTTTAACATATAACTCACTCGTAAATTGCTATTACCATGACGAATCGAAGCCACCAATGAAACTTAAATGAACAAGCACCATTACTGTCACATAGCATTGCCACGAGATTGGTGCAAAGTTCAGCGCGAAGTTTGGCGCGTAGTTTCAACCTGATTTTTTGATTGGCGGAGATCGCGATAGATTTAAAGGTTTTAAAAAATCGATGTTCTAAACCATGTGTTGCCAACTTATATGGTCAACTAAAAAAATATTTTTTTTTGTATGCTTTTTGATTGTATGGGGAGGGGTCACGGATCACATGGATTTTATGAAAAGGGGTCACCACCCGAAAAAGGTTGGGAGCCTATGTTTTAAACATTAAAATCTAATACTTTTGACAAGTGTATGGAGTTGGCAGTAGGAGGACATATTAGACAATAGTTTGAAACCAAAATCAGTCCTATATGCAAAAGATTGCCTGTATTACCGACGCTTGAAAGCTCACGTCTCATACTTTGAGACGTTTGTGTGGAGTGATTAAACAGTTATTCGTCTACCTTTTCTTAAGCAGTATATAAACTAAGCTTAATTTGATTCCGACAATGGCGGAAGTTGAAATAACTATCAACTGTATATATATAAAAAAAAATATTTATACATTATTAAATTTGCTAGGTCTACCCGTCGTATATGATATGCCAGACTGTTATTAAATTGCTCTACTTTAATGATATTCTTGATTTTCTTGTCCTTTTCCGGATCATTGGCCGAGGTGCGCGACCTCTGCTCGTAAGTGCGCCCTCCTCCCTTCTTGCCGCCCGTAGTGATGATGATCTCGTCATCGCCGTCCACCTCTGTACCCGAGTCGTTGGCCGCAGCGCTAGCCGGTAGCGACACGACCGGCTCGGACACGGCTGACAGCTGTTCTTCCGCTTTCTTTGCCTTGCGAGCCTCGCGTTTCTTCTTCTGCTTCAATGCCGCCTTGGATGGAGCTCCTGAAGTGATGATAAGATTCAGTAAATATTTAACACAAGGATGAAAATCCTCAACTATGTTATTCGAAGACTTAACTGCATCGTATAGAGAGTAAGCAAATTCCAATTAAAGCTATTCTATATTTTTTTTTTCCTATACACTTTAACACATAGCTGGCCAATGTGTGAGGGTTGGGCGTGTTTGGTAAATTTATGAAATTCTATATATATTTATTAACCCTTTTACATCTTATAATTTTTCATTGGTTTCCCAAAATTACCCTGGTTTAAAATTATCTTGTTTTAAAGTGTTTTAGTAAATTCATGAAACAGTATTAAAAAAAAGACATTTTATGGAGGAATAACTTATAGATTTATTCTATCAGTTGTTTGGAAAAAAAAAAAAAAATTTGACAAATTTGTTCAGAACCATTGTAATTGCTCAAAAATCTTGTAGCATATTTATTAGTTTCTCTAACTAATAATTCAATGAATAATAAATTAAAGAATAAGTCAAAATAATCTATGGGTATTGTAGCACTCGATTGGATGTGTTTAGGTCCGGCAGTTTCGATAAATTTGATACCATCATTACATCTTAGAACAAAAATTACGTAAAAAAAAAAACAACGCTGTGTGGGGCTGTATTGTATAACTGTGGACCTGTATGTGGCTCAGATATAAAAGGTAAGGTACCCAACGTTATGAAACTTTTCATTTTAATTTAAAATTATGTTAGGTACATAAAAACATATGTAACATTTAGAAAAGCCGATATATCGGCTCTAGGGTATAACGAGGGTTAAATTCCATTCGCCGGCCAACTGGCAATATACAATTACTAATCTCACCATCTCCGATGAGGTTCTGTCCAGGTTTGTGAGGAGCCTCCGCTTCATCGTGGATTTTGAAAGATGACTCTGTACCGCGTGCACCGGGAGGCCTGCAGAAATTCAAATTGATACTCTATTACTGCTTGACAAAATTTTCTACCTTTCATGGAAACTCTTTCAATGTTGCGATTTAGACCCTATTTGAAGGTGTATGGATATGGCTTCGTTTAACTGACTGTCTCACATTAAATATTTTGAACACTATATTTCTTCAAATATCAACATTGTCCACTTGGACGTCAGTGAGTTCAGATGAGCACGGCTTCCGATGTATTAAAAAACTGAAAAATTACCTGTACGGCTTGTTGGCAGACGCAGGCTTCGACGGTGCGACAGCTTTGGGCTTCTTGGTCGCCAAAGCGCTGGCAGGAAAGGTGCCAGTCTGCCAGCAGACTCCCAGCAGCTCGGTGTTTTCCGGCCACTTCAGTTCATGGATCATTGCACCGCCGCTGTGCCACACTTTGAAGCTGTTGACAGAGAAAATATTATCAATGAACATATTAAACTGCTAATTTTGAGCTGGAACAACTCCTGCCATCCTCTATCTAGGGCAGTGGTTCTCATGTGAAATTTCACCGTCCCCGCATTATAAACATCAGCTGTCATATGGAAATGTCTCGTGGCCGCACCAAATGTGATAAAAAATAATTTTGATATTTATTTTTTATATAGTGCATCGCAAATCAACCACAAATTATTGAACGGGTGCGACCTGCCTGGAAGAAAATACTAGAGCAGTGGTTCTCATGTGAAATTTTACTGTGGCCGCACCAAATGTGATAAAAATAGTTTTTTTTTTTTATAGTTCATTATACTGAATGATCTTTCACAATGTACAGTTGTAGGTAAAATTGACAAAATTAATAAAGCAATTGTTGTTAATTCTTTATATTGACTTGATTCATGGTCAACGTATAACTTCGACCAAAATTTTGGAACAGTTATATTATTAAAACAGTCCTTTACTTAAACTCGACTAAGTTCTGGATAGGTCAGGTTTATTCAATCAATTTTAAAATAATAATAACTTTACAAATTCTTTTGCAAAAAATTTTTTGCTACAGATGCTAATCAAAAACTGTGTGAAAATTTTGTATACAAGTTTATGTTCGTGTTAAAAAATAGCCTACTTTACCAAATACTGAATTATTTATTGAAATATTTAATGATGGAATATCCCTTACGTAGCTCAGCTGGGAAGGGGTTAAATGAGTATTTTACCAAAATGCTGGATAAGTCAGGTTTATTCAATCAATTTTAAAATACTACTATTTTACAAATTAAAACTGTCATTGGCCGCAGCAAAATCCTCTGGTGGCTGCACATGAGAACCACTGATCTAGGGATATCAGAAAAGTGATCAAACGAGTGAGTCAAATAACTTCTGTTGACGCCTTAAGAAAAAGTTTAGAATGAAGTGAGATGTATTACCCATTATCAATTCTGAGACGTGGAGCTGTCGTGTAAGTCAAAAAGCACTCGGAACGAGGATCCCAGGTCAAGCCCGTGGAAGAAGGCGCGTCTGCCACAGCCAGCTGTTTCTTTGTTTCCGAGTCCCAAACCTCGATTCGGCCCGGAAGATTGCCAAAACCAGCCAGCAGGAGACGTGAAGCAATGGTTAAGGATTATGTATTTACGAGAAAATGTTTTGATCCACTTAATTTTGTGTCGACAAAAAAAAAACCAATATATAACAACTCACTAATCTAAGAGTGAACGTGTTGCAATCCCTAATGAGATTACACCTATCCCTCGATTGACACGGTACTTGTTTTACATGTTTTCGCTGTTACATGGATTGAAAAAGATTTTGAACCAGTTACATTTACAGCTAAAATCTTCCACAAAGGACTCGAATTGGGAAGAAAATTATGTGATAATTTTGTACAAAGTGACTCAAATGTTGAACGGGCCTTTCGATTCCAACATGATATTAATCAATGCTTAAGCTCAATATGATGAGGTCCATAAAGATCTAACAAGAAATTTGAAGCAAATGTTAATAACGGATTTTATTACCAAATCTCCTCGAGGTGTAAATGTTTCTACTTCAAACATCGAATTGGCACAAATAATTTCGAGTGATGAAAGTGACTTTGAACCGCTCACGAAGAAGAGATCGACAGTGATTTGTGATGAATGATAAAAAATCCAGAGTTGCAATAATTTTTTTTTTGAATCTTTTGGATTTCATTTTTTATTCCTCTATATATGCTTTATGTATGTATTTTAGAAAACTAAATTATGCGTTTTTTGTGTACTTTTTGATTTATACGGTTTTACATTAAAAATATACAATGGACCTCTTTGTGTTTACTATAACACAATAAAATTTATAACATTCAACTTACTAAAAAGTATTACAATCGCAAATTTTTAAAAGAATATAAAATGCTATTGAAAAGGATATGATGTCCACTAGGGCTGAAGTAGACAGCGTTCTTGGCAGACGTGCCGAACTCGAAGACGGCATTGCACTTGAGGTTGAAGAGGGTCGCTTTGGCGGGCATGAGGCCGTACACCACGCAGAACTCTTGGCCTTTCGGACTCCAAGCCACATCATAGATGGGGCCGTCCTTGGCTGGAAAACATAAAAAAAAATATTTCAATCCAGATTGGCGAAGCATTCAACAATCGCTGCGTTTAATTATTATAATAGAACCCGAGTACTATAATATAAAATTAATTTATGATAGTGATTGAAGGTGCTTGATGGAATTTCAATATCAAATTTGAATTGTTACAACTCTGTGCGATTCCACATGTTTTGTCACTAACGCATTCACGCATTCTGTTACACAGATGCAACAGAACTCACGTAAAATAAAATGAATGTTAGTTGCAACAGAACTGAGGTAAAAACAAAAAAAAAAAAAAATGTTAAGTTGATTAATATTTGTTGTAAAACCCTTTCAACGCGCAATAGAACTGACATAAAACATGACGCCAGTTGTGTTGCATCCGTGTAATAGAATGCCTGAAGATGCCGAAATGCAAAACCCGGGTTGTTAGTGATAAAACATGTGGAATCGTACAAAGTTGTAACAATTCAAATAAAACAGAAATAGTTTGTACAAAAACGCAAAAGCCAACAATGACCAAAGAGTCAGATCGGCGTGAATTTTTAGTAAATTAATCTATGACCATTTTAAGCTTCCCAATATATTACTTAAAGATTGAGAAACATTTTTAAAACTGTCAATAAAGGTAAAGACTACAATTTAAATATTTCTAGGGGATATTATAAAAATTTCTTTTGAGGGTTATTATCACACACCCAGAAATACACATTGGTTTGAATTTAACACATAGTGAAGTTATTACACAGTAATCCTTTCCACGCTGACGTCTCAAGGTATGAGGAGATGCAAGCTTTCAAACGTCGGTAATACAGATAATGTTTTGCATATAGGACTGACTTTGGTTTCAAAATATCGCATAATTTGTCCTGCTATTGCCACTCCCATACACTAATCAAAAGTATTAGGTTTAAACGTTTAAAATATTGATTTTTCGAACCCTTTAAATTTATCGCGATCTCCGCCAGGACACAAATCAGTTTAAAACTAGGTGCTGAACTTTGCACCGATCTCGTAGCATCACAATGTGACACTCCGTGACACGTGACAGTAACGGCACTTGTTCATTTGAGTTTGATTGATGGCTTCGATTTGTCACGGTAATGGTGATTACGAGTGAGTTATTTGTTAGGGATATATTTGCTTAAGCGATTGTGACAACATAGGACATTTTTTTGTGTTTCAGGGTTCGAAAGATTGACGTTTTAAACAATTAAACCTAATAATTTTGACAAGTTTATGAAGGTATCAGGACGAATTGGGGGATATTTTAAATTCAAAATCAGTCCTATATACAAAAGTTTGCCTGCGTTACAAACGTTTGAATATCCAGGGCGCTCGCGTATGGACCATGCACATCGCCGTCCCATACGTTGGGGCTTTAGCGTGGAAGAGATTAATGTTGTGAAACATTCCCAATGCATCATCCATAAAAGCCAACCCATTTATTATTTATCGCTCTATTTATGACTTTATATGGAAGGAAAGGACAAATTTAATTTGCATGAAAACAGCCGCGTGGAACGGGTAAAATCAGTTACATTTGTAGGTATAGACATCTTTGACATACTGCTGTTTATTTCTGAAGGTGCAATATCTTTAGGTCTAAAATTACTATGTGCCAATTAATTAATTTTAAAAATATTACAATCTAAATTTATAGTTGAAACACATGATGAACAAATCATGTAATGGTTAAATCTCTATATTTTTTGACGCGGACAAAAGGTTATGAACATGTCACGGATCTTTACAAAGTTTTACATGGTTGTAACATTAATAATACTCACAAAGCTGCACCATACTGGTATCTCCCTTCGTGCTGGCATAGTGAAGAGTTTGACGGCCGTAATAAGTGGTTCCAGTTTTGTCCACTTCTGTGGTGGTCATCATGAGGACGCTCGTGCCGCGGTCATTCCAGTAAAACTGCACACTGTCACCCTGTAAAGAACGCATCACACCATTTACCCAGTCATATCACAATTGTGAAATACACTGCGATACCTATCGACAAACCTTCGATTATCATGCGTAAATTTTACGTCATCAAAACTATCACGGATATTAAAGTTGATAAAGTTTCCTGCTTTTTCCTGTACGAAATATTTAACAATTCATTTGATTTTATATAGAAACCACAAATGTCTTTCATATGTGATAATAACCAGGGTCCAAAAGACCATGTGTGTTAATTAAACAGCACCATGTTATAGACGTTTTTGTAGCACAGTAAAGCGAGAGATAAGTAGTTTTTACATTAAATATAAATATTTGTATTCAAAAGTATTTATAAGAAAGAAAAAAAAATCAAGATTTTTAACCAATCTTATAATTTATGATATCGAACTGAAGGTGCTTGATGGAATTTCAATATCAAATTTGAATTGTTACAACTTTGTACAATAATTCATTATTAATTCATGTAATTAATAACTTTGATATATATAGACGATGCTAACTGTTTATTGTACATCAGTTCTGTTTGCATCCGTGTGATAAAATGCCTGAAGATGCCGTAAGGCGAAACCCGAGTCATTAGTGCCAAATTATTTATAAGAAAGAATATCAATATTTTGAAGTAATATTATAATTTATGATATCAAACTGAAGGTGCGTGATGGAATTTCAATATCAAATTTAAATCGTTACAACTTTGTACAATAATTGATTATTAATTCATGTAATTAACAACTTTGATATATTTACGATGCTAACTGTTTATAGTACGTCAGTCCTGTTGCATCCGTGTGATAGAATGCCTGAAGATGCCGAAAGGCTAAACCCGAGTCGTTAGTGACAAAACATGTGGAATCATATAAATTTGTATAGATTTCTGATATCTTAACATTAACATTTATTTGTGGCGAGGATGATTAGCATATCATTAGTACAGAAAAAGGGTTAAATAGTCTTACAAGTAGCCCTTGTAAATGCACAAGTTTTTGATTCAGCCTAAAAGCTGTATTTGAGGATTTAGGAGACCACTCATTTACCACATTTGGTGTATATCAAACGTGAATTATATCACACCATCAATTGCATTATGATGATATCGAAAAGTAAAACCCGTATGCGAATACAATACAAAACATGTGGAATCGTACAAAGTTGTAACAATTTTAATCTTAGTATGGCTCGAGATTGACATATTAAAACAAAAAAAACACATTTCATACCTGGAAAAATCCTTTATTGGCGATGACCTGCGACGCTTCAAACTTGGGATACTGATACAGTTTCCCGAACGAAGGCATGCCGGGCCCGCCCGGCATGTGGCAGATGACGTAGCTCCTCTGCGATGAAGTGGGCGAAAGACTGTAAGAGGCAACTTTGGCGCAGTTGAGCTTGGCGGTCGGTTCCTCGAATCCTCCCTCGTACACCAAAACTTCAGAGTTCAAAAGGCGGCCGAATAACTTCTCGTCGGACGACCAACACGGTTGCCTGAAAATATAACACATTAATCATTAACAATTTGTTTCCAGGGTGCCGATTTTTCAAGTCAACAAAAAAATTCTATACAAAAATCACGTGTGCGTAATTGTAAGAAGGCAGTGTAGATCTATGTTGTGCTTATATTTCATGCAAAGAAACTATAATTTACAATATCGACTAAAAGTATTTGATGCATTTCAGTATCAAATTGCTGTTAAATTATTGCATCGAACACGTGGTATTATAAACTATTTTATCAAGAGATTTGAGGAATAAACAGAGCTCGATTAAATTCAATGTTTATTCTCAACGATCAGCAAATTTTGACCGTGTGCCATATTAATATATATATTAATATAAGTGTTACTGAATAAATACTGAAAGTGTTATAACTATAGTAATATTGGAATATTGGTCATTCTGAGATAGTTTAAAACATTACAAGTGATAAAATTGAAAATGCCTTCCCCGTGTGAATACCCACACTTTAATGTTTACACGTGTACCGAGTCTCATTTATTTTTTTGCTTTGCTCACACACTTTGCAAGCCTTATAGGTGTTATTTTGTTTTCTAATACTGGTATAAGGATCAAAATGTGTTTTTTTATATTCCCAAGCCACCTTTTTTGTGAGTGGACTTGGTGCCACTTTTATATCGTCTCCAGGTGAGAGAATGTTGGTATTGTGTATTGTACCCGAAACGATTGAGTTTTTAGATAGTTTAAATCAATACTTTCATAGGCGATAACACTAATCGAAATGGTGAGTCTTGATTATAAGAAAATGTAAAAAATTTTGGTGCAATACTTTGCTTGATGTCTCTAATTTGTCTTTTTTCGAAGACTGGCCTACCACATCAAAACACGTTTCTGGGACTAAAGCATTGGAATTTGTATCACGTTAAAACACGGTTCCGAAATTCGATGAGTTAACCATCCTAATTCCCCCTCGCCTTTACTTGATATTATAGTTCAAAGAGTTGATAATTTCAAAAATATAATTCCTAAAATAGGTCACCTTATAAATAATTCTACAGTACTCACAAATTTAAAATAAATAAGTATATCTATGTTTCAAATAACCCAATTGCATTTAATGGTAGTTGATTGCGATTTACTTAACAATCCTGTCATCAAAAACTCATTAACTGTATTATATTATTTATAAAATTGTCATATTCAAATTGAATGACATTATAATCAAATTAGTAGATATTAAAATTACTTCAGATATATATGGATTTGAATCCTAGTGTTGGGGACTATGTTTTTATTGTGTAATTCCTGTTGTTAATCTATAATCGACATTCCGTATTATAGAATGGCTGAAGATGCCGAAAGAAAAAATCTGGGTCGTGAGTGACAAAAAATGTGTAAATGTCAAAGAAACTATGTTGGATGCTGAAAAAAAGGTACCAAAATCAAGAGGTTCAACACATATAATTTATTGTCTTTTAAGGTATAACTGTCCCTTCTTGATGAAAAGGCATGATATTAAATTAAAAAAAAAAACACATTTCTTAGTACTTATTTTCACAATATATTTTTTGATCAGGACCGGTTTCACTCATTCAAGCATTATCAACTGACCCGTAGTTTTTCAATTACTTTTACGGTGTTGACTCATAATCACCCTTGATAATACTCAGAATTAGCAAAACCGGTCTGAATAATATAAAATTGTGGAAATAGTACGGAACATGTGTTTTTCAATTACTTTTACGGTGTTGACTCATAATCACCCTTGATAATACTTAGAATTAGCAAAACCGGTCTGAATAATATAAAATTGTGGAAATAGTACGGAACATGTGTTTTTAATGCTAGAAGAATGAGTGAAACCGCTCCTGATCAAAAAATATATTGTGGAAATAAGTACTAAAGGATATGTTTTTATTATTTAAAATGTAATTTATTGTTTGATAATTGCTTGCGATGGAAGTAATAGGTCCAGACTGCCACTGTAAAATGTGGAAGTATTATGAGACAAATTTTATTTAATATATTGCCCTTTCGCCAATAAGTGACAGATTTGACTTAAAATTGCTTTGTGGAAAAAGTCATAGGGCGTGACAGTGATTAAAAATTCATGCAGATAAAGGAATATTTACCATCCAACTTGTTTCTTTTGGTGGAACGACTGAACGAGTGATCCATCTTCACACTTGTACACGTGCATATTAGGGGGACCCTGAAAAAGAAACCAATGTTATATCATAATGTGTTGACAATTTGTTAAAAATGTTCAAGAGATAATATAAAATAAAACAAACAGGAAAAAACAGAGAAAAGATTTGCCCGTTGCTGACAACTTACGTTGACTGATTTTTCGCAGAGGCAGTAAATAACAAAAATAATAAATTGACAAGCTAAAATAATACAGATTTGATTGCGGACCTTCTAAAAATTCTTCATCGTTACTTTATAGATTCTTTACCTCGGAGCCGTCCTTGTTGTTGCTGTAGAACTCCCAAGCGGTGATGTAGTTGCCCTGCGGCGAGAAGTGGATGTCCATCACCTTGGGCTTCGGGATGCTCGACACCTTCGACCAATCGGCGCATCGCACAATCTCCACGCTACACATTTCAAATCACTTATAACAATATCGAAGAATAGAGAAATCAAAATTATTTACATAACTTGTTTTTGGAAATAAGTGTATCCAAGAGAGCTCTTCCTTCTACATAAAAAAGGGGCCAAACAAACGTTTTTGGACTTAACACTTCATTATCGTGAAACGACAAATGCTATTTATTGCACTGTCGGTAGAAAGTGGGACCTGGCAAATGCCGTTTTAAGCAGATGGTCAGTCGTTTACGTGATACAGCGTACCACAGGTTTGTTTGTTGGCGTGAAATAGCTACAGTAACAGCACAAAACCTTTTTTTGACAATTAACAAAATAATTCTGAGTTAATTTTTGATATCGACTGAAGGTGCTTGTTGGAATTTCAATATCAAATTTGAGTTGTTACAACTTTGTATAATTCCACATGTGTTGTCACTAACAACCCGGGTTTCGCCTTAGTTAGTGACTAACATGTGGAATAGTACAAATTTAATTCTCAGTTGTTATGTACTAAATAATTGCTAAAGTTTGTTGATTGCCAATATGTCTAGTTTTGTTTTTGAAAGATTTGGTGCTATTGTTCTTTTACAAGTAGAAATTCTGTGATTCTTAACCCACAAACTGCTATATGTAAGCTGTTGAGATGGCTGATTTCAGTGTATTGATAATTTATGCTCAAAAACATAGTGTTAAAAACCTTGAAAATGTTTGATTCAAGGTGATTTTTGTGTTTGTATTCTGATTTGTCCTGATAATCCCCATTAGTTTATTTAACACCTACACTGTTTAATTATTTATTGAAGTATACGGTATCGAGGAGGTTAAGATTAGGAAATCATTTTTTAGTGTTTGCTACGATTCATTGGGAAACCATTTTTCAATTTGGAAATGATTTATTATTTTTTAATATTTTAAAATAAGTATTGAAATAATTGGGACTTAACTTTTTGTGGTTTATGAACAATAAAGATGAAAATAAAATATTTGTAGATTAAGTTTATCATAGAGAAAATTTTTATTTTTTAAAAGGCAATCGATGATTATCCTTTTTGGCTACAAAGTTTATCTGCATAAATTGCTGTGCGAAAAAACAAAAATGGTAGAACGAAATTGATTTGACATTTATTGACAGGTGATGCACAGCCGGCATTCGGCTATTTAAGTATTTATTTGTACGTTAATTCGCGAAACAGCCTGTTATTAAGACAGTTTCCGATCAAACGAAGCAAGAAGAGGTGACGGAAATACGAATTTGAATAGGAATTAATCAAAAACCCGGCGGCATTGTTGGTGACAGATGGAGAATGCCGATAAAAACTGCAGGTAGAAAGCATCTAAACTCACGAAGTTCCGTTGATCCACGCGAAGTATTGCCCCTTGGGGCTGAAGAGCATCGCTCGGCATGTTTTGCTGGTGTCTTTGAGCGCCGGTTTCTCCTGATAAGACTCCGGACCGTCTAAAAGCCAGACACCCAGGCTGCTTCTCACTGAAACCACGTGAAGAACATTTATCACATAACCTCTAAAATTGATTTTAATCGATTCAAAACTTTGCCAGTAGACTTTACTATCGAGGAATCTTCGATTTTAACACGAATCACCATCATTATGTTTGTAGTATCACTTTGCTTACCCGCTATCGCAGGTACGGCGGACGTCATTTCAGACATCAACGTAAAGGAACGAATTGTAAAAATTCATATTATCATACAGTTGCCAGTAAAAACACATTTTTTTTAAAAGACTACTGCGAACATTTATTACAAGCCAAGTAAAGTTATATAATCTGGAGAATAGTTTTTCCAAAACGTATGAATCACCCAGTTATAGAAATTTAAGTAATTATTAGTTTTTGCGCTTTTTTATAAAACTAATAAAACATATATATTTAAATAAATATATATTTTATGTGTGTAGTATTTCTTTTTTGTTTTTTGGGAAAACCGGTATAGAGTTCTAGAATTCCAAAATCTTTTTTTTTTTTCTTTGTTCAATTATGTTTTTAACAGTAAGGGTGCCGATTTAGTAATTTTTTTGGAAAGCCTCGATAATAATATATTTTATTCAAATCATCTAATCGAAAAAGTAGTCGGAACCGCTCATTTTTTACAACTCCAACATTGACTGAAAACATGACTTCGGCCAAAGCATTGCGACTCCACAAATCTGAATTTGACTCTACAGCCTTAATGTTTATTATTGAGTTTTCAAATTGGCCATAAAAAAATCATTTAAATTTACTAAGTTACTTGAAGTTATTATTTTTTCTACCTTATTTTTTGAAATGATGAGATTAATGATCTCTTTAAAAATATACATTTATTTTTTTATGTATCTTAAGATATATGTTTATGAGCATGAATATATTTCATTCTGTAATTTGACAAAAAAAATAGGCTTGTTACCTTACTCGCTTACTTATAAATACAGTGAACATAAACTGTGAAACATTTTTTTTGGTTTAAAAAATCTCAGTTTTACTGTATCACTGGTTATTCTGTGCTAATTTAATGGTTAGGAAAGCGAAAATAAAAGGAATAAATAACAAGACGAAAAACAAGAATAACAAGAAAGTCAGCGAACCATGCTCATGTAAAATCTAAATTAATACATTAATTAATTGTATTCGCCTGACTCACTCTCATCCATGTGGAATACGTCGACATCCGAAGCGATACTGTTGAACATTATTAATTCTCTTACCATTGGCACCCCAATTGGCATACTGGTTAATACAATACATAACATACAATTTAATATAACAAGAATAGAAGAATTCTTATTTCGGCTGTATATAAATCAAATGAAATATGTGGCGATTCATTTCCCTATGAGTCTAAAGAAAATCAGTTGAATTAAGTCATGGATAGTATCCGTACGCCCTGATGATGAGAAAACTGTCTTTATTTTTAAAAAAAATTGTATACTTATTGTCTTTACCCATTCTCTGCTGAGGAACTTAAAAGATATTCAATAATATTTTTTTTTTATTCAGTGGTGTTCATGTTGATCAAACTTATGAAGAGTATCAGGAAAAATTAAATAGAGTACGAAAGTTTTGACACTTTCAACTTCTCAGACATTACTTTTAAGGTGTTAGTTAACTGTCACTTCTTGATGGAAAGGCATGATATTTTAAATAATAAAAACACATTTTTTTAGTACTTATTTCCACAATATATTTTTTGATCAGGACCGGTTTCGCTCATCACGAGCATTATCAACTGATAGAATACAATTTACAAACAAGTCTATTTATATAAAACAAAAAATTAATTTGAGTTAAAGGTAGTAGGTGTACAAAACCATGAGTTCACGAAATAGGAAACAATTTACATAAAATCATACAATATTGATACAAATATAGTAAATTAGTATAAAAATTAAATGTTCACAATCACTTATTAAGAATTACAAATACAATTAAGATAAATTAATAATCCATTAGGAGCTCTGAACAATCAATAAGGAAGTAAGGAGTAGGAAAATTTTAATGACGAAAATAACCCACTCGCCTTAAAAAGCAAACTGCTCCTTTACACCGCGATATCCAGGCCGATCATGACCTACGTACGCGGCCCCGATATGGGGTCACGTGGGAAAAGTTCGCACGGATAAATTGCAAACAGCGCAAAACAAGATTCTACGTACAATCGTGGATGCCCCGTGGTACGTCCGCGGTTCTACAATCCACCGCGATCTTAAAATAGAGTCCATTCATGACCACGTCCAGAGACTGTCGACAAAGTTCTACAGCGACTGTGAAAATCATACAAATCCGACAATCAAATCATGCTTAGAAGCGTTTGACATTGACGACTTATCCGATTACGAAAGACCCCGTCATGTCTTAAAACTGAAACCGCCTTAGACCCTCTCCTATCCACCTCAAAGACCACACTAGCCCACCCTAATCACCTGTCTGGTGACCGCCTACGTCTCCGGACAGCAGGAGGCGAAAACTAGAAGACGTCACATCGCACTCATACACCAAGACCTCTCCAACGCACGACTGAGACATTCATCTTCCAGCTTCGCTCGTCTGACCCGGACCATTCGAGTTGATCTGAGCGAATTTTTTTTTTTTTTAACCACAACATACCACAGACGAAAGGGTAAGGAGGCCACTAAACGTGTCCTCGGCCACCCGCAATAGTGAACATGCTACCTGTACCTTGTATTCTATCAGTTGATAATGCTCGCGGTGAGTGAAACTGGTCCTGATCAAAAAACATATTGTGGAAATAAGTACTAAAAAAATGTGTTTTTATTATTTAAAACTCAAACATTACCAGTAATAAGTGACCAAGGGAAATAAATAATACATTAATAATTTTTGTTTATTTCTTTTTATTATACAATTGTAATAATTTATATTTAAAATCACAATTCTCTTAATCATAACATTGTATTGCTCTTAAGATCAATTGAAAGTATTCGTTACATACATATGTATTAAAGTATCAATACACATTCAAAATACAAATATTCAAAAGTTACTAAAATGATATAATTTTTTATTCGCCACAATTAGGAAATTATTTTACATGACAATAATATTTACCAATATGTTCTTTTACCCATAGGTAATTTCATTTATAAAATATGAACACTGTCAATTATTTATTATGGAGCCGCAAAATATTGCAAAGTTGGTGAGTTAATATATATCTCAGTGGAACATATATAAGAAGTCTCAATATAATTTGAATAACCCCTGCAACTGAAAATTCACAGATAAACGCATGAAATGTATGCTTTTGAAGCAAGTCATTCAATGTGAAGATTGAATTCAAATTATCTATTGCAATATATAATTCAAACTTTAATTTAGTCTTAGTTTAAATGCTCCGTATGCTTCAGATAAGGAGATAGTTCCATCAGCCTCTTCTTCCAAAATGAGACAAAATCCATTGATAGAATGCTCTCAATCGAGCTATGGAACGCTGGAAGGAAGCCGAAAGAATAGCGCCAGAGAATCTCGGAGGACAATGCGAAGGCCATGGCAAAAGAAAAATATAAAAAAACTATACACACACTAACTTATTACGAAATAAACAATTCTGTGGCAATTTATGGCAAAGGTATTCTCAATTGAGTGGGAGAACTATCGTAGGGCTGTGCTAATATTTTTTTCTTTACGATATCTCTCAAAGCATTTATATATAAAATCTATGTTACCCCAAAAATGTTGCGCGATACCTTGGAAAGAAACAGAATGAAATAAGTTCTATCTGTTTTTTTAGTCGCAGATTATGTAAGTTTCATTTTCGTGTGGCCTGAATAAAAAAAACTGGGCTTTTGTTAATTTACGACATCGATTGAGGGTGCTTGACGGAATTTCAACATCATATTTGAATTGTCGAGACTGGTAAATTTCAACATACTTTCGGCATCTTCAAGCATTCTATCATACGGATGCAATAGTTTTTTTTTTAAATAATAAAAATACATTTTTTAGTACTTATTTCCACAATATATTTTGTGATCAGGACCGGTTTCGTTCATCGCGAACATTATCAACTGATCAGCAGTTTTTTAAAATGACAGTTAGTTTAGCCGAACACACTTCGCTAATTACTTTTGAGGTGTTGAATGTCACAAATTGGTGTAATCATCATCAGTTGATAATACTTGGAATGAGCAAAACCGGTCCGAATAACATAAAATTGTGAAAATAGTACTAAACATGTTTTTTTAATATTAGAAGAATGAACGAAACCGGTCTTGATCAAAAAATATATTGTGGAAATGAGTACTAAAAAATGTGTGTTTATTATTTAAAATATCTTGCCTTTCCATCAAGAAGTGACAGTTAACACGTTAGAAGGGATAAAGATGCATTAGTACTGACAGAATACACAAAGATACCAACAGGCGAAACTCAGGTCATGAGGAAATGTACAAAATTTCAATAATTGAAAAAGCTTTACAAAATTATGGAAATAGTACTAAACAGTTTGTTTTAATTGTTTTATATTTACTTCCCGACAAGAAGTGACAGTTAACACGTTAAAATTACTTGGTAGAACTCCATTATAACACGGTGAAAAAATAGCAATGTGTTTTAGTTCTACAAAATTATTTTTAACAAATATTCTTTAAATTCTATAAAAATTTATAAAATTCTCAAAAAAGAATTTTGAAAATTTAGTGGCATTGTGTTTAAATAACAAGCTAAGCCGTTGGTAAAGGAGAGAGGAGATGTTGTGTACCTTTTCTGCACAGCTATATATAGATAAGCAAATGTTAGTTTAAGCATAGTTCTGACGATGGCGTGAGCCGAAATAGCTATCAACTATATTTGTTAAAAATAATTTTGTAGAACTAAAATACATTGCTATTTTTTCACCGTGACATACAGTATTATTCCACTTCCTAGATATAACCGTTGGTAGGTAGATTGTACATATAATGAAGAAAAAAAACAACATTAACAGTAACCTTATATTTATTATAAATTATTGCTTTCCTATTTACTTATATTTAAAATCTTCTTTGCTACGTTGATATTACACGATATATTAAAGTCTTCACAATGTCTGATATGCACCTTATCGTTATTACAATCAAAGCGCTGTTCACAAACATAAATCATTTAAATAACGCTGAAATACGACAAATTCAAAGAAGCATACTGTCGTTGAGCACCATACCTTTGAATGAACAAAGCATAACATCATTTAAACAAAAATCATATCATTTATACAAATATCAGAAAGTTATTTATACGAGAATCAGAATATTATTTATACAATCGGTTACGGTAATATCAAACGTATAAACACTTATTGGGTTTTCTATTTCTAATTGAATTTATCCCTGTATTTTCTTAAATGTATGTTTTATATATTAAGAAGCACTCTTGATGTTATGACAATTAAAGCTGCAATTTCAATGTATGATTTCAAATGTATTTTGTAAAATCTTTTAGTGTGTTGTATGTATGACCAGTCGATTTTGCACGAACAAGCAAAATGCAATTGTGAAAAAATATACAGTGGAACTTCTCAAGGTAAATGGTTCATATAATAAGCAAAACAAACAATTAAAAAATGCTCCTGTAACCACTTCGATGCCAATAGCTCGGCACCTTGATAACATTTTGATCAGGGTCATATATAGAATGTTATTAAAAAAAATAACATTTTTAGTACTTTTAAGGTGTTAACTGTCACTTCTTGATGGAAAGGCATGATATTTTAAATAATAAAAACACATTTTTTAGTTACACATGGTACCGACTGAAGGTGCTTGATGGAATTTCAATATCAAATTTGAATTGTTACAACTTTGTACGATTCCACATGTTTTGTCACAAACGACCCGGGTTTCGCCTCTCGGTATCTTATCATTCAGGCATTCTATCATGTGTGATGGAATGCCTGAACAAGCCAAAGGGCGAAACCCAGGTCGTTTGTGACAAGACATATGGAATCGTACAAAGTTGTAACAATTCAAATTTGATATTTTTTAGTATTTATTTCCACAATATATTTTTTTGTTCAGAATCAGTTGATAATGCTCGCGATGAGCGAAACTGGTCTGATCATAAAATATATTGCGGAATTAAGTAATAAAAATTGTGTTTTTAAAATTTGAAATATGCCTTTCCCCCAAGAAGTGACAGTTAACACTTAAAAAGTGAGTATAGAATGTTATTTGATTTCTAGAATTGTAATTTTTTTAACTATTCTATTGTTATACATTTTTGATGATAGCTCTCGAAGTATTTACATGTAAAAATCTATATACATATATAACTGAAAATATTCGATACACATTCATAAAAGAGAAAAAAATTCATGAAATTTTGTATTTTTTCAGTCAAAAAGTATTTTTTTGTGTGTGACATGGGGCACGTTATTTTATTTTACATAAACAGTTATGGGAAAAATTGTTTCGCTCAACCCTTCCAGGAGTAACTAATTAATTTTAACCGTGCTGTGAGGAGTGTTTTACATCAATTTTTTTTTTATCAAATCATTTTAAAAAAGCAACTCATGTTTTAAGGGTTTTATTGTTGTAAATAAAACTAGTTGCATAATCCAGGGATCACAAACCATTGACACATGGCATTTGAATACATTATTACAATAATTGTTGACATATACAACAAGTAGGTCGATAATCCTTTACAAAAAAATTGCGCCAAAGTACTAGTACGTCCATACTCCTGGAGAGGTTAACGAGTGTTTCACATAACGTGTAAGTAAGGTTCTGGAAAAAATTATGCACACTGTTCAAAGTTCCTCCAAAACTCCTCCGCCCTGCTTCAGAGACGAGCTGATCCGGTTCACAAGCCTCACCTTCGGTCTATCAGCGGCTCCACGAATGTCCACGAAAAACTTCGGGACCGAGACATTCGGAGGATTACGTACCTGGACCTGGGTTTCTAAAAAAGCTAGGTTAGACAGTACACTTCAAGTTAATCCCTGTACCCTGCCAGAAACTGGAATTCCTGGGGATCGAGTGGGACTCTTGCACTTTATTTGAGCATATCCCACGAAAAGTGCACAACTCTTCGCAACGCAGTGCAAGACTAAACTTCATATCCTTCGTCACTACCCGAGGACGGCTGCATTGTCGTCACCTACAACGACACATCCGCCAATTGCGCCATCTGCCGCCTCACCTTAGGGTTGCGATTCTAGGTCCAGCCATAGAGGAGTTGAATTGGTGGGTACAGACAATTGGAGTGGCAACACCTACTGCACAGACCAATTTTTCGCCACTTCCGAACCACGGACGCAGCAGCTGCAGGTTGGGGAGCTCAACTGAACGACACCCTCATGTCGGGACAGTGGAAGTGGCAGCATCGGTCACGGCACTTCAATCGGAAGGAGCTGTATGCGGTGATATCGGCAATCAAACTGCAAGCCAATGAAATAAGAGGAGCAGAGGACCTGTCGCTCCATCTGTGGAGGATTTCGGGTGGGAGAGTCTAATTTGCGAGTGGAGCCCTGAACGAAAAGGGCTGTTATCATCAGGGTAGCGTCAGTCCACCCTGATGATAGCGTACCGATTGGCATGGGTTAGATGGACCACCTGATGCAACCTTAGATCAGTGGTCGCAAATCACCCCATCCGGAACAAGTTGCCAAGTACTTAGCGCACCTCTATCTCAGAGGAGGCTTGGTCTACTCCACAATTGGGGTGCACAAGTCACGTACCAATTGGCATGGGTTAGATGGACCACCTGATGCAACCTTAGATCAGTGGTCACAAATCACCCCATCCGGAACAAGTTGCCAGGTACTTAACTCACCTCTACCCCAGAGGAGACTTGGCGTACTCCACAGTTGGGGTGCATAAGTCAGCCATAACAACCTTCTGCAAATCAGTGGGCGGCGTGGACATAAGCGGAAACGCCCTGGTGAGGCGTGTGCTCCGAGCCATATCCCTAGCCAGGCTAAAGACTCCGAAAGCCTCTATATGGGATGTCAGGAGGAAGTCCGTCACTTGAAGGCAACCACTCCACCTACATCCAGCCTATATGAAGTGTCTTGTAGGACGGCAACATTGCTACTACTGACGTCGGTTAGACAAGTTCATGAAGTTCAAGACATTGCTCAGATATTCAGACAGCGGGCTTAGAGAGGAACAGGGCCAGATAACTCTATGGACTGCGTTTGGGTCAACTACCCATCAGCAATCGGGTTGGCACATTAGGAAAGGAGACAAGCAAAACATACCCCCAATATATTGGCTTCCCCAACTGGGTAAAGCCTCGGAAGGCAGTCGAAAGAAAGACGGAGACCTCCAAGAACTATTTTTTACAGCTATGGGGCCCGATAAGCTGGCCTCCAGGACAGCCATAGATGAGAGGTAATAACTGGCGAGAGTGATCACATCCGACGGAAGGCCTTATCACTAAGCCTTTCCAACCAGTCTAGATGGCCATAAGATCGTCCCCGGACCATCAGCTGAAGAATGGTTAAGATCTCACATTGATGACATAACCCTTCCCCCATGAGCCACCAGGTGATAACAAACATTCACTCAGAGGATCTTGGACATTGCTGCCAGAGCACACAATATAGGAGTTTTACCTACCAATAAAACTCTTATTGTGTTTCCAGCAATGTCCAAGATCCAGGTAAACCCTACCTGGTGCACCTTGAGTGACAATGACATACATAACGGCGTCACCCGGATGGCGTGGCTTGGGTAGGGAAGAGAGAGGAGAAGAAAAGGTGTTGCCAATGTAGTGTTTGGACGCCTGGCTCGAAAACAGAGACACATCATCTCAGAGGATCTTGGACATTGTAGGTAAAACTCCTATATGAACATTTGCTTCGAATTTCTTGTTAGATCTTTATGGACCTCATCGTATTGAGCCAAGCGTTGATTAATATCACGCTGGTATTGGACAAGAGTTTTATTGGTAGGTAAAACTCCTATATTATTTCCCCAAAAGCAAAAATCACTTGTGGCATTTTGGCAGTTTTGAGATATGAAAGCAATTTATTTTTTTTCTTCTTGTTATGCAAAGGTATGTAGGGATTAATTAAGTTCATAAATTTACATAAAACTTCATTTGAATTTAGGTAACAATAAAAAGATATAAAATTTTCAATATGTTGACTTAGCAATATAAAATATTTATTATTCTTGGAAAGACATTATGGCACAATTGAAAATGTATAACGTATTACTTACTTAAAATTAACTTACAATTCTTTGGCATTTCAACAATAATGAAGTCTTTTGCACTCAAAAAAATTTACAATACCTTTGTTAAAAGTGAATCCATCTAAACTCTTCTCACAATCTGGCAAATTTTTATGGTTTTCGACATTTAACCATCTGACTGCTAGCGTCTCAACTTTTGAGACAGCTGATTTTACTGTCTTGATAGTTAATACCCGAAGATATTTGAGTTAATGCATTGCTTGATTTGTCCTGACAAATTCAATAAGATTGTTTTAAACCAATATTATTCAATAAATTATTGAAGTCTAGGTGTTGGAATATCCTTTAAAGCGCTCAGCAGGGAACGATTTAAATAATAAAAAACAATTTACGGCATCGACAGAGGCTGCTTGATGAAATTTCAATACCAAATTTGAATTGTCGAAACTGTTAACATTGTCATGATTTGTTGATCATGAGCCGGGTTTTGTCTTTCTGCATCTTCAATTCTCATGGGCGCAACAGAACTGACAGACAGTAAACAATTTTTATTGCTTATACACAAAAGGAATTATTAGAGAAAAAAAAAACGATTTATGATATCGACTGATGGTGTTTGATGGAATTTCAATATCAAATTTTATCTGGGTTTAGCCTACTGTGCATGCAGAATTGTGTAAGCTCTGTTGTACTTGTATGATAGAATGCCTGAAGATGCCGAAAGGCGAGACCCGGGTCGTTAGTGAAAAAACACGTGGAATCGTACAAAGTTGTAACAATTCAAAAATGACACTTGAGTTGAATGTTTTCAATTTTCAGTGTTATATTGATCAAAACCGTTACGAACAAATTTGTAAATTTTATAATACTATCAAATTCAATTAAAGAAGACTGACTTATTAAAATTTAAGCAATCATTTCCTTTCGTAAACCTCAATGAAAACTCTTCAAGACTTGCTAAAGCAAAAGTATTTGAAAGGCTTTAAACGGATTTATTGATCATAGAATGTTGGTTATTAGAAAATCATTTAAAAGCAACATTTTACATTTGTCCCGCGACTCATTTTAAATACTCAGTATGACTCTTCAGTCAAAAGTATCATTCTTTATGCCACCATATTGTAAAATGCTATTTATTACTGGACTCATTACCAGGTTAGATTCAGGAATCTTCACGACCGCTGCATTTTTGACAGCGGTTGTAAGGCCCAATCCAAATTCAGATATAACAAAGTAAGAAAATAAATATCCTCAGTATTACAAAAACTACTAACTTGTCTTTTGACATAGACAACATAAAATGATTTTTCGATGAAAAGTTAATGACATTTTAGATTCGCTTTGAATGACAAGATGCGATTTTATAGATAGTCTACCATTTCATTATTCTGATTAAATATTAGCTGCCATCATGTTGCACAGTTGATGTTTTCTAGCTCTAGGCTCCATTATTGCATTTGTCTATTCCGATGAGTTCATCGAAGAGGGTGTTGTTTTCCGGAATCACTTGCGGCTCGTGCAGCGTCTGATGTGAGAACTTTAACGTTGCCGTGGTCAACTGTCCGACTGTCCATTTTCTGTCCACGAGAACGCGTATTAACGTATCGAGCTGAAATAAAAGTAATAATAAATTAAATGACATGCTTGAAATGGCGGCGTCCGATTCTGTTGATGATCAAGCATCTACAAACTAAATTGAATTTGAATTGTTACAACATTATCACGTGTCATTTAGCGTTTTCCTTGGGGTTAGTATTTCCCTGTAATTAATACCTTTGGTATATAGACAATGCTTACTGTTTATTGTACGTCAGTTCTGTGGCATACGTGTGATAAAGTGCCTGAAGATGCCAAAAGGCGAAACCCGTGTCGTTAGTGAAAAAAATCTCAACAAATCAAATTTAATAATTGATTGCTGTGATGAATTTCTAAGAATTGTTGTTTTAATACACCTAGCCCCTGATTAAACACGGTACTTGTTTTACACGTTTTTGCTTTTACGATGTGATATTAATCAATACTTGGCTCAATATGATGAGGTCCATAAAGATCTGACAAGAAATTCGAAGCAAATGTTAATAACGGATTTTATTACCAAATCTCCTCGATGTGTAAATATTTCTACTTCAAACGTCGAATCGACACAATTAAATTCGAATGATGAAAGTGACATTTAGCCAGTCAACGAAGAAGAAATTGACAGTGATGAATGATAAAAACTCCATCAACCGTTTGTTCCTCTATATATATATATGCTTTATGTGTATTAAATTAATAAAAGAATATGTAAATTTATACTTTTTAATAATTTTGTTTTATTTATGTATTTTAGAAAACAACCAAATTATGCGTTCTTTGTGTACTTTTCGATTTACACGGTTTTACATTAAAAAAAAATTTTTTTTTCACGAACCAGTCTACCGTGTAAATCGAGGGATTGGTGTACTGTACTTTCCCTATTATTTAATCGATACAAATCTAAATTTCATTGCCATATTCACCTTAAAGAGTTGCGATTTCCCTGAGGTGTAGTAAATCAATGTAGGGGCCCCCGCCACACTGGACGCCAGCCACTGGATGATGAGCTTCAGTTGCGGATCTGCGCTTTTGGAACTTCCACAGCCCCAGTTTCCGGTTATGATCGGCTTTATGAAGCTGCCATTCGTTGTTTTATTTGCCAATTGAGACAGCTGTAGAAAGTTCAAACATGAATCAACACGAATTGACAATGATGAAAGCGGAAGTAAACAAATTATTGATGACAATCATTCAGAACAATGCCAGGTATAAACTAGATCTAAGTATGTAATGCAAAATTTTATCGTCATTAATATTAACACGGTGAAAAAATAGCAATGTATTTTAGTTCTACAAAATTATTTTTAACAAATATAGTTGATAGCTATTTCGGCTCACGCCATCGTCAGAACTATGCTTAAACTAATATTCGCTTATCTATATATAGCTGTGCAGAAAAGGTACACAACATCTCCTCTCTCCTTTTCCAATCGCCTAGCTTGTTATTTAAATGACAATGACACTAAATTTTCAAAATTTTACCGTATATTTATTTTAATAACCGCTTCTATAAATCTATTAACTACCTAGGTAGCATTAGCGAAAAAATTCATCGGGAGATTAAAAACTCAATAAACGTAGCTTTCAAGGTCAACAATAACTTAGGCAGACATCTTAAAAATAGCAAAGATAAAATCAATAAACTGGACAGAAGCGGTATTTATAAAATGTCCTGTGGCTCATGTTTATCCGTTTATATCGGACAGACAGGTAGAAGTATATATACTCGAGCTAAGGAACATGTAAGATCATTCAATAATAAAAAAACAGATTCACAATTCGCTAATCACGTTATTAATGAATCACATAATGTAAATTCAAACTCAGCTCCTAAATGTTTGCATCTTTGTAGTAAGGGTCGAAGAATGACGGCTTTGGAACAGCTGGAGATCAATAGACACCAATTATCACAAAGGATTCTTAACGATCAAACTAACATAATAATATCGCCACTTGTCAAGCCGTTGCACAAAGGAGTGGTCTAATTTGCTCCCTGAAGGACCACTTCCGTCCCACACATAATCTTATTGTCATAGACACCTATTGTTTCATTTAGAATTTTGAAAATTTAGTGTCATTGTGTTTAAATAACAAGCTAGGCGGTTGGAAAAGGAGAGAGGAGATGTTGTGTACCTTTTCTGCACAGCTATATATAGATAAGCAAATGTTAGTTTAAGCATAGTTCTGACGATGGCGTGAGCCGAAATAGCTAGCAACTATATTTGTTAAAAATAATTTTGTAGAACTAAAATACATTGCTATTTTTTCACCTTGTTATAATGGAGTTCTACCAAGTGAATGCCAATTCAATCAATAAACATCATTAATATTATTTATAATATCGATCAAGACCTGTTTCGCTCATCACAAACATTATCAACCAATTAAATATAAATCGCTTTTAAGGTGTTAACTGTCACTTGTTGATGGAAAGGCATTATATTTTAAATAATAAAAACACATTTTTTAGTACTTATTTCCACAATATATTTTTTGATCAGGACCGGTTTCGCTCATCGCGAGCATTATCAACTGATGAATCATCAGTTGATCAGATCAGATCAGTTGATAATACTCGTGATGAGCGAAACCGGTCCTGATCAAAAAATATATTGTGGAAATAAGTACTAAAAAATGTGTTTTTATTATTTAAAATAAATATAAATCTTAACAAGAACACGGTGAAAAAATAGCAATGTATAATATTTTAGTTCTACAAAAATTATGAGATGTATAGTTGATAGCTATATACAAAAAAAATCTGTTTGTCTTTTATGCACTACCACACCATTCATCTGATCAATATGAAACTTTACGAATTTCTTGAGTACACTACCCTAAAGGTTTTGGCAATACTGTTGGACATTAACTAGTTCTACACTTTGTGGAACAAACAATTCATGTCCACAATTATCCAGAACAAATAATTTGATCTTATTATGGATCCGTTTAGTATCGAGTACTTATGAATTATTTTTTAATATATCCTGAATTGACATAAACCTTACGTGTGTCAGCAGGAAATGGGTTAAATTTTTATATCAATTTCATGTGATTAGTTCAAATTTACAGCTTGCGATGAAGGAAACCGGTTATAATCTTCATATTGCCTTACATGTATGGCCAAACCACTCAAAGTGTTCAGAAAGTTGATAATGTTATCACTGCTTTATTCGACAATTATTAAACTTCTGCATACGTAATACAATTTCTTATTATGTAAGATGGCGACACTATGGCAATTATTGATGTCACATTGTGGATTTTAGTAAATAATCTATGGCTATAAGTAACAGCAAAATGTTTGTGTTGTCAATTTGTAAAGACAAAGTGTTGTCTATTCAAATAATACTGTAAAATAATGTATACAAAAATCTATATAAAACAGTTAGCAAACAGCAGAGAATGACATTTCTAAATAGCTAAAGCCAATCAAAACATTACATTCTAAAATAGCATTAAAAAAGCATTATCTGTCAATCAAACACAACTGAAACCATGAATAAATGTCATACTCATTGTGGCATTTAAAATCATTTAAGTGTTGCAAATAACTAAAAAGTTTTACTATTGTTGTGTAAAAAATGATGACAAAATGTTGAACAGCCATTTTTGATTCTGTCTTAAATCTGTTTCATGCCTGCCCAAATATGTACTTGCTGTGTATATAACAACATGAATTTTTTAATATATATCTATTCAGGTATTTTGTTACTCACCATCTGGCTTTCATCTTTTGGCATCTTCAGGCATCTTATCGCACGTATGTAATAGATCTAACAGTGGATATTTTAAATTATTTATAGTATTTTACAAATATAAGACTTAAGATCTTAAGGTACATATTGTTTATGGTTCCACTGGTACATGTGCGATGAAAACATTTTCAGTGGAGTGTCAGTTCTATTGCATCTGTTTGATAAATTGCCTGAAGATGCTGAAAAGCGAATCCCAAGTTTTGAGCGGCAAAATTGTATAGTTTTAACAGTTCAAACATAAACTTTATGTAATTAATATGTTATTCAAATAACATAAAATTAAGAAGCAATTGACAAATGATATGTTTGTTTATTTCATTTAAAACAGCCATACCAAACCTTATAAACTTTGGTCACATATTTACTAAGTCAAACGAGTCACAACACTTGTTAATTATTAATTAAAATAAAGTGATACATTAATTTTAAAACACCATGATTAATTAAATAAAAATCAGTTTTAAAATTAATTTATACAGTAAATCCTAATAGGTCACATCTGGTCGATAGACTGCAGGTTGAGTGTGACTGATTTAAAATGTATATTTTCTATTGAACCAATCAAATTATTGTCAATTCCATCAAGCACCCTCAGTCGATAATTTGACTAATTGTAAACTAATTGGCTCAATTAACACATTGACTGTGCAAAAATACCTTACACATAAACATATATGATGTGCTTGACATAAGATGCTTGTGGAAATTGCTTGCCAATATTTGGTATCATACAAACGCAGAATAATTCAGACACTCCAATATTTATACAAGCCAGTTGCATCTTCCACACCCGAAGCGTTAAAAAAATGTAACAATTTTAACCTGTTGTGTGCCAAAGCTTTTAAGACAGTAGAGCACGCAGGGCTACGATTTTCTTTGAAATAAAAAACTTTATAATTATGCACTATCTGGCATTATAATAATAGGAGATGGTATGGACTTACTATACACATACAATATCATTTCTTTTCCGGGATTTCCCCCGTTTATATCACAAGTAAAGAATTTAATACTTGGTGCAACTCTGTTAGAGATGTGTATCGGTAATACAAGAAATCTCTATTTTAAAATCGATATAACATTGATTAATATAAAAATATGCTTATTGTCAGAATTATACTGTGATTCTAAGAGATGTCGCTATGCCGATAAAATATTTGAAAAATTGAATTTGTCGGCCTATTCTGGTATAAGTATGTGAAAAGCGGATCGTATATATACTGCCATTCTTGTATGGCTGATTCTGCGAATTATGGACCGCAAATATATGGCTTTAACATAGATCCAGTTAATAAAACAACTTGTTATATTTTCAAAATCTTTTTTAAGCAACTGCAACGTGGAGTTAGAATCTGCGTGCTTCACGGTTTCTACAACAACAATTGTCTGCAGCGAAAGGGTTAAGAAAAATATCTTTAAGAATTCAAATACAATATGTCCATAAACAATTGAAAATGAATATTTCAGTGTTTTTGGACTGTATAATATTCACAATTGATTCGTAAACTTCAAATGTATATAATAGAATAAAATTCAATCGACAATCTTAAACAGTCGAAACCCATACTTTACCAAGTCACCTTGACTGAAAACCACATGTTGGAAAAATCCATATCTGCTCGATTAGGTGACGAAACCGTCAAATGATGATGATTGTTAGTCGTGTTAGCTCTTAACGTACATTAGTTGTGAAGGTAAAGTCTACCTGAGATTTTTGTATCTTCATCGTGATCGGTTCGCACTCGATGGTCTGTTCGATGGCCTCCGTGATGCAGTCGATCACCCAATTCAACTTCGTTTTTCGTTGCACCTTTTTATCTACAGAGCCTTGGCTAGAAGTCCTCGACTTTTTGCTCGATCTTCGACTTATGACTTGCAAGCTGTTAGTGTCGACTCCGTTGGAGCAATTATTTTCGTGCTCCTTTGTGACACTTTTTTCTTTTATTAGCTTCGGGTGTTTCTTTTTTACCGGTGAATTCTGTTTTACGGACAGCGTGACTTTTTCATCTTCGTTACCATTTGAAATGTTGGGACATTGCAGGCTCTAATGACAATTATATTTTATGTGCATTTAATAAGAGATATTCTGGTGCCTTCCATTTATTTTGATTCTTGTATACGGAAGGAAACTTGTACCAAACAGTCCTGGTGATAACTCAAGTTGATGTTTGAAAAATGCTAGAGTTTACTTATATCATATTTGAGAAGTATTCTTACCATATAACGAAGTTTCTCTAGTATGATTGCACATAAAAGCAATGACAAAAATTAACTTCACATTTGTAAATTTTTATCTTCGCAAAAACACTAAAGTTCAAATGGAAATAACGATGAGCATAAAAATGAGTTTTAAATAATAAAAACACATTTTTTAGTACTTATTTCCATAATATATATTTTTTGATCAGGACCGGTTTCGCTCATCGCGAACATTACCAGCTAATAGAAGACAATTTACAAACAAGTCTATTTATACAAAATACCTCCCTTCCCCTAATGAGTTCATTATGATTGTTCAGAGCTCTTAATGGATTATTTATTTACCTTAATTTTGTTTGAAAATTTAAAAAGTGATTGTAAACATTTCATTGTTAAACTAATTTATATTATTTGTATAAATATTGTATGATTTCCTGTAAATTGTTTCTTAGTAATTGAACACATACCTGCTACCTTAAACTCAAATACTTTGTAATAATAGACTTGTTTGTAAATTGTATTCTATCAGTTAATAATACTCGCGATGAGCGAAGATTGTGTTTTTATTGATTGAAATACCTTAAAACACCTTAAAAGTGACATTTATACAGGATTATCTTTAGTTTATAAATATTACTGTTATTAATTTTGGACACTCAATTAAGCAAACCCAAAGAAGTTGTCCGGCTCTCTTTTCTCGAGCTAGTATCGTCAAAGTCCGCAAGGATTGTTTCATACAAGTTTCCTTCATTGGAAAAGCATTAACCCTCTTAATACGCTAGAGCCGATATATCGGCTTTTCTAAATGTTACATATATTTTTATGTACGTAACATAATTTTAAAATGAGAATCATCATAACCTAACTCTAATATAATACAGCCCCACAAAGCTTTGTTTTGATACGTAATTTTTGTTCCAAGATGTAATAATGGTATCAAATTTATCGAAACTCCCGGACCTAAACACATCCCATCGAGTGCTACAACACCCAGAGACTATTTTCACTTATTCTTTACTCCATCATTCATTGACATTCATACAAGACTCTTGAGCAATTACGGTGGTTCTGAATAAAGTTGTCAAGATTTTTAAGGCTAAACAACTGAGTTTGTTTGGCCTGAAAAAAATTGTTAAGATAGAATAAATCTGTAATGTAATCCCTCCATAAAATATGAAATATTTTACCAAAATGTCTTTTTTTAATACTGTTCCATGAATTTACTAAAACACTTTAAAAACAGATATTTTCCAGGGTATTTTTGGAAAACCTAGAAGAAATTATAGTGTGCTAAAAGGGTTAAGACTTGGAAAAAAAGAGGTGTAACAACATGATTGATTAACATATATTGTTATTTTGGTTAGATCCAAATACAATGACATGACAACATGAACAAACGTGATTATAATTAGTACAGGGTGACCAGATGCTCTTGTGTTTTTATTGTTTTTTAATAGTTCCAATCACTGATCAAATAACTGACCGAATCTGTAGCAATTTTACAATTAACCATTTTTACAAAAAAAAAAAAAAAACATAGACATCTATGATGTAGCCAATACAATATTTAAACTTATTTGCAATTTGGTATTCAAATTAAACTATGGTCATACTTGAACCATTTGTTTTATATACCTGGTAATCATTTAATCATAATTTTGAATACATTTTAATTATTATTGCATCAGTTGATAATACTCATATATAATATGATGGGCAAACCAGTTCTGATCTTAATAATATAAAACTGTGGAAACAGCATATAACATTATGTTTTATTATATACTTTGTACGGTTCCACATGTTTTGTCACTAACGATCCAGTTTTCGCCTTTCGGCATCTTCAGGCATTCTATCACGCGGATGCAACAGAACTCATTAGAGAGTCTTCTTGCGACAGTTCTGTTGCAAACATATGATGGAATGCCTGAGGACGCCGAAAGACAAAACCCAGGTTGTTAGTGACAAACATGTGGAATCATACAAAGTTGTAATAATTCAAATTTTACTTATTATTGTTTGAATAAATCAATATGCAAAGTAGGCCCATTAGTTTTAAACTCGTCAAAGCTTTTCCGATCAATACTGTCGTTTATTTCAACACATATAGCATAACAACCAACCCTATTGAAATATTGTCGAATCTCCTCTTTAAACAACTGTTCGAAAACACTGAATGTGTAACTTGGGGTCGGGGAATATATATGCTTTTGTAAGACTCAAGGCATTAAACAATTTTCACCGATACCTGGTCACCCTCGCTTAGTATTTTTTAATAGGTTAGAATATGTATTTTTTTATTTATATGAATAAATGAATGAATGTTGTATGAAACATATAGAATACATTTGGTATTTAAGTTTAGATGATAATTTTGCATCAGCGTCTTATTGTCAAATTTATTGAAAACGTGATAATAGTAGAGCCCAGACAGTAATGCTTAACTCGTCTATGATGAGCGTAATGAATTTTGTATTTGTCTTCAATTTAAGCCTTTGCACTAGTAATACCAATATATATATATATATATATTATATATATGTATATAGGATTAATATATATTAAAAGTCACGTCACTTTGGAAGCACTACAGTGGTTTACGCACGGATGCTAATTTAGTGACTTTAAAAATAGTCAACACGTGTCGATGTATACGGATTTGTTTTTGTAGCGACGATCGTAACACTTCAGGCGCGTTCAAAAACAACGTCATCAATGACATACATAACGGCGTCACCCGGATGGCCTGGCTTGGGTAGGGAAGAGAGGGGAGAAGAAAAGGTGTTGCCAACGTAGGGTTTGGACGCGTGGCTCGAAAACAGAGACGCATCATCTCTGAGGATCTTGGACATTGCTGCCAGAACACACAATACACATTAGACTGCAAAGGGTTAATTATGGCTATTTTGATAATATTATCAGTATTTCTTTAATTAAACAGTAATTCTTTTTGATAAGTAAATCTTTAAACTTATTTGCATTGAATTTGAATTATTACAAATTTGTAGGATTTCGCCTTTCGGCATCTTCAGACATTCTATCAAACGGACGCAACAAAACTGACTGAAATTTTTTAGAATTTTTTCCCCATAATATATTTTATGATCACGACGGTTTCGCTCACTGCGAGCACTGTCAACTGATAAAATATGTTCAGGAAATAAGCACTAAAAAATGTGCTTTATTATTTACTGACGTCAGCTCTGTTACATCTGTGTGATGGAATGCCTGAAGACGTCGAAAGTTCCACACGTTCATTCCGCGTGGTAAAATGACTGAAGTTGCCAAACGGCAAAACCAGTTTCGTTATTGACGACGTATGTGGAATCGTACAAATTTTCAACAATCCAAATTGATATTGAAATTACACCAAGCAACTTCAGGCGATATCATAAATTATGTATTTATTTCGAGATTTTTTATTTAATCATTAATCTCTTACAACGAAAAGTTGTAGTACAAGGTATTACAATATTGATTATGTCAAATACTAATATAATAAAGATGTAAAAGTACATAAATCATTACGCTCAACGTAAAGTAGTTGAGCATTAGTGCCGACGCTCTGTTTGGAGATATTTGTGTGAATTAAAGAACTTATTTAATAACCAACACCTCACCATTACCTTCCCAGCCTTTAGTGGCGATTAGCATCTCACACCCAAAATTTCACGTATTTATTAGGCAGTAATAAAATTAAAAAAAGGACGTACAATAAATTCATTTAGACGATATGTGTAGATGCAGATATGGTAAAAAGATTTAACTTTTGGGGCTGCATATATACAGTACAGATAACAAAATGGTTTATCAACAGTGACATGCAATCCAACATTTTTACCCCATCGTTTTATCCCGGTTCGTAAACCAATAAAACCCATTTTCCCCAATTTGATCCCTATTTTGATCCCAATTTTAAAGGGTATATATCTATGATCAAAATTATCATTGCATCATGACAACCCCCTTAATATTCACTCTTCCAGTAATTCATGGTTAATTTTAAACATATATTTTGTTCATTTGTTTTGTTGTGATCGTGTGATGTGTTTCAGTTTGTGAAGTTTGTTGTGTAAATAATATAGTTTCTTTTTTTAAGAATTTCACAATTAATTGACATTGACAGATAAATTTAGGGTGAAACGTATTATAATTGGCCTGTTAAAGATGTTTTTCACTTTGACTGGGTATAACTTCCTTGATTTTTAACATTTTTGTGGCTTTCAATTCTTCTCGCTAATGGCGATTACGAGTGAGTTATTTGTTAAGGATATAATTTATGATATCGACTGAAGGTGCTTGATGGAATTTCAATATCAAATTTGAATTGTTCAGTTCTGTTGCATCTGTGTGATAGAATGCCTGAAGATGCCGAAAGGCGAAACTGGGGTCGTTAGTGACAAAACATGTGAAATCATACAAAGTTGTAACAATTCAAATTTGTTAGGGATATATTTGTTAAAGTGAGTGTGCCAACATAGGACATTTCTTTGTGTTTTTTTAACATTGTGAAACATTCCTAATGCATCTGGCTTCCATAAAAGTATGAAAGTGGAAAGAAAGGAGAAATTTAATTTGTATGAAGAACAGCCGCGTGGAACGGGTTAAGGATTCCTTAAAAATGATAGTTTGAAAGCCAAGAATATACTAACATCCCTTAATGGTAGCTTCTGCACTATATCATAAAAAGAGGACAGTAGTGGATGTTCAAATGTTGACAAATGTGAGATGAGACAAAAGTGGCCAATTACTATACAATTCACCCTACATATTACTACAGATTGGTGCATAAATTCAAAATATATACGGAATCCTATAAGCATAACTAGTATACATTAAAAAATTAAATAAACTATCAGATATTGTCAGCTGAAATTAAAATATAGTATAAGTCATGCATTGTAGATTAGTGGGTTACCTTTAAACTACATCACAAGCTTTTGGATATTTTCTTCTAACCCCTTCAAATTAACCGCTTATTGAAACCCTAAACTGACACTACATACAAACTATTTTTTAAAATAATAAAAGCAAATTTTTTATTACTTATTTCCACAACATATTTTTGATCGGGACCGGTTTCGCTCAGTTGATAATGCTTGCGATGAAAAAAATGTATTCTGGAAATAAGTATTCAAAAATGTGTTTTTATTATTTAAAATATCATGCCTTCCACCAAGAAGTGACAGTTAACACCTTCAAAGCGATTTGGAACTGTACAAAGTTTCAAAAATTCAAATTTGATATTGAACTTCCATCAAGTACTTTCAGTCGGTTAATATGTATTCATCGTTGGAATATCCTTTACGAGGATTATCAACGAACGAGCTTTAACCCTCTGACTGCTAACGTCTCAATTGTTGAGACGGCTGATTTTACTGTGTTGATATGAATTGACAGTGGTTAAAACATTCTTGTACTCGCTAATTTTTGAGTTAATGCATTGCTTGATTTGTCTTGACAAATTCAATAAATTTTTGAAGTCTAGGTGTTGAAATATCCTTTAAACGGCTCAGCAGGGAATGAGTTAACAAAATAACAACAATTCAAAGCCTGGTGCAGTGCGTACCCCCACCAAATTCCCCCTTCACCACAGTGGGCACTCATACCACGCTTTGGTAATGGTTTTCCACACGTATAAGTGCTGGCAATCATGGCATTATAATCTTTATATATACTGATGATAATAAATTATAATAAAAAATATATTAGGTAACAATGAAGATAATCTCACATTTAACGAAACCCTGTGGAATTGTACAAAGTTTCAACTATTTAGAATTATTTGAACCCAGATTATTTCACTTGTCTCGCCCAGGAATCTCATTAGTCATGTATCGTTAAGATAGAACTTTGCAGAATCAATTTAATTGAAATGAGGTAAATTGTGAATTATTCAATGGTTATGATCGCCAATAGTATTATTGAGATTCAAAAGAATATAAAAGAATGACCCAACCCAGCGTTGCAAACTTTATAAGCGTAAAGTTCAAAGAAGTATAAAGCATAGCTTTTATCTACAAAATACAAAAAAAAAAACCAAATATCTTAAAACTCACCAACTGTGCAGCCAGTTTATGTTTATGCCTTGCAAGTTCTAAACTGAGCGATCGAACACTCATCACCAATTTCTTCTTATTGTGACTTCTGCTGTCCATTCCGGTGCATCCGATGCAGCCGTCTGTCAGTGGAACTCCTGCAAAAGATTCACTGAGAGTCCTCTTCAGGAGTGAGCTGGCAAACCTGACAACGGCCAGGTCTCTCGTGTCGAGTTCTCTTCCTTTTCTTCTTGTAGTGTCGGTTTCCATGATCGGATCGTCCAGCCATTGACTGAATTGTTCGTATACTTCTTCGAGCTCGGAGCTGGGAAATGAGAAACGATTGTTATATTACATATCACCATTTGTAATCTTATGAATGTCTCAAGGTATGAGACACGATCTTTCAAACATCGATAATAAAGGCAATCTTTTGCATATAGGACTGATTTTGGTTTCAAAATATCGCCTAATTTGTCGTGCTAATGCTACCTCCAAACACTTGTCACAAGTATTAGGTTTAAACGCTAAAAGCATCCATTTTTCGAACTCTTTAAATTTATCGTGATCTCTGCCAGGTAAAAATCAGCTTTAAACATCGCACTGAACTTTCCATCAATCTTGCGACATCGCAATGTGACACTCCATGACTCGTGACAGTAATGGCGCTTGTTCATTTAAGTTTGATTGGTGGCTCCGATTCATCACAGTAATGGTGATTTACGAATGAGTTATTTGTTAGGGATATATTTATTAAAGTGATTGTGACAACATAGAACATTTCTTCGTGTTTTTTATTGTTGTGAAACATTCCTAACGCATCTGGTTTCCAAAAAAGCCAACTCGATTATTTTTTATTGCTCTATTTATGACTCTATATGGAAAGAAATGACAAATTTTATTTGTATGAAAACCAACCACGTGGTACGGGTTAGTGTAAAAATTGCTTCATTGTATTTTTTAAATTCATTTTAACCTCTTCAAATTTACACACAATTGTATTTAACAGCCATTATTGCATAATTCTACCATAATCAACCATAATGCGGTATTCAGTGGTCTTTTTACCTTTACTGTGATCGTTGATTTAGAATTGACAAAACTAAATAGACCGTTATTAAAATTTTAAATAGTACTACCAAAACACACACTATCATTGAAAAATTCCTACAAACATTTTTTGCTTTTTTCTAAATTTAACACTCTGCTAACGTCTCAACTGTTGAGACGACCGATTTTAATGTGTTGATAGTATCAACCCGAAAATATATGAATTAACAGTGGTTAAAACCTTCTTGTATTCACTAATTTTAGTAATTAAGTTAATGCACTGTCCGGTTTGTCCTGCCAAACTCAATAAGATTGTTTAAAACCAATATTATTCAATAAATTTTTGAAGTCTAGGTGTTGGAATACCCTTTAATATGCTCAGCAGGGAATGAGTTGATAAATTTAAGAAAAAAAACTACCAAAAAAACAGTATTTTACTTGTAAGCTTATATATACATAGATTTTGTCCAACAGCCACAAAACTAAGCCATAAAATATTTTACCTGTATTCTGTACTATAGCTGTCATTTGTGTCTCTTCTGACTAAGCCCGGACTCTGTCTGCTTCGGAATTTAGATATCCACTGCTGCTCCTGCGCTAGGGACTCCTTCAAGAACTCCTCGTCGAGAGAATCTTCCCGTAACACAAATCCTCCTGACCCGCCTCTCTTAAGTCTACCGATCAAAAATGACAAAAATTAAAACTTTGCAGCAAAAAATCAACAGTGTTAATTAATAAATTACTTTTAATGTGTCACATTTTTTTAGTTAAATTTGAATTGTTACAACTTTGTATGATTCCACCTTTTTTGTCACTATCGACCCAGGTTTCGGCTTTCGGCATCTTCAGGCATTCAATCACACGGATGCAACAGAATTGATGCCCAATAAACAGTTAGCATCGTCTATATACCAAAGTTATTAATTACAGGAAAACACTTACCCCAAGGCAAGCAGTAAGACAAATATTTCTTATAAAACCTTGTCAAGAATGATCATTAACAAGATCGTTAATGAAAATTATCACAGGCAATTGTATTAATAATTACTAGATTAAAATTATTACATTTGTTTTTGCTGCCATTTGCTGCTTGCCTTGGGGTAAGTGTTTTCCTGTAATTAATATCTTCGGTATATAAACGATGCTAACTGTTTATTTTATGACAGTTCTGTTGCATCCATGTGATGGAATGCCTGAAGATGCCGAAAGGCGAAACCCGGGTCGTTAGTTACAAAACATGTGGAATCATACAAAATTGTAACAATTCAAATTAAATAATGATCAATTCAAGACTAGTATATAGTAGTAATGTCTCAACGGTTGAAACGGCCGATTTCAGTTTGTCGATCATTTTTCGATTACATTGTGTCGATTTTAATTAACGATCCGTGTGGTAGAATGCCTGAAGATGCCGAAAGGCAAAACCCAGGCCGTCTGTGACGAAACAAGTGGAATCGTACAAAGTTGTAACAATTCAATGTTCACCTTATATCTCCATCTTGAAGACCAGACCCAGCGATGCTAATGCCTACGGCGTAGCTGGAATCTGTCGACATCGAGTCTGTAATGGAGTTTTCCATTTCTCTTTTTAAAGCGTCTCGTAACCTTTGAGCAAAGCTTTCCCTCCGTTCGATCGTGTTCAATTCTAAACTATACTGCCGTGCAGCCTGCTGCCCTTCGTCATCACTGTCCGCTGAAAAGTGACATCTCAATTAATTAAGATACCAAAATAAAGACACGAACATGCTACCTGTTATGTCAGTCTTATGAGTGCCAATTTTATTCACAAACGAGTTCAGATGGGCCCCATAAGTCAAGAAGCTTTTCTACCTTCTTATGTTTATTGTAAGGATTGGAAAATAGGGGTAGAGTTTGCTTTACTTAACCATTGTTTTATTTATAAATTGACATACATTGTTTTAATTTTTAATATAAAAGTGTTCAAATTTCAACTTTTTTTTAAGGGTTGTCAATAGCATTAATAATACTTTATAAAACATTAATTCACGGCTGTCACAAGCTGGCACAAGCAAGAGTTCAGGTATTAATTCAAAACAAAAGACCCAAATGGTGAAAGTTAGCCAAGGGATACACTTAGACTTGCATTATTTCGCTTCACAATTATTTACGCTTCATAATTATTCACGCTTCAATTGTATGGATTACACCGAAAGTGGCACCCCTTGCGACCTCTCCACGTTGACTTCTATTGAATTTGATTTTTCGGTAATACTTATTAACAGGAATGACACAATTTTTTTTTCCATGATAATAGATAGATGTCTCTAGCAATATGTGAAAAAATAACACGATATTACCAATCGGAATATTTTATACGTATTTTTAAATGTCTGTGGACACATATGTGTCCCTACGGTATTCGCATTGTCCTCACCTAAAGGACACATATGTCCTCGCGGTATTGAAGCGGTTAAGGCAAAGGTAAAATTTCACATCATTTCAAGCAGCCATATTACTTAAAGTTTATAAGATAGAGCTGCCTAACAAACTTCGTCTATTAACAATAGATAGTATAATTATCAAAAGCGATGCATGGACACCATTCCAATTATTTTTTCGAAGCTAATATTAATTTCGAATTAATTCAATCCCTTAAAATTTATCGCGATCTCCGCCAGGTAACAAATCAGTTTTAAGCTTCGCACTGAACTTCGCATCAATCTTGTGTCTTCGCAATGTGACACTCTATGACAAGTGACAGTAATGGCGCTTGTTCATTTGAGTTTGATTGGTAGCTTCATTTCGTCACAGTTATGGAGATTTACCAGTGAGTTATTTGTTAAGGATATATTTGTTAAAATGATTGTGACAACATAGGAGGACATTTCTTTGTGTTTTTTAATGTTGTAAAACATTTCTAATGCATTTGGTTTCATAAAAGCTAACCCAATTATTTTTTATCGATGTATTTATTACTTTATATGGAAAGAAAGGACAAATTTAATTTGTATGAAAAACAGCCGCGTGGAACGGGTTAAATTAATTAATTTACGCCAGCTTAAAACACATCGCTAATGAAAGAAATTTTCACTCAACGGTTACCACAGATGTTGACAAATGTTAACAGGTGGCACTAGTAATAAAAATATGTGTATATTTACCTTCATCAACGCTTGTATTGGCACTATGATATTCATCGAAACTAGAATTACAGCTAGAATAAAGACTATCACAAGACTCGACAACCGGTCTCTTGACAGGCAAGCATTCGCCTGACGAGCCCAACACTATAAAACGTCCGCGTCTATTGTTCAAAGTGTTCATTTCTGGAGACAGGTAGCACTTCTTTTTTGATATTTCCACACCTGAAAATGGGAGAAACCAATCAATGATATATACTTGTACACAATAATTGCTATGATTCTCATTTTTCATATAAAAATGTTAGTTTTATTGCATTTGTATCATATAATATAACACCTGAAGATGCCGAAAGGCAAAGCAAGTGTCGTGAGTGATAAAACATGTGGAATTGTACAAAGTTTCAACAATTCAAATTTGATATAATTTTTGACATGAATTTCAATATTGAATTTGAGCTGTTACGACTTTGTACAATTCCACATATTTCGTCACTTGCTACCCGGGTTTTGCCTTTTGGCATCTTTAGGCATTCTATCACACTGGTGCAACAGAATTGACATACAATAAACAGTTAGCATTGTCTACATACCAAAGTCAAGAGTCAATAATTTATGATATCGACTGAACGTGCTTGATGGAATTTCAATATAAAATTTCAATTGTTACAATTTTGTACGTTTCCACACGTTTCGTCACTAACGACCCGGGTTTCGCCTTTCGGCATTTTCGGGCGTTCTATCACACGGATGCAACAGAACTGACGTAAAATAAACAGTCAGCATTGTATATACACTAAAGTTATTACATCCGTGTAATAGAATGTCTGAAGATGCCAAAAGGCGAAACCCGTGTCGTTAGTGGCAAAACGTGTGGAATCTTACAAAGACGAGATAGGCGTGTGGACAAAACATTTGGAACTATTCACAGTTTCAATGATTCAAATATATTTTATAGGTATTGATATTCTCTTACTTGGATCGTTTAAATTGATGGTAGCCGCGCAGTATGCATCAGGTGATGGTGATCTACTGCTGAAGCTGTTGATGGTGCTGGCAGATAATTGTTTTATGAAGACAGTCGCTTCTACTTCCGGAGGAGTATGACTGAACGATTCACCTGTAAAGCGACAACATTTTTAAACAATATCAATGGAGTTATAACACGGTGAAAAAATAGTCATAGTCGACAGCTATTTCGGATAGACTTCAAGGTCAACAGCAATTTAGGCAGACATCTTAAAAATAGTAAAGATAAAATTAATAAACTTGTCAAACATGTAAAAATGTCCTGTGGCTTATGTTTATCCGTTTATATCGGATCAAGCTAAGGAACATGTAAGATCATTCAACAGTAAAAAAACAGATCCACAATTTGCTAATCACATTATAAAAAAATCACATAATATAAATTCAAACTCAGCGCCTACGTGTTTACATCTTTGCAATAAAGGTCGCAAGATGACGGCTTTAGAACAGATGGAAATCAATAGACATCAACTATTACAAGGGATTCTTAACGAACAAACATATATATATCGATCACCATTGCTTAACCCGCTATGGGGAGCCATTTTGTCACAGTAATAGACCACTTCCGTGCCATATGTAAACTTATTGATATAGCCACCTTTTTAGTTTCATTTACAATTTTAAAAATTTGTAGTTTTATTGCTAGCAGAAAATAAGCTAAAAGCGTTAAAACAGGAGAGAAGATGTATTGTGTACCTTTTCTACACAGCTATATATAGATAAGCAAATGTTAGTTTAAGCATAGTTCTGATGATGGCGTGAGCTGAAATAGCTATCAACTATATCTTAAAAAATAGTAATTTTATCGAACTAAAATACATTGCTATTTTTTTCATCGTGTTATAATGGAGGTCTACCAAGTGAATGCCAATTCAATCAATAAACTAAAAAATGTGTTTTTAGTATTTAAAATATCACGCCTTTCCATCAAGAAGTGACAGTTAACACCTTAAATGTGTAAAAGTATTTTTGAAATACAAACTATTGCAATGAACTGTCCATACTATTAGCAGTGCAGTTGAACTTTACTGCCCATAGGAGCCCTACCGATAATTCAATTGATGTATTTGAAGTGATTAAGATTAAAAACAAAAATTTTAAATAAACAATTTTTTTTTTGTGTGAGGTGTAGCATCTTTTCATGTTGAATGATATTATATTTGTATGAAATTACATATTTTGTATTGACCAATATTTCTCATATTAAATGTCATCAACTGTATGTTATTAAATAATTTATTTTAATATTCACCAATGGGCGAAAGCCTTTTGTCTGGGTTCCTCACATGCACTTCCGGCGGCTTCATGGGTTTTTGTTGAAATCCTAACAAGCATTTATTTAATTCTCGTAAAATATTATCATCCTCGTATTGGCCGAGAGGTAGGATGGTGTAGTTTTCCGGATCCATGCAGCAAATTGAAACCTGAAAATGGCGAACAATAATTAACCCTCTCAATACCCTAGAGCCGATATATCGGCTTTCATATAATCGCCAAAAATACCCCGACCCGATATATTGACTTTTCTAAATGTTAATATTTCAAAAAGTAATTCAATCAGTCTTAATGTTAATCAAATTTATGGAGATTATCCGGCTATATTTTAACACTATCTAAAATTAACTAAAATTATCTTTTAAAAGAGTGTTTTGACACTGTAAACACTGATTTATTTTTAAGTATATTTTCATATCAACGCATTGCAATCAATACTGCTAAATTTATTATTCAGTAATAATATTACATATTTTTTACTTGTAAAAATAAGATTTAAAAATCAAGATTGACATCCTACCTTTTCCGGATTATCTATGACTTCAAGTCTCCATTTTTGTTTTGGTTCAAGGATTTTTGAAAACCGTCTTATCCCTTCGATTCTAATCACTTCATTGTCTTCAAGGGCTTCTACCGACAGCATTATCATGAGCATTTCAGGCATCGTACACATGGCTATTGATTCCTGAAGAAATTGTTTTAGAAACGTTCTAATTAATTGTCATTAACTGTTCCAATGAATATTTTTGAAAATTTCAATTGTTAGAACATTGTACAATTCCAAATATTTTGTCACTCATGACTTGGATTTTGCCTTTCAGCATCCTCAGGCATTATATCACACGGATGAACCAGAACTGAGACGCAATAATAATTTGCACATGTTACATACAAGGAAAATTACACAGGAAAAGCTCAATATATATCTAAAACAATTTTAACACATTCAATTCGGGAAACGTAGTAATACCCGTTATGTTGACTGCCGGTTAACTGTGGGAAGCGTATTAATACGTTTTAAATCGTCTGGTGGTAAACATCGGGAAAGGTTTATTATCTGTTTTTTTTTCACAAGCATTTTAGTTTATCTTGCTTAGGAGGCTTAATATGACCTATATTTACATAAATGAACCATATTAATGAAACAGGGTGACCACAAACTGTGTTTCATTTTTTGATATAAAAACTCTTCCATGTCAATTCTGTTTCATGCTGTGAACCACTTTCGGTGAGAACATAAATTTTAATATCATGTATTCCATCTACACTATAATCCGATAAAAGCATATTTAATTAAATTAGTATTTTCATTAAAATAAATATGAAAAATTATAGCTTTGATGATTATACAATATGAAAAATATTTTATTTTTTAAATGTGAAATATCAACATATAATTTAAATTAAAATTACAAAATACAGATTATTCTGGGGACTGTGTTCTGGAAAGTCCTGTGCCTCTACTCAAAAGAACATCTGTAGGTCATAAATTATGAAATAGTGCAAACAAGCTTGACATTGAATGCCTCACATGCACCGCCCATACATTTAACTGTTCTATACAAATCCCTGAGACTACCAATTGTTTTTTCAACAAATTGCTGTGACAAGTTGCCCATAAAACAAACTTTTATGACAGTCAAAAATAAATGCATGACGTACTGTGCGCCTAAATGTTGATTAGTAAAGGTCCTTTATTTTATCATATATATTGAAATGTTTTATGTCTAAAAGAAGTATTGTTTGCGGAAACATGAATATTTATTCAATAAACTGGTGGTGCTATACTTGGTGAGTACCATATTGAAAAAAACACTTGTATATGTCGGGTACTTTAAAAGTTATGGCATTTTATGTAAAAATATGTTTTTTATGCGTGACATTGATTTTATGCTCGCACTTACCTATCAGCGTAGTGCGAATCTCACCCGCAAATAATGTGTTGATTACTCTTGATTTGATGATATTGACATTCGTTTTGTGTATGATAAATTTGAATTATTATAACTTACTACAATTCCACATGTTTTGTCACTAACGACCCGGGTTTCGCCTTTCGGCATCTTCAGGCATTCTATCACGCGGATGCGACAGAACTGACATTGAACTGATGTGTGATAGAATGCCTGAAGATGCCGAAAGGCGAAACCCGGGTCGTTAGTGACAAAACATGTGGAATCGTACAAAGTTGTAACAATTCAAATTTGATATTGAAATTCCATCAAGCACCTTCAGTCGATATCATAAAGTATATCAAAAATGCTAGTACGGCGAGATTGACTGAACTTTACAATAAATTAGTGTTAAAGTATTGTATATGATAATTTTGTAAATGTTTTTCTATACATGAACGTTGGTGTTACCTTATTAACACTGGTTTCCCATAATTTTCAAGTTTTTTTTACATGTGTTTTCCATATGTCGCTCCATTAACATTTTCAGTCATTCTTTCTTTACAATTATCTAAAATTAAATTTAAATATTTTTTCTGCCATTACCTGCGAACAAGACTTCCCTAATACTTCTCCGCCTAGTCTGGAAGTAGAAAAACACACTTCCATACCGTCAGTTGAGCACCTTTCGATTCTCCCTTCATGTTTGATCTGTATTCGACTCAAAGGCAAACTGCATTCCAGCCAATCTTCTATCGTAAGCCATTGCTTAGAATTCATTACCTGAAGAGCAATACGGACTTAAATATTTCTTTACTAAATGAAACTTCATTATTACATAATGGATAAATGTGTCACTCACTGCTGTGAAGCTTGTACGAATCAATGGTACAAAATTATAGATCATATCATATTAAAAATATATATATATTAGCAAGCATTTACATGTTGACCCATTCCCTGCTGTCCTTTCTCCACTGAAGGATATTCCAATACAGAATACTTCAAGAATCAAATTAGCAATGATCATGTTAGCACAACAGTTTAATCAGAAATAAATTGAGCAATGACATTCGTTGTTAACAACAATTTAAAAACACATTTTAAACAATTCACCATGTTGTGTTTATTTTTTCTTACCTGTCGAGATATTTTTACTGTCCCTTCATTATTATTTTTTTCTAACCAATCAAAATAGTGAAGCAAACTTTTCAATTTGGCCTTTTGATATGGTCTGAAATAAAAACACATCTTTTAAAAAACATAGTTATCAATTTTTGTCTATAAGATAATATTCATTCATTCAAAAACAGTAAACACAAAATGGAGGGGACAAAAACATTTTTTTGTTTGAAACAAATCATATTTAAAAAATTCACTATTGTTTTCAATGTGGTAGAATTCAATTATGTTATATAAATTGATAGTCTCTTTGTTTTCAAAAACATCACATTAGGTAAATTATTCATAATTAATTTAAATTAATTAAAAGTTAACTTAACCTAATTAAAATAATCTCTCAATATATTCTGATTGTTTGAGATGGAAAATCTTTTTGTGTTAAGAGAAGTTTTGTCTCACGTTAAAAGAATAGATTTTTATAAATTTACAAAGAATTGTTAGAGTCTAAAGTATTATTTTGTGTTAACCAATATTTTTCATTAAGCGTTTTGACTGTAGGTCTTCATCAGGGACGTCATTCGAAGATTCAGAGGGAGGCACTTGTCTCCTCGTAAATTTAAAAAGAAAAAACTAGTGATTGAATTGTTATTTACTTGGCAAAACTCCATTATAATACGGTAAAAAATAACGATGTATTTTAGCTATGTAACTATTTTGGCTTATGTCCTTTATGACCGTATAGTTCTGATGAAGGTGCAAGCCGAAATACCTATCATCTGTATACCTTATAATTTTTATAGAACTAAAATATATTGCTATTTTTTCATCATGATATTCATATTCTTCGAAACCTTTCTGACTTCAAATTACGTTTAAAAATATGACCAGGTCATCTTTTTACCTACCTGTGGAGGTTTGTGAAAAAATGTGTGAAATTGAAGTCCTGAAGGGTTGGATGGGTTTTTAATGTCCGTTTTGGATATGTAGAGAAGAATGCATGTGCCAACAGTGATGAAACAAAATCGTAGCTTAATTCCGTAAGGTCAGCTGGAAATCAAAAACAATAATTAGAATAGTTAGAAGGCATATGATATTTATTGACCAGTTCTTTGAAGTGCAACTGTCTCTGGCCAGTCTTTAACACTCTGACTGATAGTATCTCAACTTTCGAGATGGCTTATTGCAATGTGCCAATTAAAAGGCTATTTTTATAATTTATGATATCAACCGAAGGTGCTTGATGGAATTGCAGCATCAAATTTGAATTGCCGTAACTTTGTATGATTCCACATTCTGGATTCCGGGATTCACCTTTCGACATCTTCAGGCATTCTATCACATGGATGCAACAGAACTGACCAGTTATATACAAGAGGAGTTAATTACAAAAGAAAAATACAGACTCTAAGGCTAGGATTGGCGAAACCCGGGTCGTTAATGACAAAATAGCAACAATAGGTGTTTTACCATACAAAGTTTCATACTCAAAAATCATTCAAAAATTTAAATTTTGTTTATTTTTTTTTCAAATATAGCCTGATTTATCAAATAATAAATTTAATTAACACTAACACTCTCTGTTTTAGTACTATTTGGTACAGTATGTTTTACAATCAGGACCGGTTTCACTCATTACAAGAATTAACAACAGACATTCAATGAATTACAAAAAAGGCTGTTTATACAAAATTTTGAGTTAATAATTAACAGGTTCACACAACCAAACGCTCAAAGAATAGAGAAAATAATTTATACAAGTAATCAGACAACATATGTGTATCTAAACGAAGTAAAACAGTTTTTCAATAAAAGTGTTAAATTCTGTCTATAGATTCTAGTCTTAGGATCGAATTATTATATGATGATGTAGTCAGTCATAGAACTGTCAAATTTCTTCAAATGCTTCATGATGGTCGTTAAATATTTTTAGATTCAAGTCTCTGTTTAGGGTATTATTGCAAACATATCAGTGCGCTGGTGATCAAGCAAAGTCTTGTTTAGTACAGACAGTAATCTTTTGAAGTGGTCCACAAATACATTATAAGACCGTATAATCTCAGCATGTAAATAAGTAGGAAAAAGTACTAAATAAATAAATTCTTTCTTACGTTGTTGTTGTAAGCTAAAATTTAGTCCACTGGGAGGCTTCCAGTGTTTTAGTTGCAAAGCTCTGTGAATTATGCTCGGTAAAGTGTGGTCCATGAAATGCGTCCTCTCAGCCGGTGACAAATCATTATCGAGATAATCCTCAAAGCCTTTCATCAGGTTTGGGACCTTTTCATCTTCATCAGGGTCTATGCTGATGCTGGAATTGAAATACCATTTATTGATTAAGTCGACAAAGTTTTTGAATTTTTAAAGTATCGATTGAATTAGGATTTACTTCATAAAACTCTATTAAAATAGTAATTAACTAATTGATAGCTGTTTCGGGTTTACGCTATCGTCAAAACTATATTTAAATTTTATTTAAAATAGCTGTAAAGTGTCTATCTCCTAAATTTTATATAAAGATAAGATAATTATATTATACCAAATGGTTGTATAAAAACTTTCTTACTTGCACATTTCGTGAATTTTGAGCATTCCATCGACAAGCTTTTGAGTAGATGACGCCAGCAGTAAATGCTTCAGGTGTCTCTGGAGTGAGGACCACCAAGGCAGCTCGCACGGTAACATGACCAGTGCCATTTTTCATCTAGAATAATAGAAACAATTGTTAATACCTGCAATAAAATATTTTTTATTAGAAAAATATTAAGTGGAAAAGGTTTAGACAAAACTGGCAGCCTGCATTAATAAAATTATATTGCATCAGACAAGTTTTTTAATTTTAGCACAATTTTTTATTTAAAAAAAAATTGTGTTATGACATACAGTTGTAACTTTCAAAATACTGTTACTGATTTTTAAAAAAATATTCTCTGCAAAATTTTATCAAAAAAAGTACCGCAATATCACTAAAAAAATACTTCCGTATTTTTTAAAATTATTTATATTACATGGCAGGATATGTAAACCTTTCAGCAGCCTAAAAACCGAATAGTAATCGGCGCGACGTTTGACAGTTCGCGGCCCGTCGATAAAGTACCTAAAATTCAAACATTCATTTGCCGCGATGTATGCGCTTCACGAAGATATTATGTAAAATCTTATATAACGTATCGTTTCGCACACTATTAATGCATTAGAATACGATCGCCGACGCGTTTTAGTGTTTAATACCTATTTAAATTTGTCGATTAATTAATCACGTGACAATTTTATTGTTGCCACCGTAATCTTTTGACATTGATTATCATCATCGTAGGTACCTAGCGCGCGATTAAATTGTACACAATGGTCCAAAGTGCAATCATGTTATGGTCCAAATTCTGCTAAAGCTGTCGTTTATTGTGCTCATAATCGCTTGTTTTATACAGATTTTAGTGAAAATGTCTGCTTCCGCGAAAGTTTTTAAAGGTCTAATCCTCGGCGCCCCGGCATCAGGAAAAGGAACGATTTCATCACGTATTGTTAAAAAATACAAATGCGAACACATCTCGAGCGGTGATAAACTCAGATCTCACATTCAGAACAAAACGGCGCTCGGTTTAGAGGTTAAGAAATATACAGAAGAAGGAGTGTTAGTGCCCGATAACGTAATGATAAAATTCATAGACAGTGTACTTTCGGAAACCAGAAATCATTGGTTACTGGACGGATTCCCTCGCACTGCGCATCAAGCCGAGCAGCTGTGGAAGTCCCAGCCTGTGGACTTCGCCCTTGACTTAAAAGTGCCATTCGAAGTGATAATCGAACGCGTTAAAGGTCGCTGGGTCCACCTGGCGTCGGGAAGAGTTTACAATACCGACTTTAACGCGCCCAAAGTGACAGGGAAAGACGACGTGACCGGAGAAGACCTCATTCAAAGGCCTGATGATAAACCGGAAGCTGTTTTAAAACGGCTCACCATCTACAAACAGATGACAGAACCTGTGACTGAATTTTACAATAATAAAGGAATCCTTTATAAGTTTGCCGGTAACACCTCGGATGAAATATGGCCAAAGGTTGTCGAGTTTTTGGATCACTGGCCTCAAAAAAAATAAAAAATTGCTTTGAAAGTTTGCTAACAAAAAGTGCTATCTCTAATACAATTCTTTTACAATATTGATGCACTTAAAAGTTTATAAAACCAAAGGACAGAAACGCTTTTATTTGTGTATTATCAACAATTATTTTTCTTTATTAGAACGATTGTTTTAGTACAGAAAAATCCTGATTAAATTGTTTTCATTATCGCCTCACAACTTCTGGATATTATTTTTTTTACGTTTACAATATCGAGTTTTTCTTTATTCAATACCGTAAATCAACCCAAAATAAAATGTTTTCGTTGTGTAAAAATTTCATTCGAGACTAATTCACGCGTTAAAACCCAGCGCATTGCCAAACCGCTTGTCCATCCAAGAGGTTAAAAAGACCTTAATACTATGTTGTAATGGTCACTTTTTAATGAAAAGAATTATTTAATCAGTTTATAACGCTCGTGTATAATGAATGAAACAGGTCCTAATATCAATATTATAAAAACAAATTAATAGTACTAAACACTGTTGCTTCTTTACAGATTCACACAACGCAATTGTCTATCTGCAGCTATATTTTATACAGAACTGCGTTGTTATTTCATGTATAGTTAACTTTCAATGAGAAACAAACTAGCTAACTTTTGTTTTGTAAATTTACTGTTTTTTTTTTTTATGAATCTATATATTGAGACATTTTCTTCCTCATAGTTCATCAGAAATATAATATTAAACAGGTTTCTCAAAAAAAAGACATCCGAAGAACTTAAATTTTCTCCGAAAGGGTCTGGTTTCAGTTGGTTTTATATATACTTACTATTCTATTAAGTTCAGTGTTCAGTACATGTTACCAACCCTGAAAAAGGATGTTATATGATTGACTAGCAATCAATTTGTTTGAAAATACTCATTGTTGAAACATTTTAGGGTATATCGACACAAATTCGTATTGTTAATTGCGCACCAATCCACTATGTTCTAGCCGTCCCAATTATGATTAAAATTATGAAATAAGACAATTATGTTAATTAATTTTTATTATTTTTCTTGCTCAAGATGATAACTGTGAATGGTGCTTTATAACAAATTGCTAAATATACTTAGTCGCTAACAACGTGTACAATCACTTTTAAGGTGTTAGCTGTCACTTCTTGATGGCGTAATATTTTAAATAATAAAAACATACTTTTTAGTAATGTATTAATGTATTTGGAAATAGTAATAAAAATGTGTTTTTATTATTGAAAAAAATTGTAAAACGGCGTACAGAATGAGACAGAATTCGTAAAATGTTTTGCATATAACTTAACCTTGGCACCATAGCTGCACACATTAACATATTATCATATAACACGGTGAAAAAAATAGCAATGTATTTTAGTTCTACAAAATTATTTTTTCAAAATATAGTTGATAGCTATTTCGGCTCACGTCATCGTCGGAACTATACTTAAACGAACATTTGCTTATCTAATTTATTATATCGACTTTTTCTGTGTAGAAAAGGTACACAATACATCTTCTCTCCTGTTTTAACGACCCAGCTTGTTTCTTGTTCGCAATAAAACTAAAATTTGTAAATGAAACTAAAAAGGCAGCTATATCAATAAGTTGACATATGGCACAGAAATGGTCTATTACGGAAACAAAAAAGCTCCCCGCAGAGGGTTAAGCAATGGCGATCGACATATATTAGTTTGTTCGTTAAGAATCGTTTGTGATAGTTGATATCTTTTTTCACCGTGTTATAATGGAGTTCTACCGAGTGAATGCCAATTCAATAAATATATTATCATATGTTTTACAAACTTATATTAAGTATATTTGCTACACGTCAAAAAGCAAATTACATATATCATAGGCTTAAGTTTTTGATCTTTATCAAAACTATATTTTATTGGCACCTAAATATAAACATACCTTAAATGTTTTCTTGACGGAACCTCTAGCTTTGCCTCTTGTCTTGGGTTTTAGGAATGTACAAAATGTTGGTTTAAAAACAGAAATTCTGGGCAAAAAAACAGTAGTAAACTATTTCTCAGTGTAAAATATGCCTGACTTATCATGATGCAAACAAAATGGTTCTATAGCTTTGGCGGAGTTTAGTACAACTGTTTTTATGTTGAAATATGGTTGCTGATATCTTTGAATAATTTGTCCGTAAACGGAATATAATATAAATAAAGAGCACGCAATTCTGCCATAGGATTCAACATCCAACTGCGACCCTGTAAAGGTTTTGAATTATTTATCAAAGCAACCTTAATTTAAATCGTCAAGAGGTAATCAATCGCAATTAGATACAGCAGGTTACAGTGTAGATAGTTTCCCAAAAAATTTAAAAAAAAACATACGCTTATCCTTGACTGTCCTTGTGGTGATTTGTAAACACTCTGCTATTTTTTCTATTCGGTTGCGGGGTTTTTGCGTTTGACACCTTATCTGCTAGTTTATAATCCGACAATGAAAAATTGATCGTTTACAAACATGTTTCGCGTTCTTAGACTTGTATTGTGTGATAAATCACAAGCTAACATCATATTAGATTTGCTATTAAAATATTTACAATATCGACTGAAGGAGCTTGATGGAATTTCAATATCAAATTTGAATTGTTACAACTTTGAAGGATTCCACATGATTTGCCACTAACGACCTGGGTTTCGCCTTTTGGCATCTCCAAGCATTCTATCGCACAGATCGTTAATAAAAATGGACATGATATGATCGAAAAATGATCGACAAACTAAAATCAGCCGTCTCATCTTTGTACGATTCCAAATGTTTTGTCACTAATGACCCGAGATGCAACAGAACTGATGTAAGATAAACAGTTGGCATCGTCTATATACCAAAGGTATTAATTATAGGAAAGCACACACCCCAAGGCAAGCAGTAAATGGCACCTAAAACAAATTTAATTAAACACAATTGCCTGAAGACGCCGAAAAGCGAAACCCGGGTTGTCAGTGAAAAAACATTTGGAATCGTACAAAGTTGTAACAATTCAAATTTACTCATGAAGAATTTTTAAATTCACTACCGTTTCCAATGTGTAGCATATGGCCACCAAATGGAGATATCTATACTAACATAAAATATCACACGGATGCAACAGAACTGACTCTTTGTAAGTTGTTAATCAGTTCTTATAGAAAAACTTCTGTAGAGATACCTCTGTTATAAGACCATATGCTTCAGATTGGGAACGAACATACATGTAAACAAAATATCACAGAACATCAAACGCGTCTGTTATAATATCGATAACATGAATCTACGTTTATTGGAAGACCGTGGAAGCTTACGTCAGCCTTGACTTTAGTAAAGAATACCATTAAGATTACTTAGAAAATATAAATGACGAAAATTGATTGACATAAAAAGACATAATGAGTGGATTTTGGTGTACTTAGAAAAATATACTGCCATTAGATTAGTGCCTACCAATTGAATTTGATAGATATATATTTGAATGGTCATTTAGTATTTAGGTTTACTTTAAGTTTTTACTGGTAGAATAGTTACTATTTGTGTCTAGGACATATTACTGTCCAGTTGTTATTACATACTTACTGTTTATAATAGAATTCTCTCACATTAAGTACAAAGGGGATATCTGCATTTTAAATATATTCAACTGACCTATTCTCATGTTACTAGAGACTAGACAAAAAATTACATCTGTTGTTTGGGCCCCAAGGAATTTGAAATATATCCTTCTGATGAAAAAGCTTCAGAAGAAATTTTTGAGACTTGTTTACTTGAAGACGTATAGATACTAAACACGGATGGATCAAACTGAATTTCTGTTATGCATGCTTACTTTTAATAGTTTAAAAATTGTATTGAAATTGTACGTTCCTGATAAAAAAAAATTTAAGTTGTGAACATGAATTGTTTGTTATTTCTAAGAGTAGAAAGTCAACCTTGCCAATTGGAATGCCTTTTACCTTGCCAATTGGATATCGACATAGATTTAAATTTCCAATGTTACGGTCAACTAAAAAAATATTTTTTTCTATGCTTTTGGATTGTACGAGGGGTCGCGGGTCACATGGATTTTATGAAAAGGGGTCGCCACCCGAAAAAGGTTGGGAGCATATGCTCTAGAGTCACTTGTTTTTCATCACTCCGACATTGACCGAAAATGTAACTCCATAGCCCTGGAAAAAATACAAAAATCATACCGCTCAGCATATAACAGAATCGAGCATTTACTGCCTAGATCTTAACACGTTGATCGCCATGGGGGTCACCGGTGACCGGCATGGATTATTTCATAGGGGCCATGGGGGTCATTGGTGACCGGCAAAAAGGGCCAGTACATACAAAAACCAATTATTCAAGTAAAAAATCATCAAAATTAAAAAAAAAACAATGCATTCTGACATATCCTATCAAATACTACTTGGAAACATATTATCATTGTTTTCACTATTGTACGTAAAATCAGTTGGCGACCAATGTGTTAACAGACATGTAAATAGGACTACAGGATGTTAAAACAATGCATTTATATTAAAAATGTTCAAGACTTTCTTTTTGTCATATACAGTCGAAAACGGTTGAATATATTTGAATAAAATTAATTTACATCGAATTTGTCAGGACATGTTATTATATGTGAACTGATATTTCTCAATGATTGTTTTCTGCTTAAACTGTATTTTGTAGCGAAGGTAAGGTACCTAGCACACATGTGTGGTCAGAGTAGAAAAAAAAGTTGATTACAGTTGTTCTACACAACTGTACAGGCATTCAGTTTTCAATTGTTTATTTACGAAATATTTCACCATTTTTTTTATGGGTTTGTTATATAAATCTTCATTTAACCGTTTCAATTTTGTAATGATGTTTTTATGAATACTTTATATTGAATAAATGATATTGTTTTAAAGAAACTGACTTTTAATTTTACCCATAGCTTATGATATTGACTAATTGAATGAACTTGATGAAATTTCGATATCAAATTTAATCTGTTGGAATTGTGTTCATTTCTACATGTTTTGTCAGTCACAAGCTGTTTTATTGTATCCGCGTTATAGAATGTCTGAAGATGACGAAAGGTGAATGAAACTGTTGGTGGACGCACATGAAAACCACTGATGTTGACGATACGAGGCCTCTGTTAACTTTGTATGTTACAAATGAATTTGTAAAGTTATTATTATTTTAAAATTGATTGAATACACTTGACTTATCCAGCATTTAGTCGAGTTTAAATAATGGACTGTTTTAAAAAAATTCTGTTCAAAAATTTTGGTCGAAGTTATACGTTGACCATGAATCAAGTCTATATAAAGAATTAACAACAATTGCTTTGTCAATTTTGTCGACTTTATCTACAACTGTTTATTGTGAAAGATCATTCAGTGTAATGCATTATATATAAAAAATAAATATCGAAACTATTTTTATCACATTTGGTGCAGCCACGAGACATTTCTATAGGACAGCTGATGTTTATAATGCGGTTACAGTGAAATTTCACATGAGAACCAATAGTCTACACCAGGGATTCCCAACCCCGTGCCCGCGAGCACCATGGCGCCCGCAGAACGATTCGTGTGTGCCCACCACTATTCGACCGTAACAGAATTTTTTAAAGACACTAATTAAAAATGTAAATTATTTTAATTTATTTATTAAAAATTTTTTTTTTTTTACCTAGGTTCATTATATCCGTTCATATGTTATGCGATATTGTATGTATGAGTCTTTTTTTATTTATTACTCATGTCAAATTATAAATATTCTTAGAAAAAACCGCTGGTGCCCGTAACCCTATCAATAATTAAGAATGCACTCTAGAGTAAAAAAAGGTTGGGAATCTCTGGTCTACACCATGCAATCAGCTGTTTCAACAGTTGAGATGTCAACATTCAATGGGTAAAAAGAATTTTTATCTCACAAAACGATAAGACAGACATAGTGTTAACTAGAATGGTTGTTACACATTGATATTGGTGAAATATTTGATTTAGTTCGAGTTGACATGCTGTTGGCCAACAGTTGTCTTTCTCGCGGTACAGGGTAAATGTCACGGAGAATATACACAATATTTATAGTAAACTGATTCAGAGAGGCTTTCGGTGTCAATTATTGAGACTAAAACACAGAGCTAATTTCAGACCAGGAAGTTGAACAGCGCGGTAGAATCATTATCGATTTTAAACAGAAGTAATGAATGCTGCCAACATTTCAATTTGTAACAACGCAAAATATATTGTGTAATTTAAACCTGACTTTCAAATGTTCACCTAATTGCGATTAGTCCATTAGGTATCTTGTGTCAATATCAACGATAATCATCCACCACACAAAAACATTAAGAAATTTTTGTTCATTTTGCAAGTAAGCAAACAAAAAATTTGAAACAACTCCCCGCAATTTTGTGAACATCTAATATTGCCCATATTCATATTCTCGCTTGAATAAACCAAAAATTGAGTAGGCCAAGCCAACAAATGCATAGTAAAGTTTCAACCTATTTATGATCATCAATATGTCGTTTTTTTTAATAAAAATTAGTGGATTTTGTGCTCATACAAAAAGATGGACATTAAATAATATATATATATATATATATTCATCCGATCAAAATATAGTTCATAATTTATGCTATCGCCTGAAGGTGGTTGATTGAATTTCAATATGCTTGTCAGTTCTGTTGCATCCGTCTGACAAAATGCCTGAAGATGCTGAAAGACAAAACCCGATTCGTTAGTGACATACAGTGTGGAATCGTACAAAATCTCAACAATTCAAAATACAAATTTGAATTGTTACAACTTAGTACGATTCCACATGTTTTGTCATTATCGACCCGGGTTTCGCCTTTCGGCATTTTATCACATGGACGTTGATGACAAAACACGTGGAATCGTAGAAAGTTATAACAATTCAAATTTGATATTGAAATTCCATCAAGCACCTTCAGTCAATATAATAAATTAATTCAAAATACAGTTCATTTGCATATTTTTAAAGTTTATTGAAGAAAGAAAATAATTGCAAACATATTCAAATAATAAAATAAAATGCTATTTATAATTTTTATATTTTTAAATTATGATGGTTAGGACCGGTTTCACTCATCGCAGGCAATATCGCCTCTTTCTCTCCAATTTGATTCTTAACAATTCATCCACCATAGGCACTTCTCTACCTGTGACTGAAACCCAAGAGTGTCATCGTAAAATTCTTGGATTTAAGAATAGTCAAAAATAAATGGAATTTCTTTGAAATTTGATATTGCAATACCATTTAGCACCATTAATCATTTCAAAAACAAAATACATTATAATTAACTTTAATTGGATTTATAAAAGGAAATATTAATGCCAGTTCTATGGCGAAGTTTGAGTGGAAATATTTTCAATGTGTGACCCAAAACAATTATTCTTCACCCAATGTGGACAAAGGCGTTAAAAAAATCACTCATTGTCTAAAACCATTCATTCCACCTTTGTTTGGACAGCAAAGCCCTTTTGTTCTTATTGATATTGAGACAGTGACTAACAATCTAACTATGTGAGTTTATAAATAGCCTATCAAATGATATCCTTTGTCCAGTAAAGAGTTTATACAAAAGGAATACAGTCTACAAGAAAATGAAGCAATTTATCTGTCTGGAATGTTCACATTGTTTTATTTCCTGCATATCACTTAAACGATGAGACACATTAACCCGACAGTATTACAGAAAGCGTACAAAAAGTAAAGCATTAAATTCCTTCAAATGGTCTGTTATTTTGTATGTTTGTAAAGAAAGCAGAAATTGGTATAGTACACTTCCAATCATTCCTAGCAGATGTCACTGTATTACGTAAATAAAATTGTCAAATCTATTATATTTGAAGTTATAAATGTCTAAAAATTAACTCCCGTCTATCAAATCCTAAAAAAGGATCGTACATTAGTTTTTATAGAAAAAGTTTAAGTAACTAAGTGACAAGAAGTTCTCATAGACAAAAAAACTAGAAGGAATCTAAATAATATGTATTATATACAAAGTGACCATATGTCCTGTTTTGAAAGGGACCGTCTCGTTTTTAGGTAGCCTGTCCCGTTGTCCCCAAGTACAGCTTCGGGACGTCGAAATGTCCCGTTTTCAAAAAGGGTGTAACACACGGTAACAATTTAAAATCCGGAACAAATGCACCCGTAGAAATCTTTTCACAGATGAATAAGTTGTGGACGACAGAAAAAACACAATGACAAGTCGGAGTACTTACAGCGATGTTATTAGTTAAAATATATTTTTTTAAGTCCTGCCAAGAATTCTATTCTTATTTAAAAGCAAACCCAGTTGTATATAAGAAAAATTGTTCATCAGAAAAATATAAAACAACATAAATTTTTTCATATTATATTATTTATTCCTCTTATTTTCTTTATCAACATTCCTTTTCTTTTTATTAATACATAAAAACTATGAAAAAATACGTGTTATCTTGAATATACATACCAATACGTAAAAATTGGTAGATGTCCGGTTTTGAGGACAAAAATAAATGGTCACATTAATTATATATCAACATATTGGGAGCGGACATGCATAAAAAAAACCCTCGTAAAATTAAGACAATTAGAGTTAATCATAGTGTATCTAATTATATTGTATATCAATTGTTATGCCTATACATTAACTGAGATTATATAATCACGGCCTGTAGTACATATAATAATAATCGTAATTAAAACTTTAGGACGATTTAAATGTCAATGACCACCGACTATTATATATATATATATATATATATATATATATGTATATTTTTCTATGGTTTGTTGCCATCCATATACGTTCTTCGTCATTATGACGTAATATGACGTTACTCCATAGACAATATAGTACCATTAACAATGCAATAAGAATAAGCGATCGTAAAAAAATTATAATTTTTTTTTCTGTGAGCCTGAAAAACATAAATCGAGAGTCAATTTTTTTATTATTATTTTATCACAACAGGGTGACAGTACAATAATCTACGACATCTATGTCAACCAGTGCGACCTTGTAAGTGTTGTGGTCGTCCACAGTGACGCAAAGTGACTTATCGGCGCTGCATTCACTTTCTGTGGCCTGTTTCTCGCAACACCGCGCGACATAAAGAAAAATCGAAATAATTCCTATGACATAAAGATGTCTTTTAACGTAAAACAATTCATTCGAGAAATATCAAAACGGCCTTCATTATACAACAATAAACTTTCAGAATATGGATGCAGAGCCGACGTGGACAAACATTGGAATGACATCGCTGACATTTTCGAAGTATCAAGTATGTACAGCATAAAATAATAAATATTTGTTGCGATGACAGCGCCGTAAAAGCTATTTTAGTAATTCATTGCAAGACTACCGCATGCGTTTTCCGTAAGAAAATACAACAAAATAGCCGTGAAATGTTTTTAGAAAACTTTCAAAGATAATTTGACTTGTTTATAATTATCAAGTTTCAATGCGAATTGAACCTTTTGTTAAGTGAATTTCACAATGTTTTATAGTCATAAACGAGTGTGTTTGCCAAAGTTTTCTTACACGTATATATATTATATATAAGTCGTCAATTAAAACAAATAAAAAAAATGTTTCTAAGTTGACGTGATGTTGTAGCAAGTATTATATATTAGTCTATGGTTATAGAAACGTCAGTCCACTTAGTGACAAAAATGTTTATGTACGTAGGAAGCCACACACATGTTGACCTCTCAAGTATATAATTCATCGACTAGCTTATTATTATATTTTCCAGGTCATATAATACATACATTGTGTGGTAATTTTATTATTTTCGAGTCCATTTAAAGTAAGTACATTTCGTAAATACAGAAATATAAAATCTTTGCAACTAACTTGGCTTAAATGTTGAGTTTATAAAAAAAATCAACAGATGCAGATCAACAGATCAACCGAATCAACAGATACTCGATGAATACTCAAATAAAATAAACAAATGAATCTGCTCATGCGAAAAAAAATTCAGTAGCGCTTTGATTTATTTAAAAAAAAAACTATATTTCTAAATAAAGAATTACTAGGGCTTAGTTTCCCAATCTGGAGGTCGCGAAGGGTTTTTTGGGGGGTCGCCAACTTACACGGTGAACTCAAAAAATATTTTTTTGTATGCCTTAGGATTGTATGGGGGGGGGGGTCACTGGTCACATAGATTGGGTCGCCACCCGGAAAAGTTTGGGAGCTTATGCAATAGGGGAATGTGAATATCGAATTCATAAACTTTTAGGCACATATATATTATATATATACATACTACACCAAGTCATAAATATACCTTTAGCTACACAATGTTCATTCATGTCCGCTTCTAATGTAAAGTATATAGCCTCCTAATAGAAGTGTTTGAGCAACAAGAAGTTCTCCTAAGAAAACTTCTTGTTGCTTGATAACTCAACACAGGATTAATGATAAGTTTATTTTAAATAATAAAAACACATTTTTTAGTACTTATTTCCACAATATATTTTTTGATCAGGACCGGTTTCGCTCATCGCGAGCATTATCAACTGATAATGCTGTACTATCAGTTGATAATGCTCGCGATGAGCGAAACCGGTCCTGATCAAAAAATATATTGTGGAAATAAGTACTAAAAAATGTGTTTTTATTATTTAAAATATCATGCCTTTCCATCAAGAAGTGACAGTTAACACCTTAAAAGTAATAAGTTTATTGATTGAATTGGCATTCACTTGGTAGAACTCTATTATAACTGCTTCTGTCAAGTTTATTAATTTTATCTTTACTATTTTTATACTAAATTGTTGTTGACCTTGAAAGCTACGTTAACTGAGTTTTTAATTTCCCGATGAATTTTTTCACTAATGCTACCGAGGTAATTGATTGATTTGAAGAAGCACTTATCCTAAATTGTTAAAACAGGAGAGAAGATGTATTGTGTACATTTTCTACACAGCTATATATAGATAAGCAAATGTTCGTTTAGGCATAGTTCTGACGATGGCGTGAGCCAAAATAGCTTTCAACTTTATCTTAAAAAATAACAATTTTGTAGAACTAAAATACATTGCTGTTTTTTTCACTGTGATATATATTAGATATTACAAACACAAATGCCTTCAAACAGAAATTGGTAAACTGATTTAAAACATGCTGATGAGACTTGTTAAACACATGAGATCCGTCAAGAAGTCCAACAGCTAGTTAAATGAACCTTAAGCTAGTTATTTGGCAACTAATTGTTTTGGGCCATTCATAAAAGCTGATCAGAGTACAAGTTGAGTATCACTGTATTAGCTTCAAGCACACATCTAAGATTAATTTTATTTGATTTGCTGTTTACAGGTGACCACTGCAAAGCCAAATGGAAGAAAATACGATCCTGCTACTCCAGATGCATCAACAGTAGACTGAGACGTAAAAGTGGCCATCCGACTCGGAGCTATTATCTGTCGAAGGACTTGGCTTTTTTAAAAGAATTCGTTGGCAAGCGTGGCACTCCGCCACCGCTAAATGAAGATGAAGAACAATCAGCGTCTAACGATGTCAAAATCCCGCATCTGGCACCTCACGACCAAGATGTAAACCACACCGAAAGCATTTTACGATCAACGCTTGAAGCACCTTACATAGATAAAGTTGCTTCCATCAGGATTGTATCACCGGATATAATTCCAAACACGGTGAAGACGGAAGCGTTATCTGAAATAGACTTCATGGAGTTGGAGGGCACATCATTAACCGACGAAGGAAATACCTCACAAAATATTTTCGGAAATCGAAAACTAAAGCATCCGATGGAACACTTCTTCGCCAGTCTTCTGCCGAGAATTACAAGTATGTCGGATGAACGGCAGTCCGAGTTTCAAATGGGTGTACTACGATTAATTCATACTTTGAAATACAGTAAAGAAACCATCGATGAATCTAGCTGACTAATAATTATTTATAATCCTTATTTCTCACACAGACCAGTTAGAGATTGACATTAAAACTATATTAGACATTAAAAAACATTTCTATGACACGCAATTTAAAAATATTCATTTTGTTTATTTACCATTGACATGTTGAGACGTTAGTCGGTTAAAAAAGATTACAAATATAGGACTTTATACACATATCCCACCTCTGTAAGAACTGTTACAATTTGACAAATGATGATCAAATAAATTTGATCACATGACATCAATTAGAGGGTTATAAAATAAATACAATACTTTTTTACACTTAAGTTACATTATTTTTACAAATAAATATTGAAAACTGATAACGTGTTTTACTTAAGTTTGTTAAGTTTTACGTCAGTCGGTTTCGTTGATTGTATAATTTATATATTTTAAATAATAAAGACACATTTTTAGTACTAATTTCCACAATATATTTTTTGATCAGGACCGGTTTCGCTCACCGCAAGCATTATCAATCGATAGGATACAAATAACAATAAAGTCTATTTATACAATATATTGAGTTAATAATTAAGTACAGGTATACAGAACCGAAGGTTCAAAAACTAAGAAATAAAATATACACCCAAAATTTGAAAAATAACGCTTAGAATTTTTTAGAATATTAAACCAGTTCTGATCATCAAACATACCGTGGAAATAGCACAATTTTTTTTTGTTGTTGTTTAAAACATCATGCTTTTCCACCGAAAAGTGACAGATAACATTAAAACGAAAAAAAAACCTAAACGACAAACGGATATGTTTCCTAAAATTGTTGTAGATTTACTCTTTTTGACAAAATAGAGATTAAGCGAATGCATAACAAGTTTCATAATGGAACAGAACATTTATTTAGATGTACCGATGGGACACGATATATTATATTCCCCAATGGGAATAGATGTGGTTGACAAAAAAAAAGTTCATCGTGTTGGCAGAAAACTAACTCATAAAATAGCTTTGGCAAACGATACAGTTATATTTTAATGTCAGATCGACCCAGTCTTGAAACTAAAAAAACACATTTTTAGTGTCCAATACAAATTAAATATATATTTATTCACACAAAGTGTGTAAAATTTTAAGTGTTGAAAGGATTTACACTCAACTATGTGCCAAGAATAAAAAAGTAGACTAACTAGATCATAGTTTCTCAACCGGTGGTCTGTGGAGATTTTTGGATGAACCGAAACCATTGAATTTGATGTTATATTTTTAAATTCAATTTTTTTGTTACTATCTATTTTAATGCAGTTAAATATTATTATATCAGCATACAGTGTAGCAAAACTAATTGCTTTGAGTAAAAAATCAATTAGAAAAATTAATTAATTGCATTGCATCACACGGATGCAACAGAAATGACGATGCCGAAGAGCGAAACCCGGGTCGCTAGTGACAAAACATGTGGAATCGTACAGACTTGCAACAATTCTAATTTTAATCAATCATTAATTGACGGCAGCTATACTATACTGACTTCTTCAGTTCTGTTGCATCCGTGTGATGGAATGCATGAAGATGCCGAAAGGCGAAACCCGGGTCGTTAGTGACAAAGCATGTGGAATCGTACAAAGTTGTAACAATTCAAATTTGATATTGAAATTCCATCAAGCACCTTCAGTCGATATCATAAATCAAAAACGTATTTATTATATTATTCCAATCTTGATGATCCGCAGATGCAAAAAGATTTAGAAACTATGAACTAGATGATCAAATAATATTTTTGGTTTTCTTTTTTTTTGTTGTAAGGATTGATATCAACCTTTTTCAGAAGTCACCAGTCCGTCCCTGAGTAACAATTTCTTCGGATCGTTCTAACTACCGATAGACATTACTACTTATTTAATTTCTAGATTCTCAACGAACAAAATGTTAATTTGATCAAAAACTACAACTAAAATGTTCTCAACATATTACATGCAAATTATTTTACTTCACTTAGATACGTGTTAATTATTTTCTGAGCTCTTACACTTTTAGTTTTTTTTCCTAGTAATTGTTGACTAAAATTTTAGTATTAATAGCCTTGTATCAGTTGATAATGCAAGATGATAAACGAAACCGGTTCTGATTTTTTAAATGTAAAATTGTGGAAAAAGTACGACTAAAGATATATTTACTGTACAATATAAAGATTTAAATAATAAAAATACATTTTTTAGTACTTATTCCTACAATATATTTTTTGATCAGGACTGGTTTCGCTTATCGCTAGCATTATCAAGTGATAGAATACGATTAACAAACAAGTCTATTTATACAATATATTTTATTTAAAGGTAGCCGGTATACAAAACCAACGGGTTCAAGAATCAAGCGAAACTGGTCCTGAACAAATATATATTGTCACATCTATATACTAAAGTTATTAATTATAGGAATTGACTTGTTTGTAAATTGTATTGTATCAGTTGATAATGCTCGCGATGAGTGAATCTGGTCCCGATCAAAAAATATATTGTGGAAATAAGTACTATAAAATTTGTTTTTATTATTTGAAATATCATGCCTTTCCATTAAGAAGTGACAGTTAACACCTTCAACCTGATAAAGGTTTTAGTATTACCGATGCATGGAGAGCTATTATTATATAACATTGCCTAAGGAATCATTTTTTTTAATTTAGGGAACTAACCTTTTTTATATGTTCACTTCTATCACTTTGTTTACGGGGTTTTTGGTGGAACATATCAACCGTGTAAAATGGAGTTTGGTGTATATAAAATAATAACATCAAATAAACATAATAAAATGTTAAATATTACGTTTTGAAATTTTTGAGGGCTCGAATTGTGTTCAAGTCAATGCGCGAATAAAAGATAAAATCCGTAATGCAAAATAAAAATATTCATGTAAAAGTCAGCGTACGCTTAAATTGTTTCCGTATTTTCCATTCTACGTCATTCTGACGCGAAATTGTGACTATGTGTGGCGGGTAACATTGGGGTAACATTGGCATAGCATCTCGCACGTAATTCGAAAGTTTAAAGGTCAACCTTTATGCCTTAGAAAGTGTGACGTCTGGCGACATAAAAGTGGAGTGTGTAGGTGATTCGAAGTTTGAATAAATCCATAAACGAAGGACGTGACAATACGTGGTGTTACCAGATAAAAAAATTCGAATAATTTTTTTTACCAGGGTCGTGGAGTTGTTACAGAAAAACGCGGCAAATATCGTTACAAATTTGAATTGTTACAACTTTGTTCGATTCCACACGTTTTGTCACTAACGACCCGGGTTTCGCTTTACTGCATTTTATCACGCGGATGCAACAGAGCTGACGTACAATAAACAATTAGCATCGTCTACCATATATTATATATATACGTCATACCAATGTTATTAATCACAGGAAAATACACAACCCAATGCAAGCAGTAAATTGCAGCAAAAACAAAACTAATAATAATTAATCCAATTGCCTGTGATAATTTTCATCAACGATCCATGTGATAGAATGCCTGAAGATGCCGAAAGGCGAACCCCGGGTCGTTAGTGACAAAACGTGTGGAATCGTTTAAAGTTGTAACAATTTAAATTCAATATTGATTCTATCAAGCACCTTCGGTCGATATCATAAATTACACAATATTTATTACGACATAAAATTATATAAAACGAAATTTCTGTCAACAATATACATTTTTTAGTACTTACTTCCAAAATATATTTTTTACAACTGAACAGTTGATAATGCTCGCGATGAGCGAAACCGGTCCTGATCAAAAAATATATCGTGGAAATGAGTACTGAAAAATGTGTTTTTATTATTTGAAATATCATGCCCTTCCATCAAGAAGTGACAGTTAACAACTTAAAAGACCTTAAAAGTAGTCAATATTTTTTATTAATGGCCGCAATAAAATCCTCTGGTGGTCGCACACGATAGCCATTGATAAATACTCTCAAAATACCTGCAATAAGCTTACATTGAAACAGTTAATCGAGTTAATTGAGTTTTAAGAGTTTGAAAACAATACTGAGTTTTTTTAATGAATTTCTCAACACTAAAGAAATGTTTCGGTTCCCTCAATTTTGTTTCAACCGTTTTTCACTGTAGAACCTGAAAAAAACCCATGCTCGCAGTACCCGTAACTTATGACAGTTTACAAATCTGATATTAAAATTACACCAAACATCCTCAGTCGATTTCTTAAAATATTATTCGTACAATTAAGCCAAGTGTTATCATGTTTTATTGAAATAAATCACTCTAGAAATTGAAAAACGTGTAACTAATAAAACTTGATTATATGTTTCGAATTGTCTTTCGGACGATCAAGAAAAATTATACGGATATAACATTATGTTGTTATGTCACACAGTCACGAAAAGAAGCCATTAAAGCTAAAATCAAAACCTTTGAAATGATGCAAAGCCTCTTTGCGATAAGACGTCTACAAAAAAGAAATACAATATGTTTCACAGGTGTTTAAGAACCTGCTAACATTCGGTGTTTAGACATAACCTTAAAAAAATTATAACTTTTGAAATAAGAAACATTCTTTTTGAAATGTACGCGTTCTTTTCCTTATATTTGACATTGAAATGTCATACGAGAATTACTGAGTGACAATTCGTTACCGTATGTGTTTGAACTGTTACAAATAGTCAAAATTACTTATTTACACTAGTGCAGTGGTTCTCACGTGAAATTTCACTGTGGCCGCATTATAAACGCCAGTTTTCCTATGGAAATTCTCGTAGCCGCATCAAATATGATAAAAATAGTTTCGATATTTATTTTTTATATAGTGCATCACACTGAATGATCTTTCACAATATACAGTTGTAGGTGAAATCAATAAAATTAATAAAGCAATTCTTTTTAATTTAATTTTAAATATATAATATTATGAAATTTTTAATATGAATTGAAAAAATGATTTTGCAAAGGATTTATTTATAAGTCACTCGAAATCAACCCGAGAAGAAAAGGTATAACACTAAACGCCTGAGATTTGATAAATCAATCAAAAATATATGAAAATCACATTATCATTTGCTTAAATATACTTCAACGCGTAAAAATATATTTAACAGATAATTTCCAGTGTTATTTCATTCGTTTTAAAACTTTCATTTATACTATTGACAAAATTGTGATAATATCGTTGACAGGCTTAGTAAATTTTAAATACCTTTGTTTGCAGATCATATTTTTAATATAAATGTATTTTTGCTGTAACATAAACATATACCTATTGTGCCGTTAATATTTGCTATTAAATAGACATAAACAATCTTACACAACCGCCAAAAAAAAAAGAATAATAAAAAAGAACAAACCTCTTTTAAATGTTCCTTTCTTGAAAGAAATATTTCGATGTCAGCGCCAAATCTCCTACGTTTCAGCGGCGGATTTTCACTGCTTAATTATGAACTGCGTTGTTTTTTTTAAATTATTGCAACACTTTCAATTGATAAATTAATTTATCGTGTGAATTTAACAATCGTTTCACTAAAGACAACTGATTCGGTTGCATATGTCTATATTCACATCACTCTGTTATGACATTATCAGCAAACGATGCGACGACCTGGGAACTATTTTTGACACAACACATTTATAATAATAACCTAGGAAGAGTCTACATTATTTTCATTTCAAGGCACTGTTTTAAATATTTTATATTAATGGAAAAGCTTTACTTATTTTATCTTTTATTTATTGAATTAGTATTAACAGAGTAGAACTTCATTTTAACCGTCTGACTGCTAACGTCTCAACTATTGAGACGGCTGATTTTACTGTGTTGATAGTTGATACCCGAAAATTTATGAATTAACAGTGGCTAAAACCTTCTTGTACTCGCTAATTTTTGAGTTAATGCATTGCTTGATTGTCCTGACAAACTCAATAAGATTGTTTCAAACCAATATTATTCAATAAATTTTGAAGTCTACGTGTTGGAAAATCCTTTAAAATGCTCAACGGGGAATGAGTTAATAAGGAAAACATGCCAAAGTACTTGTCTCTACAAATATTTAAACGTCCAGGGCTGTGAAATCAAAGTCGTGGAGTTAAGGTGTTTTGGTAATGAGTCGTGAAAAACAAACAACTCCAACTTCTTTTGCGAATAGACGATTTTGAAAAATATCTCATTGAACAAGAGAACAAAAATCGTCTTCGTTGGAGTTCCAATGTAGTAGTCGTAGGAAGCCCTATTTCAAAATTAAGCAATGAGTTTTACGATGCATTGAAAATAGTGTAAATAAGTGACCGAGCCTATAATTTTAATATTGAAATCGCAATACAATCGTCTCCAGAAATCATAATACATTCTGCATTGAATGTTACGGAGAAATTCAAATAAATCATGTTCAAATCTGAAAAGTTAACCCAGAATGACATGTGCAAACGTCACGTCGCTACTGCTTACAGTTTGGCGGGAGTTCCTGCAGTATACAGACGGACACACATACTTTTTGTTTTAGAATATATCGACAGACGATCGAATTCGAGCCGAAATGCAAATATTAAATATATACTAATAAACTCATGTTTTAGTTACCAAATATAGTATTTATTTTTACGCTATTTAACAAAAACCCATAACGTGATGTAGATTTGTTTCTCCTCGTCTCAAATTAACAGTAACTTAAAAACTAAAATTGAAATTTGTAGAAAAATCTGATGAAATCTTAACGTTTCATCTTTTTATTTTTAGACTGTGGATATAATAACTTATGCAATAATACTAAAAGTAAGGTGCTGTGTGTCTTCTCTTGTATAATTATATTTGTCTATAAAGGTGAAACATTTCACCTTATATATTTTGATGGTGTCAAATTCAAAACTATATACCAGTGTTTCTCATGTGCGGCCACCAACAGTTGTATATATAAATATTGATTGAATAAACCTGACGTATCCAGCATTTAGTCGAGTTTAAGTAAAGGACCATTTTAATAATAAAACTGTTCCAAAATTTTGGTCGAATATTATACGTTGACCATGAATCAAGTCAATATAAATAATTAACAACAATTGCTTTATTAATTTTGTCGATTTTACCTACAACTGTATAGTATGAAAGATCATTCAATTTAATGCACTATATAAAAAAATAAATATCGAAAGTATTTTTATCGCGTTTGGTGCGGCCATTTGCCGGTGACATTTCTATAGGACAGCTGATGTTTATAATGCGGCCACAGTGAAATTTCACGTGAGAACCACTGCTATATATCGCTATTAAGCATTCATACAACTGTGACGCTTGACATCGACGTTTGCCAATATAGAAAAACAGAAATATGTTTTCCCGCCCTGCGTGACAGCTAGTCATCTGGAATTTGTTTTTTTTATGCCTACCCAAAAAAATTAGCAATATATTTTGGCAGCGACGCCTATCCACGAGACCTACACACTAAAATTACATGAAACCGATTTAAAACTGCAAACAAATTATTATTATTGAGGGCACAAGAGTTAGCGACGCAAGTAGGTGCTAGTAAATGACTAGACTTATTGTAGTTCGCTCTCTCAACGCCCTGTTTTGATCCCGGGTTCAATAGGAAAAGTTATCATCAGACCAAATTTTTGCAAAGAATCCATCATATATAAATATTTATGTAATCAATTTTTATTTTCACCTTTTGCACTAGAACGCCGTTATAGAAGCTTTGAAATGTAACACAGAATAGAACAGAACTCGTCGGAACAGTTCTGACGATGGCGTGAGCCGAAATAGCTATCAACCATACCATATTTAAAAAAATTAGAACTAAAATACATTGCTATTTTTTCACCGTGTTATAATGGAGTTCTACCAAGTAAATGTCAATTCAATCAATATTTTGAAATGTAACTTATAACGTATTTTTTCCCAACATCTTTATACTTAATATAATATTTTTTTTTATGTCTTCAATTTCCAGTTAACATTTTTGTAACTATTCTCACAATTTGAAATTATTAAAATTAAGTCCGGTTTCGATCGTAACTGATATCATGACATATATGATGTATATGAAGATGTTCTTGATGTAAATTTTATACAATTGTAGTACTAGTACTAGTAAGCATTATATTTTATTATCTAATATTATCCCGATTGACCAGTTTTGGTATATACAATAAATATTTCTATCCGATACAATTTGTGAGTTTAATTTAACACATTAAATCTTATAATATATATTAACCAAAGAAATTAATGACGATATATATAGTTCGCTTGAATGTTTAAAACATTATTAGATTAAATTTGAATTTTTACAACTTTTTATGCAACATGGATGCAACAGAACTGACCGAGTCATTTCTGTTGTATCCGTGTGATCGAATGCCCGAAGATGCCAAAATGCGAAACTCGGGTAGCTAGTGACAAAACATGTGGAATCGTACAAAGTTGTAGCAATTCAAATTTGGTATTGAAATACCATCAAGCACCTTTAATCGATATCATTAACTATTCGATTATTTCAATAAATAAAATTTAATTTATTTAACTTTTACAAGACCCTCTCACATTTACCAATTTTCGGAACTTTAATACTTGAACTTAAATAAGTTTTTACTTTTTTAATATTATTGTAAGCTTTCCCGCATGTCTCGTTTCCCGTATGCTTCGTTGATTTTTATAGAGTCCGTTGAAAAACGTGGATTCGAAGTTTCAATGTAATACTTTTCCGTCAACTAAGTGACTGTTCGTAACTCAGAGGTAAGAACAAATAATGTTAAAACTTTTTTATGCGAGCTAATTTTGTATCGAAATACAGTCGGAATCGTTCTTATAATCTCCGTGAATTTGGTTAGCAATTAACCTACTGAAATATTCAGGATTGGAATACCTTTTATATGATTCAGCGGGGAATTGGTTAGCACTGTCAATTCATTGTAATCAGTCGTGTCAACGGTTGAGATGTCAACAGGCAGTGGGTTAAGGCACTGAGATTCGAACCCCCAGGGCACTTTAATTTTTGCTAAAGCGATGATAGTACGCTACTGATATTGTTGATATATTATATTCTCTGAGTGCGATATAGAATATTTTCATATAACCGTACCGTGAGTTTAAAACAGGGTTAAGTGAAAATATTTCAATTATAGCTTCGCAATTGTATTTTTTGCTGTAACATTAAATTCATTCACTAGCACATAATTCCAATTTTCTTTGAAAAACAATATTATTAGAAATACTATAGTTTCAAACTTGAATTGTTGAAATTTTATATATTCCCATATGTTTTATCACTCGCATACGGGTTTTACTTTTCGATATCATCATAATGCAATCGATGGTGTGATATAATTCACGTTTGATATACACCAAATATGGTAAACGAGTGATCTCCTAGATCTTCAAATACAACGTTTCGACTATATCGAAAACTTTTACATTTACAAGGGCTGCCTGTAAGGCTATTAAGCCCTTTTTCTACACAAATAAATGTTTCTGTTAAAATATCAGAAATCTATACAGATTTGAATTGTTACTACTTTCTACAATTCCTAATGTCTTGTCACTAACGACCCGGGTTTCACCTTTCGGCGTTTTCAGGCATTCTGTCACATGGATGCAACAGAACTAAATTACAATAAACAATTAGCGTCGTCTATATAAAACGAAAGGTGAAACCCGGGTCGTTAGTGACAAAGCATGTGGAATCGTTCAAAGTTGTAACAATTCAAATTTGATATTGAAATACCATCAAGCACCTTCAGTCGATATCATAAATTATAGAAATTTATACATTTGCACAAAAACCTATCGCTAAGCTAAAAATTCAATTTAGAAACATTCGTTCACGGGAATGAAGTCCGTGGAAAACATAATTGAAAAAACAATTGTCGTTGACAATTTGGCTGCAGAATATAAAATATACTGTTAGTTAATTAATTGAAATTGTGTTTAGTAAACTCAATTTTTAAATATTCACTTCCGTATTCTAAATTTGAAACACCAACCTAAAAATAGGCACAAGTATCCACACACAAATATGTAAACATTCACTGGAGATTTTGAACTGACTTCAATATTAATTAGTCTATTGAATTCGATAGAATTATAATTTTATTTTCATTCGCGCGTGTCAACACCGATCGCGAAATCGCGGCCCTTCTTCATTTCACCGAGTTCGAATGTCAAAAAATTATCCTAGTTTATTTTTGTTTTCGCATGCAGTGCACTTCCCTCTTTTTCTGTTTCCCTCTCTCTTCCGCGTTAGCGATTCTGCGCGGGAAAGCGACGCCCGTACGAAAAGCAGACAAGTGCGACGGTCCGCCCAAGACGTGCCAGATATTGCGCGGAATACGCTAATTTGGTACAATATATTGTGCATAATTAGCATCTTTTTCGGGATATATACAGTTACGCCCCCCAAAAGGTTATGCGGTAGTCTCGATATAACATATAGCGAAGTTTTTTTTACTTATTTTAAAAACACTACATTTTGAACATCAAATTAGAATTTGAATTGTTACAACTTTATACGATTCCAGATTTTAAAACAGGCATTCTATTCATTCATACAACGATTCATTTATACAAATAAAAAACGAAAACGATGAAACTGTTAAATGTAACGATACGATGAAATCAATTATATTTTCAAATTTTAATTGATGAAACTTTGTAACACTCTTCGTTTCGCCTTTCGGCGTCTTAAAGCATTCTGTAACACGGGTGTATAAGAACTGACGTACAATAAATAGTTAGCATCGTCTATATAAAACGAAAGGTAAACCCCGGGTCGTTAGTGACAAGACATGCGTAATCGTACAAAGTTGTAACAATTCAAATTGGATATTGAAATTCCATCAAGCACCTTCATTCGATATCATAAATTATGTCAAATCAGAATTTTCATAAATAATTTATGTATGTGCACTATTTATATTTTTTCAGAAGCTGTTTGTGCACTGACTCAACAAAAAATACGAGGTCATTTTATACATAGAAATGTAAAAAAACGATTTACTAATTTTTGGCAATACATAAAAAATATTGTAAGAATAACCTATTCTCAAATTTTATATAAATTCATAGTCCTTTAATAAGTAGTATCCATTTAGCGCTGGGATATTCAACCTTTTATCTATCCACCGCTTAATTTTGTATATCTGTTCGTAGTACAACTTTCTAATTGCCCGCAGATTCCAAAGTAATGGTGATTTAAAAAGTACATTAAATTCACTTTATGTTTTAAAGCGCCCTCCCGCCCACTATGAAAACTGGAGCGCCCGCTAGTGGGCGGTAGGTATCAGGTTGACTATCTCTGATCTAGTGTATGATTTCTGTTGATGCTTACCTTTGGTAACGTATTGGTAAATATTTAATATTTTTATCGCATAGCTTGATTAAGTAATGAGGCAAAGTTTCTGCCGAATCCATCGAAAGATAAGACGTTAGCAATCAAAGAGTTAAAGGACATGATGGGTTTTTAATGTCATGGTAATTATATATTATTATATTTTACATTATGACAGATAAAAATAGTTAATAAATTGAGAATTTTATAACATGACACTAAAATCTCACTCTTTTTGTATACTTATCGCGTTATGAAAAATAAGGCAACAACCACAACCAGTAGAACAACCAAATTATCAGCATTTAATGTTTATAATATAAGATTTAAAATAACTTCGATGAATCCACGTATTGTTTAACTAGAGTTTCTCCTCTTTCAGAAGCATTTCTAGAGTTCATTTTAACTTCAGATATTTGTATGATACCTGGCGAAACATATGTTAAAATTAGAACACAATACGCGGAATATTCAAAGTTATTTTTAATTTTATTATGTATTGAAATGAGCTTCCGCAAAGTTACCACCGAATTCATTGAAAGCTCTGACAGTGTTTATTTCTTAGCAATTGAATTTCTTTTTATTGTATGAAGTAGAAGAAGGAAATTATTGTGGTATGGTAACACTTAGACACGACATATAATTTAGTCGGTGGTCAGACAAAATTAGACAAGCCGTGCACGACACAGTGTTGCCCTCGCGGTCTATTTTGGTCCCGCGCACAACTCGCTAACTTTATCACTATGATGTTGTATCACAAATATAACATCACATATTATTATATATAAAGCGCACAGGGGCTCTACTAGCTGCTAATACATTATATACAGAGATACCCCGATCTTACATTCCCGCATTCATCGTTTTTCTGTCTATATGTCCTGTATTCATGTCTTGATTATTTTATGAATTTCCGGCCGTGCAACCATAAAAGCAATGTTGAATAACTTTCGGTTTATCGATTTTCTCGATCTATCGTCTAAATATTTTGGTCTCCTATAAGTAAATATACTTATATGGCTTTTAACAGTTTTTGTTGAATACCTCTTCTTTCGTCATTTACAGAAATTTTGTTAGCTAATCCCAAACACTGAATGATCACAAAAAAAAACAAGTTGATGTGGAAAACAATTTAACACTCATACTGCAGTGTCTGCCGGTACGTAAATACTGTGATTTTATAAGAATATTATTATTTGTTGTAAAACCGTTTCAAGAATGACTCATTAACAAGATTAATCATTAATGAAAATTATCACATGCAATTGTATTAATTATAATTAGATTAATATTATATTTTTTTCGCTGCCATTTAGTGCTTGCCTTGAGGTCTATGTTTTCCTGTTATTAATACCTTTGGTTTATAGACGATACTAACTGTTCATTGTACGTCAGTTATGTTGCATCCGTGTTATAGAATGCTTGAAGATGTCTAAAGGCCAAAACCGAGTCATTAGTGACAAAACATGTGGAATTGTACAAAGTTGTAATAATTCAAATTAAATATTTCTCAATAGAGAAAAGGTTCTGATGATTTTTGTAAGACCTTGTAATTTTATTAATTTACAGTTTATTTGTAATGTGGGCACATTTATTCTGTCGATAATGTGTCAATAAGCCATATGTTCTACATTGGGAACGGACAGGGCAGATAAAATAAAAAAAAATTACCATAACAATTAATTTTTTTCCTGGCCGACAGTTTTTCACACCTGTAGTGTTTAATGAACTGAAAAATACAACTAATTTTGCTGTGAATATTATCGAATTTTTTTTATATGTATTAATTTCAAAGTATTGCCATTATGTGAAATATTTCACGAGCCCTGCATAACCGTATAACACCGGTTACTATTTAAATTTGGAAATGTCTGTCGGGCAGCGACTGTCGGCCACACTTTGACAGCTAACAGAAACGTTCAAATAAAACTAAAATACAAACTTTTCAAACACATTGATTTTGGTTTAGCTGTGTTGAAAACATTATGTTATCCATTAGAAATAGATCAACCCAATTCAAATTTAAATATCAAAGGTTAATCATGTCGAAAAAGACGTTATAACCAGAGATTTTAATCGAAAGTATTTTATTCTAATAAGGTGATAATAGCAAAGTAGTTTATTTTTAGAACTCTTTTGACACCTCCGAAATTATTTTTAAATAGACATTTTTTATAACAAAAATATACTAAAAATACAAACAAATATATTTTTTGTAATTTCAAAACAAAATTTATGGTTTTTGAATAAGTGAGACTGTAAGTATACGTGTATGTGTGAGCAAAACGAAAAGGGCGTTAACCCTCTGACTGCTGCCGTCTCAACTGTTGATTGCAGTGCGCTGATAGTTGAAATTTAAAAATATAAGATAGTCAACAGTCTGTGAAATAGTTAATTTTTTGTCAAAATATAAACTGATTTTTCTTGGATATTTCCGTTCGCACGTTTGCTTAACACATTTGAATTGATTATTGAATTATTCGGTGTAGGTATATCATTTATGTGGCTCAGTAGGGAACATGTTAACTATTTAAACCTCAAAATCACCGCAGTTCATAAATTATAATAAAATACAAATCGTTTTTCTTGTAAACAATGTTACTTCATTTAGAGATATGTGTATTGTATGATCAACAATTTATTATTTTCTTAAATTTGAATTTTGAAACTAACGATTCCAATTTTTTTGTCACTCACTACCTGGGCTTCATCTTTCGGCATCTTCAGGCATTTTATCACGCTGATGCAATAAAACAAGACCATTTTACAATGTTTCTACTAGGGCTGTAGAGTCGTTAAAAAAACACGGCAAACTTGTCAAATAAAAGTTTAATTTTGTCAGACCCTTTTCCCAATGATGTGCATTGAATTAAAAATCAACCAACCAAACCGTAAAATTGATATTGGAACATTTACTTTGTGTATCGACAGGAAATGGGTCGATACACGATAGAGTAATCGGTATTTGTTTAATATTTTTTTTTAAATTTTAGTATCCGCCAAATCTATTGAACTAATTTTAAGTTTATACCAATAAGTGAGCTTTTTAATATTTTTGCTAGCAGTGTTTCATTTGTTTATTTTTGTTCTGTTGTTTACGCAAAACGATATTATGAAATTAGCTATACATTGAATGTAATAAATAATATAGTACAATATGAATGGATTCTTTTTTACCATTTCGTATATTTATTAAACTTGAATTGTATTTTATTGATTTCTGTCAGCAGTAGGAAACAATTATAGCCCTCATTTGCAAATATAATACTTATATATATCATATAAAAATATAATTATATATTTATATGGGATAATAAATCATAGTGTTGCAATTACAAAACTAAAAGAACCGTAAAGAGGTTATACATTATTTTTTTACTTTAATGTTTTTATATTATTGTCTATTAAAATAGCGATCGTTTTTTTTTAAATTACTAACAGACAAACGTCAGTCAAATATGAAACTTATTATATTCACACATATTTAATGCAAGTGTTAAATAATTAAAATTTTACAATTTAAAATAAATTACTTCAGTCGTGTAAAATATAGATTGTTGCTTGTTCAACAAGTGAAATCTGGTTGCCGTCAATTAATGATGGTTTCAAATTTGAATTGTTACAAGTTTGTATGATTCCACATGTTTTGTCACTAACAACCCGGGTTTCGCCTTTCAGTATCGTCAGTTCTGTTGCATCCGTGTAATGGAATGCCTAAAGAAGCCGAAAGGCGAAACCCGATTCGTTAGTGACAAAACATGTGGAATCGTACTAAGTTGTAACAATTTAAAATTGATATTGAAATGATTGATTCATTTATACAATCAAACTATGAACTGTTAATTATTAGTGAAAAGGCACTATATTAAAATAATAGAAACACAATGCTTAGGACTATTTCTAGAGTTTTTTTTTTATTTTTAACCAGAAACGGTTTCGCTAATTTCGAATAAAATCAACTAATTAATCATTGGACCGATGATCAACTCACAAGATTCAAAATTATTATTAAAAAATATCAGAAAAATAAAGTTTTTTTTTAAATAAAAATGTTATCTTTAATAAAAGAATAATTAATGTTTACTGCACTTTTTCGTGGAAAGACAACGTATTTCTAATTTTATCGAAAATTATTACAAGACGGTTAGTCGATTCAATTTAATTGCTGAGTTGTTTTCTTTACAAATTATTATTTATAAACATGAATCATAAAATTGTTGTGATTTTCCATAACTTTAATTACATATAAACCATTTTGACGTTTAGCAGCTTAGTAGATTGAAATTTAAAAATGAACTTGACAGTTACAATTTTATTTTAAATAGTAAAAACATATTTTTTTAGTACTTATTGTCAAAATATATTTTTTGGTCGGGACCGGTTTCGCTCATAGCGAGCATTATCAAATCAGCAGCCTTAATCTGTACGTTCAGTCGATATTACTGGCGATGAGTGAAACCGGTCCCGATCAAAAAATATATTGTGGAAATAAGTACTTAAAAAATGTGTTTTTATTATTTAAAATATCACGCATTCCCATCAAGTAGTCACAGTTAGCACCTTAAAAGTGGTTTCAATTTTAATTGACTTTCAATGAATCATTCGATATTTAAAATTATGTTGAAGTTCTAAAAACTTTATTAAAATTTTAAAGTATTATAATTGCTGAATAGGTCTTTTTATAAATTTTAAATTAAGAACTTTATTACAACACTTTTTGTTTTATGGTTTACGGTTTTGAGATTATTCCAAATTCGAATTTGAATTCGCGACGTCTTTATTATGAAACTCACTATAAAATCAGATCCATGTTACATCTGCGACATTATTTACATCATAAAACGGCGATGATTTTAAAAAAAGAACACTCTCACAAAAGCGTTGCCAGAGGAAGAAAAAAATTTGGGCGCGCTGTCAAAATTTGCCGCTCTTAATTCTGTACATAGATTTTGTATCGCGAATTTTTACGTGGTTGGAAGTTTTCCGATTTTCCGCGGCTCCGACGACCTCTCGGGAACGCTTCCAGCGGTGACTGAAACCTTACATGTGGAGCGAACTGAGAGGAACCCACCCTACCCCGCCCTAGCGTTTACGTCCGTTTTCCACGTCATCGAAACATTCGCGAGACAATGAAAATTACAAAAATACCAAATACACAATATTTAAATTTGAATTGTTACAACTTTGTACGATTCCACACGTTTTGTCACTAACGACACGCGTTTCTTCTTTCGGCATCTTCACACACTCTATCACACAGATGCGACAGAAGTGGCGCAAAATAAACAGTTAGCATCGTCTATATACCAAAGTTATTAATTACAGTAAAACAATTACCCCAAGGCAGGCAGCAAATTGCAGCTAAAATAAATTCAATAATTATTAACAAAATTACCTGTGATAATTATCATTAACTGTTTATGTTACGTCAGTTCCGTTGCGTCCGTGTGATAGAATGCCTGAAGATGCCGAAAGGCGAAACCCGGGTCGTAATTGACAAAGCATGTGGTATCGTACAAAGTTGCAACAATTCAACTTTGATATTGAAATTCCATAAAGCACCTTCAGTCAAAAAATGTAATTGTGATATTAATTTGTTTTTTTTTAAATTATTGTTTGTACGAGGACAGCGTCTTTAGCGATTTGAATTTAAGCATTTCAATAAAAAAATAAACAGATATTTTCATTGTGGTTAATTACAACGGATGTTCGGTTAACGAACATAACATGTTCGCAATCCGAATTGTCCGTTAACCGATCAACCAAGTTTTCCAGATAGAATGAGTGGATGAGAATGATCGGTTTAATTCGTTATCCGAATGTGTGTTCGTAGTCTGAACACAACATTTTTTCGTGATAGTGTTCGGCTCGTTCGCAGTTCAAACTGGTCGTTAACTGATCAACCAAGATATCCAGATAGAATAATTGGATGAAAATGATCGTTTTAGTTCGTTATCCGAATATGCTGTCTTAGTCTTGACACAAAATGTTTTCGTGATAGCGTTCGGCTTGTTCGTAGTTCAAACTGGTTGTTAGCCGATCAACCAAGTTTTCCAGATAGAATACTCAATAGAATACTCACTCGGATGAGAATGATCGGTTGAATTCGTTATCCGAATATGTGTTCGTAGTCCGAACACGAAAATCTTTCATAATAGCGTTCGGCTTGTTCGCAGTTCGGACTGGTCGTTAACCTTATAAAAAGCTAATATTGAAAGCCTATAAAAACATCGTATATTACAACCAGTCGCTTATATTGGACGAAATGTTTGGGTGCCCCAATTACGCGGAATCGACTGTATACAAACGTGTATGATTTAGATATTTTTTGGCGTAGATAACGTAATAGTTTTTCCAGTGTCGTCGCGCGCACGTTCGTCGCCGTCTAATGCCAGTTATCCATTCCAGTCGCCTGTACCATAACAGACTTCCACCTTTTACTCTGTTTGAAAGCACTATTATCAAGCAATATAACATAATAATTAATTTCATTGCGTTTACTTTCAACACTACAATATAGTACAGATAAAACGATTTTTACGATAGTATTATAAACACACTTGAAAATAATATAATAAACAAAAAGTTTGTAACATGAATACTCTATATCAGTGCTCCGAAACCTTTTGTCTTCCACGGCACACCGACATTTCTTCTGAAATTTCGCGGCACACAAATCAATATTTATAGCACGGTGAAAAAATAGCAATGTATTTTAGTTCTACAATTTTTTTTATAAGATATAATTGATAGCTATTTCGGCTCACGCCATCGTCACAGGAGAGAAGATGTATTGTGTACCTTTTCTACACAGCTATTTATAATTAAACAAATGTTCGTTTAAGCATAGTTCTGACGATGGCGTGAGCCGAAATAGCTATCAACTATATTTTTTTTAAATAATTTTGTAGAACTAAAATATATTGCTATTTTTTTCACAGTATTATAATGGAGTCTACCAAGTTAATGCCAATTCAATCAATAATATTTATGACAACAAAAACTTTACCATCGACGCCTCGGTCAAAGGTGAATTATTCTTTCAGTATTGATTGAATTGGCATTTACTTGGTGGAACTACATTATAACACGGTGAAAAAATTGCAATGCCGTCACACGACATCTTAAAAGAGCGAAGAAATGTATGTCGGTCGCCACTTCTCACACCATTGGGGGGTGGTTGCCTACCCGTAATAAACCATAACAACCATTTCGCCCAATAATTAAGCTCACTGATATAGCCGTCTGTTTAGTTTCATTTACATTTTCATTTTTTTTAGTTTTATTGCTAGCAGGAAAAAAGCTAGGCCATTAGAACAGAAGAGAAGATTGAAAGAAAATGTACATTTAAAGATAGTTCCGACGATGGCGTGAGCCGAAATAGTTATTAACTATATCTTATAATGTAGAACTAAAATACAATGCTATTTTTTCACCATGATACATAAACTCGATTTTAATATAGACAAATGCAATCTTTTATCGTTTACTAGACGGTCGCAAGTGTTTTTTTTCCGCTATTCAATGAATGGCCGAACTCTCTCACGAATTTCATCAGTAAAGGATCTTGGAGTACAATTCGAAAGTAAACTAACCTTCAATAGTCACATTAGGACTACCTGCAACAAAGCATTGCAAATGTTGGGCTTTATCCTAAGTACTACGAGAGCCTTTTCAGGTGTTAAAATTTTTATATTATTGTACAATACCTTAGTGCGAAGTAGGCTTGAGAGTGGGTCTATTGTTTGGGCAAATTTTTGAGACTTCTTTACTTGAGGGCATACGGATACTATCCGTGGCTTTATCCAACTGACTTTCTTTTAGGTATGCTCACTTTTAATAGTTTGAAAAATCGAAGAGAAATATATCTAGCCACATATTTCTTTCGACTAATTCGAGGCCAAAATGAGAATTCTGCCATCCTGAATAATGTCAATTTGTATGTTCCGGATAGTTTTTTAAGAAATCGTGTACATAATTTGTTTGTTCTTCCAAAGTGTAGAACCAGTCTACCAATGGGGATGCCAATGGTAAGAGCATTAACAATGTTCAATAGTATTGCTTCGGATGTTGACATATTTCATGTGGACGAAAGTGAGCTCAGACGAATGCTATTTTTTCAGTTAAAGTAGACATTTCATGAGCTTACTTTGTTGATTTTCTTTTTTTGCAATCCTTATTGATTGTTTTATAGTGTATTTGTTGAATTTTTATATTTAAATATGTTAATATGTTACGGTGCAAAAGCATTGAATTGATAATTTATAAGTTTTGTACTGTATAGTACTAATATAGTATATAATATATATATAATATAGTATAGTAATAATAAATAAATTAATTAAATATTGTTGATTGTGTGTATAATATATATGTACACATGTAATATTTGTTCAACGAAGAAATAATTTAATAACTTTTGCTCCCCTGTGATTCTTCTAATAGAAAAATGAGTCGCGGCACACCTAGCGTCGTCTGGCAGGACATTGGTGTACCGTGACACACCGGTTGCGGATCACTGCGCTATATTATCTTTGGCACGGGGTAAACGTTGAAAAAGAACACAGTGCAAAATAAAATTAGACGATCATAAAAAATGGTAGACAGGTCTAATTTAATTTTACTTAATTTAACAAAAATATTTATATTTTATATTTTTTTCATAATATACAAATGTTACCTATGTCATTTTACAATTGATAATATTAGGAATAAACAAAACCGGCCAAAATCTATATATAAAATTACATTACGAAAATAATACTATTAGCATTGTGTTTTATTATTTAGATAAACTATTTTTGTTAAATTTGATTTTTTAAATATTGTACGACTTCACATGTCATTAATTATCAAGGTTTCGCCTTTCGACCTCTTCAGGCATTCTATCACACGGATACAACAGAACTGACATCAAGGTCAGACTAGGTCAGCTCTGTTGCATCCGTGTGAATTTTATCACATCACATCATTATTATCATAGCTTACGATACCGACTTAAGGTGCTTGGTGGAATTTCACTACCAAATTTGAATTTTCAAAACTTTGCACTTTTTCACATGTCTTGCCACTAACGTCCCGGGTTTCGTCGTTCGGCATCATCAGGCCTTCTATCACTGCGATGCATCATAATTAATACTGGATCCTACCTAGCCTTGGGTTCTGTATTTGTAACTGTTTATTGTGCTTCAGTTATGTTGCATCTGTGTGATAAAATGCCTGACGATTCCGAAAGACGATACCCGTGTTGTTAGTGAAAAAACATGTGGAATCGTATAACGCTTTAATAATTCATGTTTGATATTGAAATTACATGAAGCAGCTTCAGTCGATTTCCGATGACTAACTTTTTTATATTATATAAAAATAAATCCAGAATTGTCATGGTATTTTTTACACGGCTTATTAATATTGATTTGTGTGCCGCGAAATTTCAGAAGAAATGTCGGTGTGCCGTGGAAGACAAAAGGTTTCGGAGCACTGATATAGAGTATTCATTGTATTTAACAATGAGCAATGGCATCCATCAATCAACAACAATTAATGAATTTGAATTGTAACAACTTTGTACGATTCCATATGTTTGGTCACTGACGACCCGGGTTTCGCCTTTCGGCATCTTCAGGCATTCTATCACACGGATGCAGCAGAACTGAAAAAATTCCAATACCAAATTCCAAAACATGTGGAATCGTACAAAGTTGTTACAATTCATATTTGATATTGAAATTCCATTCAGTCGATATCAGAAGTTAAAAAAATAAATAATATTGAACTACTCTTATGAAATATTCACAAATGGAATATATTACTTTACGTGTGTAGGCAGTGAACAGGTCAAATCTGTTAATACATTTTTCTATTTTCGTTTACGAAACGTTCGGCCTTTTTTCATTTAAATTCATCAGCCATTAACAACTTAAAAAAAAAGAACAATCCACTTTTAAATTTGGAATGACAGCAGTAGGCGACCGTCTCAGAGGAAAGATGTCGACTAGTGACGTTAAAAATAGATTGGATCGCCGAAAAGGCCTTTAATTCACAAAGAAAACGTCTGATTACATCTGTATTCCATCGCCATTCCCTTGTCGAGTACCTCAATAATTTATTCCAAAACATAACGACCCACGGCTTGTTATAGTCGGGCTGTAAAATCCATTTATAAACAGCCAAAGCTATTTAAATCTCAAAAATCTGACAGTAAATTGTTACGAAAAAAGATCGTATTGTAATTCCTGCAAACAGAATATACACATTCTACTATTTTAAGATGTTAACTATGACTTCTTGATGGAAAGAAATCGTATGTTTACACATATTTAGTACCATTTTCGCAATATATTTTATGATAAGATCCGGTTTCGCTCACCGTGAGTATTATCAACTTAATTCATGCAAACACAATAAATACATTGATTTTATTGATTGACTTGGCATTCACTTGGTAGAACTCCATTATAACACGGTGAAAAAATAGCAATGTATTTTAGTTCTACAAAATTATTTTTAACAAATATAGTTGATAGCTATTTCGGCTCACGCCATCGTCAGTCCTCGTCATCGCCATAGTTCTGACGATGGCGTGAGCCGAAATAGCTATCAACTATATTTGTTAAAAATAATTTTGTAGAACTAAAATACATTGCTATTTTTTCACCGTACAATAAATACATTCTGCCATTCAACAATTACCAATTAACACCTTAAAAGTTATGGTGTTGATTGTCACTCATTGACGAAAAGGCACGATATTTTAAATAATAATAGGCACATTTTTAGTGCTTATATCCAGAATATATTTTATCAGTTGACAATGCCCGCGATGAGCGAAACCGGTCCTGATCGTAAAATAAATTTTGGGGGAAAAAATACGAAAAAATGTCAGTTAGTCAATCAGTTATGTTGCATTCGTGTGATAGATTGCCTGAAGATGCCGAGAGGCGAAACGCGGGTCCTTTTTTTTAAATATCAATATTTACTATAAAACTGTTGGTGGCTGCAGCAAAATCCTCTGGTGGCCGCACATGAGAACCACTGATATACATGTTACGTATCAACTAAATCATCAAAATCTTTTTTTTTTTAAATAACATTGTTTTATATTTTACAAAAACCTTTTGATCTTTGTTTACCTTCGTTTCGTAAATAAAGCAAACCGATTTAAGCGAAGTGTTTCTATAAACACAAGACTCGTCTCTTTTGTTAAAACAGAATTACGACGTAAATTTTGTATTATACATGAGTGGTTAAGAAAGAGGCTTTCCATTTTTTTAACATTGTAATCTAAAAATAAAATCAGCGTTTTCTCTCTACTTGACTTAATAAAATAGCTTTTTGATTTTGTTTACACTGATATTATTAAATATAATATAGAAATTCACGAAAACAGCAAAAAACTTTCAAATCAATTGAAATTTTCAGTGCTTTGGAGTCGGAGTAGTGAAAAATGAACGGTTTCAACTATAGGGTGTTTTTTTAGAGGTAAATAACTTTAAAATGGAATAAAACAAGATACTTTTTTTGAATAGACATGAAATTTACTTTATTCGAAAGATAATCTTCTGGCATTATGATTTAAGTATAACTTCTGGCATATGACTGCCACGGCTAACTCGGACGTAGTCTAATCTGGAGGTTCAATTTTCGATGACTTTTTCCAAGATTTATGGCCGTATATCGCGGCGAATGTTGTCCTCCAAGTGGTCAATCGTTTCGGGCTTATCAGCATAGACTAGCGACTTTACATATTCCCACAGAAAATAGTCTAGCGGCGTTAAATCACACAATCTTGGAGGCCAATTCACGGGTCCGAAACGTGAAACTATGCGGTTACCAAACGTTTCCTTCAATAAATCAATTGTGGCACGAGCTGTGTGACATGTTGCGCCATCTTGCTGAAACCACAGCTCCTGCACGTCGTGGTTGTTCAATTGATGAACGAAGAATTCAGTAATCATGGTATCAATCTATAGCGGTCACCATTGACTGTAACGTTCTGGACAGCATCGTTTTTAAAGAAATACGGACCAATGATTCCACCAGCCCATAAAGCACTCCAAGCAGTCAGTTTTTTCTGGATGTAACGGTGTCTCAGCATACACCTGACGATTATTATCACTCCAATTACGGTAGTTTTGTTTATTGACGTATCTATTCAACCAAAAGTGAGCTTCATCGCTAAACAAAATTCGCTTATGAAAATTGGGATCAACGGCAATCTTGTTTTGGGCAATTTGGAAGCGTTGTTCAGGCATCAGTCTATTTATGTCAAAATGCCAAACCTAACTAACCATAAATCATTTAACAGCTGACAAAATAGTCGCCACTTAAAAAAGTGTTGCCAACTTAAAGGTCTTTTTCGATTAAGTGATTTGAAAAACTTTTAAGTCGTTAAATGTCACTTCTTGATGGAAAGGCATGATATTTAAATACAAATATAACATAACAAACTAGCTATACGCCGGATTGGTTGTTTGATTTTTAGTAATGTTCATAATAGGAAAGATAGAAGAAAAAAAGAAATAAAATTAAAATTTTGTTTGTTGTATTTTTGGCCAATGTGGCCATTAATTTCAATGTCGCAGTCGTGTATTTTAACGATTCCACAGCCTTGATTGGAAATATAAAATGACACTTATATGTTAATGGTTGCCATGCGTTCAATGACAGTTAATAAAACAAATTGGTTGTCACATCTCCACCCGTTATGTGTATGCAACCGCTGTTATACGGGCACCTTCCATAACGTAATACTGATTAAAAAAAACGATTTTCACGGACCGATCGTTATACCATGTACTATTCATTGTGCTTAAAAAAGAAGAAACAAAAGAAAAAGAAAATCTGACTTGCTAATAATACAATCGAGTATAGATGTTACAGAACCCCGCTTATTCCCACCGACGAGAACAAAAATCAAGTCTATATATTATAACCGTTTGATCTTTACGATATTAAAATTTGGTTACTGTTTTTAGGCAAAACAATCCATGATAAAATGTTCAATTACATACCAAATATTTACCGCCGCCACTCATAAATTTACACATACTTCGTCTGACAATTACACATACTTATTGTGACTGTCTACACAGACACATACGGAATACGGCAAACACTCCAGCCTTAAATTGACAGACGGAGCGAAATATACGAATCTAAAAATAGAATTCCCTACCCACTCAAATTTATATAATACACGCTTTTAAATAAGCGAATAAAAGCGATGATGGCAACATAGATTTTATATTATATGTAAATATAACGGATTAATAAATAAAAATTTTGTATGCTGTTTATTTAAAACACTTTTTACGTGTGAACTGTCACATATTGTTGGAATACATGAAACATTATTTTGTAATACGATGATCAGGACCGGTTTCGCTCACATAATACATTCTACCACTTTTACGGTGTTTACTGTCACTTCTTGATGGGAAGGCGCGATTACTTTTTGCACAATATATTTTATGATCAGGACCGGTTTCCTTCATAAAATACGCTGAGTAAATATTACTCAAAAGTGTGTTTTTATTATTTTAAGCACCTGGTAGTTATTCAATCAACATTTTGAATAAATAGTTTTGTTTTAAATTGTATTGTATTATATAACTTATGATATCGACGGAAGGTACTTGATGGAATTTCAATATCGAATTTGAATTGTTACTTTGTACGATTCCACATGTTTTGTCACTAACGACCCGAGTTTCGCCTTTCGGCATCTTCAGGCATTCTATCACACGGATGCAACAGAACTGTCAATGTCGATGAATTGAATGTCGGTACTGTCGCATCCGTGTGATAGAATGTCTGAAGATGCCGAAAGGCGAAGCCCAGGTCGCTTGTGACAAAACATGACGAATCGTACAAAGTTGTAACAATTCAAATTTGAGCACGGTGAAAAAAATAGCAATGTATTTTAGTTCTACAAAATATTTTTTTAAATATAGTTGATAGCTATTTCGAAGTATTATAGCTATCAACTATATTTAAAAAAATAATTTTGTAGAACTTAAATATTTTGTTATTTTTTTCACTGTGTTATAATGGAGTTCTACCAAGTGAATGCCAATTCAATTAATAAATTCAAATTTGTATTATATTAGTTGATAATGTGATGCGATGTGCGAAATCAGCCGTGATGTGTAGAATCAAAAAAATATTAAAATTGCTTTAATAATTGTTTTTTTTTATTATTTGAATATATTTACTGGTGAAATATGTTTAATATTACGCGTATCTTGCTAAATTTTACCAGTGGAATTCCTGCAGATTCCAGAATTGCAAAACTACTTTGCGAGGCTACCCCAAATGCACTTTGACCTTAAAGAACAGTCAAGCTATGTCCCAGGAGGGGCGAGGGTTACGAGGGGGTTGACAGATACCCCACACCAAGATATAACATCGAAGCCGACGTTCATTTCAAGTTGTTTATATTGGGTCAATAAAACCCCAGACTTTCTAAGTTTGCTATTTCATAATTACTGTTTTACGAGATTCGACAATAATTGCGTTAGATTTATTAAAATGAGAAAACCATTTCTAGGGCTATACAGTTGTTAAAAAAACACGACTCCCACTCCGACACTGACCAAAAGTCGGGGTCGTGACTAAAAAAGTTTATTTTTGTCAGGCTTTTTCGTACTTTTCCCATTTATGTGCATTTAATTGAAGATCAACCAATCAATTCGGCAAATTGTTCATTGAGATATTTTTCAAATTCGTTTAATCGAAAAAGTAGTCCACAGCTCTGAATATCATTAGATAATTACTTCTCTAATATCACTTTTCAGGTGTTAACTGTCACTTCTTGATGGAAATGCGTGAAATTTTAAATAATAAAAACACATTCGGACCGGTCTCGCTCATCGCGAGCATTATCAATTGATCATTCAACAGGGACATGAATGTTTATTAAATTTTTTGAATTAATTGGCTAAAAATGCATTATAAAATTGAAAATTTATTACGTCATCAGATTATATAATATAATGAAAACAAATTTTTAGTACTATTCCCATAATTAAATATTTGTACGATCAGGATGAGACTCGATCATCGCTAGCATGAAAAGGTTATTGATACCAGACGAAACCCGTGTAAAAAATGACAATTGAAAGTGTTTTGAACAAAATTTCTTTCATTGAATTTGAATTGTTAAACATTGTTCAACTCCGAATGTTTTATCGATGACAACCTTTCGATATCTTCAGGCATTCTATCTCACGCTTGCCAAAATATAAAAAAAAACACCGGAAAAATATTGACCGTAATATCAATAATTGTTTTATTTATATTTGTTGTAATGTAAAATATATGTATGTAACATAACATATGTAATAATTGTATCAAATAAATCATTAAAATATTGTATTTTATTCGCATTTAAATTCAAGTCGCAGCCTTTGGGCTTCATCAATCCAGTAAATTTAAATTGTTAAAACTTTGTACGACTGCACATGTTTTGTCACTAACAACCCGGGTTTCGCCTTTCGGCATCTTCGGACGATCTATCACACAATTTATGAAAATTATCACAGGCAATTGTGTTAATTATTATTAAATTTGTTTTCCTGTAATTAATAACTTTGGTATATAGACGACGCTAACTGTTCATTGTGCATCTGGTCTGTGATAGAATGCCCGAAGATGCGGAAAGGCGAAACCCGAGTCGTTAGTGACAAAACACGTGGAATTGTAAAAAGTTGTAACAATTCAAATTTGATATTGAAGTTCCATCAAGCACCTTCAGTCGATATCATAAATTATAGATAATACCCCAATAGTCGGTGTGCGTTTCATTCGGGCGGTGCGTAGCTTTAGGGTTATGCGAATACGTGGAGAGGGGACTTTCGGGCCGTATGACGTAGTCTTCACAACGGGTCGATAACTCCGCCCACGCGACTTAGCCCAGGCCTCGCAGTGACGTCACGGGACTGGAAGCGTCGCGCTACGTCACTACAGCGCCTGCCGTGACTAATGGCCACCTCTACGGGTGGGTATCTATAGAATGTTTTTTTAGAGGTATAGAACTTTAAGTTGACAATACTTTTTTAATTGGCGGCCATTTTGTCTGTTGTTAAGTGGTTTATTGTTAATTTGGTTTGGCATTTTAACATGAATAGACTGACGCCTGAGCAACGCTTCCAAATTGTGCAAATTTATTTTGAAAATCATGGTTCTGTTCGAAACACGTATCGCGCACTACGTCCATTAGCGATGAAGCTCACTTTTGTTGAATGGATAAGTCAATAAACAAAACTGCCATATAAGGAGTGATGATAATCCTCAAGTGTGTGTTGAGACACTGCTACATCCAGAAAAACTGACTGTTTAGTGTGCTTTATGGGTTGGTGGAATCATCGGTCAGTACTTCTTTAAAAATGGTGCTGACCAGAACGTTACAGTCAATGGTGACCGCTATAGAGCCATGATTACTAACTTTTTTGTTCATAAATTGAACAACCATGACGTGCAGGAGCTGTTGTTTCAACAAGACGGCGCAACATGTCACACAGCTCGTGCCACAATTAATTTATTGAAGGAAACGTTTGGTAACAGCATAGTTTCACGTTTCGGACCCGTGAATTGGCCTCCAAGATTGTGTGATTAAACGCCGCTAGACTATTTTCTGTGGGAATATGTAATGTCGCTAGTCTATGCTGATAAGCCCGAAACGATTGTCCACTTGGAGGACAACATTCGCCGCGTTATTACCGATATACGGCCACAAATGTTGGAAAAAGCCATCGAAAATTGAACCTCCAGATTAGACTACGTCCGAGCTAGCCGTGGCGGTCATATGCCAAAAGTCATATTTAAATAATAATGCCAGAAGACTATCTTTCGAACAAAGTAAATTTCATGTCTATTTAAAAAAATCATCTTTGTTTTATTCCATTTCAAAGTTCTATACCTCTTAAAAAAAGCATCCAATATATGTAAGTAACAGGCGTAAAGTGAACTCAACCTCTAAAAATTTCAAAAGATATTTTCCATAGAAACAATTTGTTTCTTTAAAACATCCATAAGACCAACTTCAAATGATCTCGCATTAACCGTTTCCCGATTTATCGATTTACTCGATCTATCGTCTAAATATTATCCCGATTGGTTGTGGTAGACAAATCTTTCTATCCAATACAATTTGTGAGTTTGAGCACATCAAATCTTTTACATTGATTGATTGAATTGAGCGTTTTTCCGTAATAAACCATCCCCACCCAATAAACCATTTCCGTGCAATGGTATGTGGGGGGATGAATGTAAATATAATGCGTGTGGTGTCCACGTGAACCGCATTCACTGTGGATTCCTCAGTTCTGCGGCGACCTAAGTTTGTCAGCAACGACAATTATAAAAAAAATGTATACATAAGATACGAAGGAGCGAAAGCGAAGAGCTCTGATGCTAACGCGTCATAGATCTTAACACTCCATAAATTTGATATCCCAAAAAAAAAAACGTTATTAAAGTTTCAGTTATCACATACTATAACATTCATTCATCATCGCTATTACTGGGAATTCTATATTTTTTACTCTTTTTCGAGATCAGTTATAAATTTTTACGTATTTCTTTATAGGTTCCAAAATATTTCGTAATTCCTTCTTGAATTTCGAACTTCTTTCCATTATAGGATCATTATCAATAAAAAAAATCATTTTAATTTAATTCTTTTCCCTTAAAAAGTGTTATATAAAGCGTATTGTATAAAAATATGTCACAATTTATACATCCGTGCTGTATAACACCGTGTTATATGAGGCCTAGGTATATATATAAACCAATGTGATGTTATAACGAGGAAACTGAAATATATGCGTCCTTAGATACGTGATGCAGTTGTTAGCATTGTATTTTCAGTGGATTCTTTAATTACTAGCAGGATAAAACATTTTTCTTTCACATGCACTGGGAATATTAGGTTTTGAATTGAGGCCCAATGCGTATTTTTACGAGACTTTCATCAAATTTTTAAATTGTATAAAATCAATTATATTAGCTGGATAAAATTTCTTTTTCACTTTACTTTTAAATCACTTGCGGCACACCGCTCAATTTTAATTACTTAAAGAGCCCTTCTGTAAAACAGTTTTGAAAGACCTGCTCGGTCTTAATTTGCCGGCCTTTCTAAAAACAAAAATAAAATTTGATTCAGGATTCTGATCACGTCCATTAGCATTCAGATGTGTCAATAACAGCAAAAAAATCGGTTGGATCTGTCAAACTTATCCGCTACGTTTATTTCGTTTCAAATATGGAAAATTGTTATAATATTCAAAATCTTTTGTACGGAAAGCGAGTGAAAATCAACTAGTGAAGACTTTTTGACTATCACATTTACATTTTGTGTGTATACTATATATTTTAATTACCAATAGGCATACATATAAATGTGGGGTAATATTAAAATTAGCTCCATTTTTACCATTTATAACAATTTATTAAATATGCAAAATTTAAATGAAATCTATTTAACTAAAAACTAATTATAAAGCTTATAAAAAAGTTTTTCGAGTATCATATGATAAAGGTTATTATTGCTAGGCTTACACAATACTATTATGTTATGGGAAGTGATACATTTGACCTTCAAAACGTTAAACGCAGACAACAAAACAATCTTATAAATATTTTTTACATCATGTCTGGCTGTAAGCAACATTTTATAAACTCAAATAATGAAACTTATATTAGATCATATATATTTGAAAATAAATTGGTTTCGCATTATTAAAAAAATCTTAGGTTATTTAAAATGTTAAATTTTATAGTTTGTATAGATGTGGCTGAATATTTTGTTAAATGAAAAGATTTGTTGGGAAAATCGTTTTTTTAATCAGTAGCTACCATATTGCTTGGCGGGCTGTCAGCTGTCAGTTTGCAAGTTTTAACTTGTAGATTGCAAAAGCAAAAATGTACAAAAGAAAATCTAAAGCGTCTTCGAGCGCCAATCTCTTGGGCACGAGTTCAAGCGGTGAAAATAGTCCTGTCGATAAACTGATCAGGACAGCACCGTCTCCCCTGCGTGTCCTAAGTCAAAATTCTCAATCCAATGTTGATAATTTAATCGAGTGTTCCAAATCCAAACGTCCAAAGATGGAGAAACCGAAAGTAGTGAAACAGTTTGCTACCGCATATTTTGAAGATTTGTCCGAGAAAGCTGGTCTCAAACTGAGCGAGGATGACGAAAATCACAACATGACATGCAAACCTATGACGTTTTTTAACAATCTCAAGTGCACATTAGAAAACAACGTCGATTTTCCACGAAACGTCAAAGAATTTGTGAAAGGTTTTAAAAATCGTGCCCAAACTCCCGAACAGTTGAAGTCGTTCCTAATTCAAAATGTGACAGTTACAACTGAAGATTCTCTAGAAAATAAAGTAATTCAAGATAGTGTGATGCATTTGTATCTGAATGTAAATTGCTTGCAAGACGGATTGGTAGACTTTGTTATGGAAAAAGCTGTTGAATTCGCCATCGACGACAAAGCGAATCTATTACAAATGGTTTTAAAGCCGTTGATGTTCCTGGATTTGTCCACTGTTGAGGCTAAAGTCATACGAGGTCTGCTTGAATTATTAGATGTTGCAACACACAATACTCGTTTAGAAATAATAACTTGTCTTCCTGATATTGTCGCTCGGTTAGAACATGAAAGTATCGCTTTGGAATTGAGCAAATACTTAAATGAAGATATCGAACTCACTCCTGCAGTCTTAGACTGCCTCTCATATTTATCACTACCCGCAGATCTGAGAGACCGCGTTCAAGACCAGATGTTATCAATATTGAAGATCTCGTCTCCTCTTAATTTTTTTCCAAACTTGGTGAACTTCTTTTTGATGAGTTGCTCCAACGAAACCGACAAAATAGATTTGATTCGAGGACTCAGAGATGGGCTGGATTGGACGGTCGTCGGCACTCAATCTGTAGACGTTTCCAGTAGTCAAGTTTTGACAGTCATAGCTTTAAGAATGGCCGTGATTAAGTCGAAAAACCTCGCAGCTGATTGGATTAAAGTTATAAATCTGGTGAAAGTTGAAGACGATCACAAGCCTCTGGATATTATCATGCTGCTCGTTTTGTACTCCACATCTTCGTCTAGAGAAAAGATCGTCGATCAAATATTCCGCAAGAGAATCAAAGCGTCTCTTTTTAACTGCGATCTCTTAGATTTGACATTTAAAAAAATGAAACCCGTTCTGAGAGAGTATCTCAAAGAGATGTTGAAAATCGCTAGGTCTTTTCTCAAATCTAAAACCGAACCGTTGGTCGTAGATTTTGGAGCGCACTGGTTCGATTTGATGTTTAAGGAATTGGTAGATTCTCGGCGAAATATCATAGGAGAGCTGATGATTCAGGAATATTCCGAGGACCATGATATAATAACTAATTCTCTGAATGTATTGACTAAAATTGCCACAGAAGATATCAACGCTTTAAAACCTCATTCAATTCAAATATTGACGCTCATTAATGCTCTGGAAAACCTTAACACTGAAGAGCTCCATCAGGTGATGGACCTACTGTGCGGTTTGGCTTTTAGCGTGAAGAATTCTTTTCTTCAAGATGACGTTCAAATGCTCATCCGTAAACAGTTGAGCAGTTCCAATTTGATGGTTAAAAGTCGAGGAGTTATCGGCGGAATAATGGCAGTAAAACATTTAGTCTGCTGTGAAGAACAAGAAGATATCGCACCGGATGATACGTCTTACACGGAACTAAACAGTCTTCCAGACGGGCCTGCAAAAGAGGCTGCAACGATAACCGAAATGATCGTAAAGAGCACTTCGAAGTTTCCCGAGATGATTTCGCTTTTTTATGATGAGCTAGCATTGATACTCTCAAGATGTGAACACGTGGACTTGAAATACCTCAGTTGGCTATCGGAATCCATAACAAACGATTTCCAAAATAACTTCATTATCGATATTGATGAATCCATTCCGAAATCGATTAAAGGTGTACCTATTTCCGTACAGTTTTGTCTGAATTTATCTGAAGAAGACGGAGACCAGATCGCATTGAATATTGCTCGAGCTGTGACGGGTGACAACGATGAAATTTGCGACGTCAAAATTCTACCATCACTTTTTAGAATTACAAGGCTGATTCATACAAAACAAAACAAAGGCGACCTTTCAAGTATCGACGCTCTCTTAGGATGCAGTATTTTAATGCCTACTATAGATCCAGATGTCGGACTGGAAGACTTCGATCCTGAATCCTCCATATTCGTGTTGGATTCATATTTTCATTGCATCAATTGGTTCCGTGAATTAATCGCGGCGTTCTGCACGCAAGCCGACCCTACCCTCAGACAAAAGGTCATCGAAAGACTGAATGCATTAGTAGATCTAGAAAGAAGACTAGCTCGTTTTATTCAAAATTTAAATACGGAGTATAAACCTCCTATCAGTTCTTTTGCTATGAATAACACTAGTAAAAATAAAGCTGCCGTGATTGTAAAAGAAGTCAAAGCAAAGAAACCAGTCAAGAAAAGTAAGGCGAAGAAGAAGAAAACTGAAGGAGATAACGATATATCCATATTGCCGACCACTTTAAAAAGTCAGCTGGACACCTCCGCTCCACCCCTTCAAGCGTCTAATACTGAATCCGGCAACAATAATTGTAAACTAAACGCGAATTTGTTTAGAGCGATTGATTTTGAAGCTCTGATACTGTTCAAAGAAGAATTGTCTATAGACGGACAGACAGATGACTGTTTAAGTACTCCGAATCCCAAATTCACTCTTAGCGTTTTGAATTTACTGCTAGAGGAGATCTCTCCCAAGCTATCTTCTGTTTTATCTGCGAGAAAGAAAAAAGGATTCCCCGGAAGACCGACCGTCAAAATTCAAACTCATCTCAAACCGGCGCAGGTTATCTCCATCTGTCTAAACGTCTTACCCAGATTGTGTTACTACATGGAGATCATCGGTGATGATATACAAAAAAGCTTGGATGCCAATGAAGGAGTCCGGGATGCCATAGGCATGTTCACTGAAAAAAATGCCTTGGCTCAAATGTGTCTCGGGAATTTATTCAATGTGATGAATATTGTGTTTTCTTGGGACGGATTTCGAAGTAATAACAATATAACTGATCTGAAACAAAGTTTAAGTATAATCGCAAGTAGAAGAGATCCGAAAATTTCTAAAAAACATGCCATAAAGGAATTGCTAAGCGAAGCATCAATCTATATTCTACGCTATAAAGACTGGTGTCTCATTATATCGACTGCAGTCAATCTGTTCCAATTCTTCAAAACGATCGCCAACCTGATCGAGGATAAAAGCCTCAATAAAAAAATTGTTCAACTTTCATTAGATTTGCTTTCGGTTACCTGGAATGATGCTTTTGGTCTTCCTGAAAAAGGTCTTCATTATAATGAACACATTAACACACTTTTAAGTGGATATTTTACCAAACCGGACATAGAAATGGTCAAGAGCCTATCCTTGGAATTGAAAGACCAAGTTCCTCAGCTGACTCAAAAAAATCACGTCTTGAACACTTTCCAGTGTATAAATAAATTAAATTTCCCGTTGTTATTCCGGGCAACGTGCGACGCTTTGTATGAAGCCACCAAAATCGAGCTAAGTAAAGGTCTGACTGATACCCAGCACTTGGACTTGTGGAAAAGTTTTGCTTTGTCTCTGAAAGCGCTGACGGACATTTTGAAAACCGCCGAGAACCGCTCAAATTTGTTGACGTTCCTGAAGAAATCTACACCGATGTTCGGATTGTTCCTGTCCCAGGGCATGCCGATGATGGAACTGAAACTGCGGAACGAGACGGATTCCGTTTTGGAAATCCTGCGGATGTTGCAGCACAGCACCAGGTTCCTGCACTCTCTGCACTGTCACTCCAGACTCAAGAAAGACACCGTCTTCGTAGCTTACCTGCCCAAAATGAAACAGACCTTGGAAATGCTGATATACAAAGTGAAGGCTGCCCTCACCGCCAACAAGTGCAGTAGCGCATTCTGGATGGGTAATTTGAAGAATAAAAACCTGCAGGGGGAGTTGATACCTTCGCAGAGTTCGATCAACACAGACAGTGATAATGAAAATGATGATCAGTTGCCGGCCGATGATGACAGTATATCTTCGGAGCTGGACGACAGTAGTATGGATGCCGGAGGAAAAAGTGTCAGTAATATTTTTTAAACTGCAACGAGAGTCGACTACAAACCTTAAGGAACCCTACGTTAATACATTAATTGTTATAATTAATGATATCGAAATTTGAATCGTTACAACTTTGTACGATTCCTCACGTTTTGTCACTAACGAGCCGGGCTTCGCCTTTTGGCGTCTTCAGGCATTCTATCACACACATTCAACTCAATAAACAGTTAGCATCGCAAAAAAAAAACCGAATTGTATTTTAATGGTAGTCGATATATAATATATATCGTCAGATGTTTTAGATTTTACAGTTTGTAACACCTAGCACACCTGAGTATATAGCATGTATTGCAATTGCATATGAAAGTATTGAGTACAATGGAACCCTGATCAACTATTCTCGCGTAATATGCTTTCCCGGATGGATCGTACATTTTTTACAGTCCCGTCAAAAACCAATAAGAATAATATTAAATAGTTCCCCAGATTATCGATCTCCTCGATCTATTATCTAAATATTAAAGTCCCGTTTCAAATATCCTGATTGACCGGTTTTGGTAGATAAATCTTTCTATCCAATAGTTTAATTGCATGTATTAACCAAAGAACTTTTACAAAACCCTCTCAAATTTACCCCGTTTTTAAAAATTGAAAGAGGGAAGGGTACGTTTTTATTATTATTTTAAGTGTTCCCGCATTCTTCATTTTGTTTTTTCTGTCCCTTGAAAAAACGTCGAATCGAGGTTTCGCTGTACTGCTAAGGTGGATTTTATGATGTATGTTGAGTGACATTTTGATTTTTACCTTGTAGAAAAGTTGGCAAATTTAACCAAAAATATTTAAAAAATATTGCAAGACCTTTAGAGTTTGAGTCTTCTCACATTGTACATTTAAAAAATAAGACATTAATGGCTCTCAAATACAAATTTACAAATAAGCTTTAAAAAAAATTCTTTATCTCAAAGGATATCGTTAAATATTTCAATAAATTATATATCCATGTTTTGTTTTATATTTTAAATTAAATACAGAATTTACAAAAAATGCTTGTAATTTTTTTCTTTCATTGGAAAAAAATGTATCCGCTTGGCTTATATATTTTAATTGAACATAAGACGAGTGCATCCCAATTACCTTCATGTCATGGCCCCTTAGATATCTTTTTTATAGTTAAAAGGTTTATCAATTATCATTAGTATATAGAATATTTTCGCAGCCCCCGATTTGGGAAGCACTGGCTTAGACTATTTTAAGGCTATAAAAATTTGAGTTTATTAACTGCAGGCATTTTTTATCCATTCACTGGTGGATTTCAGCTTTCAGGACATATTCATTATGAGATTATAATGAATTTCCTAATAACTTTGATGTAGGAATATGCCTGAATAAATTAACAGTAGTAGTTAATTCATACATGGTAGTGAAAAAATTAGTAGAAGTTTACATAAGCAGTGGCAAAATTGCATTTCTTGCAATAATGCCTCCATTGCTTTAAAAAAATATTCAAATACTTTTATGTCCCACTGACGAATGTCAGACAGAATGCAGTTAATTAGCTGTAAATGGCCGTGGTGTTAAAAATAGGGAATATATTGTAATACAAACAGAGGTTATAAAGAACATCAGTACTTAAAATTTTCAGATTTTTTTATCCAGGTTTTAAAAACGTCGATATAACATAATTTAACAAAGTCTTTGAGGGGTCCCATCGTAGACTTCATGTGCAGCGATCATACGTTTTGTCAGTGCTTCTTCAGGAGAGACATGAGGAAATTGATGGCGAGGCTTCATGGCAACATTGCCACAAGCGACTGACAAACATAGCACCTGAGGGCAACAGAAATATTAATCGAGATTCAAAAAGCTGCAATTCTTGCCGAGAGTTTGGAATTAGTAATTGCGGGATATCACTACACTGTTACTAACAAATAAATAATTCAATAATAAATTCTGATCACTGTTGATGTCTATATTGTATTGGTCAGTTATATGTACCTTCTTCATCTGGAATTTGTTGGTAGCCTTGATCTCACCGACTTTCATGGTCATAGACTCCTGGTGAGACAGGAGACCAGGGAACTTACCGGCTTCGTTCAAACCGGGGCCTAACAGACGTGGGATCTGTTTAATTAAAGCGATTTAAGCATCATACCTGAAAACAAAGGTAATTCGTTTGGTAGGTTCCACAAATAAATGTTTTTAGCCGAATCCAAAAGATGGTATCGATAATGTGATATATTCAACTCATTTTGAACCGTAACGAATTAGAGATGGCTGTTATATAAGGCTGAAACTCTAACCGCTATGCGCTCTGAGGGCACATCACGTATGACGCATATAACTATTATACGCATACTAAGAGTTAAATAACTAACTACTGAAAAAAAATTGATAAAGTGCTAAACACCAAGTAACATATATCACATTTTGAATAGTAAATTTGGTCTAGTAAGACCACCTATTGATTTTTGAAACATTTCAAAAGAAATAATGAGAAATGTCTTAAGAATGCTATCATTTTGATATTCAACTCGAAGATGTAGAATGAACGGGAAGAGCGATCAAAGTCGAAAATAAATTAAAACCTATAGAAAGAGACAGCGACGATGAATGAATGCTAAATAATTTTTTTTTGATTAATATGTAAATGTATATTTGTTTATTTGAAAAAATAAAGTATATATTTATGTAAACTATCTTTGAATTTGAATTGTGAAAAGTGCTTGTTTTCAGTATATGTTTTATCAGTTTACAATGCTCGTGATGAGCTAAACCAGTCCTTATCATAAAATATATTGTGGTGGAAAAATGTCAGTCAGCCAGTTATGTTGCATCCGTGCGATAGAATGCGTGAAGATACCGAAAGGTGAAATAACAAAACATGTGGAATCGTAGAAAGTCGTGATAATTCAAATTTGATTTTGAAATTCCATCAAGCACCTTTAGTTGATATTATAAATTAAACTATCTTCGTTTTTGTTTTTGGAACGCAAACCTGTATTTTGTATGAACTTCAAACCTTGTATAACACGGATTTGTATTACACAAGGCTTTTGTGGAACCATATGACCATGTACAGATCTGAACATATATCTAAAGTAATTTACTGCTAATATAATTGGTGCTCGACGGAGAAGTTGTACAAAAACAAAAGACATTTCAAATACGACAACAAAAACGTGTCAAGATTGTGAACTAGACAAATTAGACGAATAATTGTAGCATAATTTGTTTGTTCCTCAAAACACATTAGGCATTGTTAGTTTAATTGGATTGAAAATAAAAACTGTTTTAAAGCCATATTAGGTATGTTAAACATTGCGTGTTGAGAATTTTAGTAAAATCACACTTTTCAAATTATATTAAATTAAATCACACTGTCCAGGGTTACCACATGTTCAATATTTGATCACGAGAAACTTACATAATTTAATGTGGGTCTATTGATTGAATCGGCATTCACTTGGTAGAACTCCATTATAACACGGTGAAAAAATAGCAATGTATTTTAGTTCTACAAAATTATTTTTAACAAATATATTTGATAGCTATTTCGGCTCACGCCATCGTCAGAACTATGCTTAAACTAACATTCGCTTATCTATATATAGCTGTGCAGAAAAGGCACACAACACATCCTCTCTCCTGTCCCAACGGCCTAGCTTGTTACTTTAACACAATGACACTAAATTTTCAAAATTCTAAATGAAACAATAAGTGTCTATGACAATAAGATTATATGTGGGACGGAAGTGGTCCTTCTGGAAGCAAATCAGACCACCCCTTTGTACAACGGCTGGACAAGTGGCGATACTATTATGTTAGTTTGTTCGTTAAGAATCCTTTGTGATAATTGGTGTCTATTGATTTCCAGCTGTTCCAAAGCCGTCTATATGCCGTCAGAATGTGGGTCTATTTTTTGAGCCTTAAGAAATTTGAATATGCTCTAATTAATGGTGGAAAAGTTTTTTTTAAAGTACGGTGCATATTTTTTGATATACATCTTGACAAATTCATATTGCAAATTAAAAATAATAATTTTTTTGTGTCGATTATTACTTGAACGAGCCTAGTATAGAGTGTGGTTTTAGTATTCCTTGATAAAATTGTACAAGTTGGTGCTGCCATCTCCTGAGAATCGCAGTTATAAATTTGTATACACTTACACTAGTAACACTGTCAAATATTCAAAAAAGGAATGGTTAAATAAAACAAGTAATTAAAAAAGGCTGCAATTTTTTATTACACCGTCAACAATTTTTTGAATGTTTACATGGGTACAAAAAGACCAGTATAATATTTTTTAATGGATACATATAGCAATAACATACATTAATAAAACGAGAAAAAAATAAAATCACAAAGGCTCACAGAACGTATTTCTAAAAATCTATAAAGTAATATATAATTAAATGGGTAAATAACATGCTACTCTTCAATTTAATTTAGGATAGGAAGATGCCAAATTATTATGGATGGGTATCAATTAAGTCGATAACGATTTGCGAGAAATGCGTCAATTATTTAGTATCATAAATAAAAGCATAGACTAAAATTTTTGCGAATTGATAAAACAAATCACTATACGCATGTTTCGGATTACTTGATCCAGATATTTAATACTTTGACAATTTCCGATCCGTAATTAAATTTCATACTAAATTGCTTTGTTTTAAACAACATTAAGTAATGTTTCAGACTACGAAATAATTGTATAATATCATTGTTCATTTATGAGATTTGACAGCTTGGCACTTTAATTTTAATCTACTTAGATTCTGGACTCGAGGAAAGTCTCTTGGTACAGAATTTATCATCAGTATCAATAATAGACTATCAAAATGACAGGTTTTTTTATTTTTTTAATAAGGGAAACTTAAATCAGAGAATCTCATAATTCTCAGTCAGATCTACCCCAGCCCTACTAAACATGCGGCATGCGGATCACATGCGGTCTGCCAAAATATTTTACATTGTAACAATTACAAACATGATTCGTCTCAACATAAAAAAGCACGCACTTTCAATATACTATTGCATTCATTTATTTTTAATTATATTTTTTACATAATTTATGATATCGACTGAAGGTGCTTGATGGAATTTCAATATAAAATTTGTATTGTTACAACTCTGTACGATTCCACATGTTTTGTTACTAACGACCCGGGTTTCGCCTTTCGGCATCTTCAGGCATTCTATCACACGGGTGCAACAGAATTGACGTAAAATAAACAATTAGCATCGTCTATTTACCAAAGAATTTCCCTGGGTCGTTACTGACAAAACATGTGGAACCTTACCAAGTTCTAACAAATTTTATTTTTTACATTGTTTTACAATATTTATTGTTTTGCATGGCAAATTAAGTTTTGATATGATTCCAAAAAAGCGAGGTTTGCAATCGGTCTGTCTAGTCTTAACTAAGTTGCTAATATGTGAATAAGGGTTTATATAAAACGAATATCATCAAGGTTACGTTGGGTATACATTAGGTTAACAAACCAGCGATTTGTTTTTCTTTTTTGACAGTTTTAAAATGAAATAATTCTGTGGACCTTTGTAGATAGCGTCACCTCTACGGCTAAAATAATACACACAAAATAATATTAAAAACGCAGTCATTTTTGAAACAATTCCATCACTCAGTATTATCAACATAAAGAATAATAAAAAAAATGTTCTGCGATGGACATTTTGAGAAATACATTTTTTTTTTATATAAATGATAATAATAATAATTATAATAACATACGAGACTAGTTTAATTTTAACTTATTATATTTTTGTGACTAATTATTTACTTTTTAACAATCTGGCGAATAGGAGAGAGTTTTTGCTCCCTTTTTGAAGGTGGAGTGCAACTGATCAATTTGTATACATTCACTGAATAGATGACCAACCTGACAAAATTATTTTTTTTTTCGAATTATTGTTTATGGTGAAATGTTTTCCAATTTCAAATTTCACAGCTAGTGTTCTCCATTTTATTAGAGTGTACAAACGGTTGAGCATTTGAATCAATCGGTATTAACTTTGATTTTGATAGTTGATTTTTATTTTAGCCGTTACATATAGAAATGTAAAAATATGATATCAACCAGTCAAATGTTGTACTAAAACCAATTTCAACACTGGATATTAAAAAGAAAGGTTTATTATGAATTAGAACTGATTTGAACAGTAAAATTGCTATATTAACAATTGTATCTAATTTGAATTTCGCAGACTGAAAAAACCTTAATTCAATTTATTATATGTAACAAGTTTTATAGAATGTAGATGCTTATTAACCCGCTGACTGTTCAGAGATTCATTGATAAGATAGCAACCCATTGTGTCTTATTTTTCATGATAAACTCTATAAGTTTTTAAGCAATATCAAAATAATTATGTGTTTAATATCTTTTATGGCACTCTACAGTGAACATGTTAAAATATTAACCCTCAACTGCTAACGTCTCAACTGTTGAGATGGCTGACTTTTCTGTGTTGATGGTTGATACCCAAAAATACATGAATTAACAGTGGTTAAAACCTTCTTGTACTCGCCTATTTTTGAGTTGATGCATTGCTTGATTTGTCCTCACACACTCGATAAGATAGTTTCAAGCCAATATTATTCAATAAATTATTGAAGTCTAGGTGTTGGAATATCCTTTAAAGCTCTCAGCAGGGAATGAGTTAACGATATTGCTAATTCAAGTTGTATTTTATAAATGGCAGTTGTATAATATATTGAACATTGAAAATTGAACACTCCACCATTTTAAAACATGACATAAAGATTTTGTGCAAATTTGTTATTTCCTTTACATGAAGTAATTTCAAAGAAGAGTTAGTTATTAGTCGTATAATGACAAAAGCATATTAGACAGTGATTATATTATAGAACAATCAAGTTTATAATAATCATATTTTATATATAATTGTAATATTTGCGCTTTGCTTGCAAAGCTAATATTAATTTTCATCTTAAACATATTATATATTCCTAATATAATTACAATTATTATAGCTACGAATATAATATTTTAAATATACTGTACATAATAAGTTACCTAATAAATGCCCTTTGCATTTGCCGCGCACAGCGTAAGGAGTCAACTCACTCCCGTTTTGCATTTGATCGTTAGTGGCACTTATCAAATTGATAGAGCGTTAACATCTTTGACAAGTTAGTATTAGAGCTCTCAAGCCTACTTCATCTTTTATGTATAGATTTACTTGTCGTATAAAGTAGAATCTCGATTATCCGGACTAATTGGGGATAAAGATAAAGTTAAATCCAGATAAAAATCATAATTGACAGTAAGGACAAGTGTATTGTAAGTGTACTAATCATTTTTATTTCATTAGATTCTTTAGATAGACTAAAATCAATTATCGATTTCTGCTTGAAGCTAACTTTTCTTTTCGATGATGCAAATACTTAAGTCATCCAGAATTCCACTCTTTTTGACTTCCACTTCAGAAACCACTTCATGGCGACATCTAAGTACTGAAAAGTTTCAGAACGTATAGAACTAATGTCTCCCTATCACAAATCTCTTCTTCGTATTTTGAATTTTGTTCATCTGAGGCAGATATTTCTTTAATTATTTCCTCATCATTCAAAATTTAGAATCCAGAATTGTTTGAATAAATATTTAAATCGTGATCAATTTTTCTAGAAACAAACATTCAATGCATATCGAATTTGGACGATTACTGATCAATATTTTACACAGCAATTGTTCGAACAATTGCATAAAAACAAATGCAACAATCAAAATGTTAGAAAATCCGGATAATCGAGGTTCTACTGCAATTGAAAGATCGCAAGAATTCCGCATTGCCACATAATTAACAAGTACCTCTGTATCAATATTGTAATTTTCGCAACTTAGTAATTATTGATTGTTTTCAATGTTATACATTTCAACAAAATATCAATTTCAATTAACAGCTATCCATAGGTAAAATGGCTTAACTATTTCATATATTATATATATATTGTATAACCGACTGTTAACAACGGTTAAGGTATAGGCCACTAGGAAAAATGCATGGGAATATTAACGAATTTTAGGTGTCTCGCATAAATGCTCCAGCCAAACATCCTGCATTCAAAATTACATTGAAACCAGTATATGGATATTTACTTGGATGTTCATTAGATGCAACGGCGACACTGTTTCGTGGAAATATTTTTCATCAATAAAAAAAACATTTCGCATGTTTATTTTGGTGGGAAACAAAAGCATTGTGAATTTTATTAACACATTGATTGAAGGACACGTAAGTTATTCGGCAAATAGATTAACAAACACATCATTACACTTTAATGACATTTGAATTGTTACAAGTTTGTACGATTCCACATGTTATCACTAATGAACCGGGTTTCGACTTTCAGTATTTTCAGGCATTCTATTGGATTCAACAGAACTGATTTGTCAAATTTGAACTATTGAAACTTTTTACTACTGACGATTGTGGGATCATCATGCCTGAAGATGCCGAAAGGCAAAACCCGGGTCGTTGGTGACAAAAGATGTGGAATTATACAAAGTTGGAACAATTCAAATTTGATATCGAAATTCCATCGAGCACCTACAGTCGATATCATAAATTATTATTAAATAATTGTGCCCGCAAACATTGTGTTAATTAAGTATATCTTCGATTACAGAGTTTTTCTACGAAAAATGCTCAATTGTTTAATTTCATTTTTTACAAAGCATATAAAGATAGATGGTATAGGCCTTTTTTTAGGATCGTTTGCGAGGTTATTTTCAGACATTACTGGACAAACACATAGACTGTGTTGAAAAACCGAGTAACAAACAGTTATCGTAGAAAAAACTCTTGTTAAGACACTTCCAATAAAGACATAATCAAAATATATGTAATGGGTCAGTGAATACCAAAAAAATTACATCAACAAAAGTTCAGACAGAAAATTATTTTTGATACACTTTCACTAACTGGAATCAACCAAAATAAAATAGTGCCAATTTTGCATCTAATGTCCTCACGTGTCTAAAATGAATGGCGTCTTTTTAAAACAGACATTCACCCGACAATTTGCTTATCGTAACAATTTTCCACTATGGGATTGTGTATTGCCAATTATCGAACAATATGCAAATGGTCTATACAAAAAAATACATTAAAAACAAAAAAAAAAATAATTTGATATTCTACTTTCAATGTTGCCAGATGGAGTAACAATTTTATCTAATTTAAATTGAAAAATAATTTTCACAAATTAAACACAGAATTTATTTATCTAAGTGTATATATCAGAAAAATGCTGTGAATTCGGGAGTATTTTTGTCCAGAAAAATATCACATTCACCTGTTTTACCATTTACGCTAGGACTTCCAATCCGGGGTCCAGTCAAAATGTTGATCTCGTAAAATAAATATTGACTTAACCTGTTGCCCGCTGAGCGAAATACAGGTTATTTCAAAAACCAACTGAGGACAAAAATTGACAATAACATTAAACTTTTCACACTGTGAATTATAACATTTTTAAATGCAACTATCAACTCAGCAGTCAGGGGTTAAAATCAAATATTTAATTACAATTAAGAATTGAAGCGAAAATGGAAAGGAATTGACTTTTTAATATGCTATTTAAAACATGAAACATATCTAGGGATTTAAAAATTGTGAAACCGTAAGACTTGAAATCGTAAAAGAGGTCCGAGATTGGACGCCCTAGTTCATACAATAAAAAGGCTCGAGAAGGCTTAATAGGTTTTCAGATTTGATATTTATTGTTTCTTACAACAATTATCCAACATGTAAAATCAGTGATGCAAATCCTTTTTATGAGCCTTTATTATAAATAACACTAACAGTTACTCCACTATGGATTTTGGGAATATTTCGAGATGTAACTGAATGTCACAGCTAGTCAAAGTTCGGTGATGAGCATATTGACTTCACGCTCCAGTATGTAAACGAGATTACGTGGTTCGACGCGTTTTCACGTCGAATATTTTCAATAAACAAATGCTGATAATGTTTGTTAATTCAAAATTCTGCCCGACAAACAGCGGCAGTTAGTTGAAGTGAATTTTACATTTGCCACAGGTTATGCATCACTATTTTATGATCATTACTTTTTTTATACTGTCCAAGCAGTATATGTCGAGAAAAAGGTTTAATTACCATCTTCAGGGTCAGGAAAACAAAATAGAAACAATATGCAATATTTACTGACCAATTTGTCGCCAAGATCGATTTTCTCTCACTTAACAATATACCAATCTACAAATTATTGGATAATTTCGACAGAAAATACATTTACACGAGTTTGGGGTAAATAATTATAAAAAAAAAAACAAAAAACAATCACAGATGGTTCACAAACAAACATACCAAAACAAAATCCTTCCAAATTTACTACACAATTACGATACCCATAAACGTATAATATGTATTTCTTACCATCTTATCTGTACCAATAAATCTATAATCACATTCTAAGCTACTTTGATTTCACTTACAGACCGTTAAATAAGCAAGAAGTCGTTTAGACTGAAATTTAATGAATATTTTTAAAACAAAAATGACAATATGAAAAACGTTGTATTTGAATAATTAACCCACTGATTGATTGCTTGGGACGACCAATCAAAATGTGTAGATAGATTATATTGACCATTGAATCAATTTGGTGTTGAAATAATCTTTGCGCATCCCAATTGGCAATGGGTTAATAATCAAGATATTGAAATGCATGTCAAAAAGAGCATTTGCGAGTAGTTTAAATTCATAAATATCATGTTGCTTAAACAAAACATACATAAACAAAACAATAGTCTGTCTAAAGCAGTGGTTCTCACGTGAAATTTCACTGTGGCCGCATTATAAACATCAGCTGTTCTATGGAAATGTCCTATGGCCGCACCAAATGTGATAAAAAATAGTTGCGATATTTATTTTTTATAAAGTGCATTAAATTGAATGATCTTTCACGGTATACAGTTGTTGGTAAAATCAACAAAATTAATAAAGCAATTGTCGTTAATTCTTTATATTGACTTGATTCATGGTCAACGTATAACTTCGAACAAAATTATTTAAAAGTTTTATTATTAAAACGGTCCTTTATTTAAACTGGACTTAATGTTGGATAAGTCAAGTGCATTCAATCAATCTTAAAATAATTTTACAAATTCATTTGTAAAACACATTTTTTTTAAATATCTATATTTACTATAAAACTGTTGGTGGCCGCAGCAAAATCCTCTGGTGGCCGCACACGAGAACCACTGGCTTAAAGATATTTGTAAAAACTGATTCAAACGTTTAAAAATTGATGATCTCAACCAATAAGTTTAAAGACTAACGATTTCTGATCGTCTAAAAACAATGGGCAGGATTTTAAGGGACAGTAAATTACTGCCATATTACAAACTGTATATTATTAATTATGGCATTTGATAACATTTGGAAACAAGTATGCAAAAATTGAGCTGATTACTATCATACAAAATAGACATCGTCGAAGAACCAACATGCTGAAGTAGCACCGAGAATTATAAAACAAAGTCTGCTGAGTGATATCATAGTGCTTTTTTTTAAATCATCCAATTCAGTGACCATCGGTCCAATTCACATGTTTTTTAGTATCTAGACACCATTTGAGCAGGCAGTCAATACTTGATATCTTCAGGCTGAGAGGTGTGATTTTTGAATTTCTCTATTCATCTTTGTTATGTTGGCAGAGCTTAGTTTAAAGCCAGTATTCATTGCTGCTATATTCACTGCCAATAATGACTATCTATTAACACTTTACGGACTGCGAGAACGCACAATGTGGCGTCTTAGAATACACATAGCTATACTACCAAAATTAATATGAATTTTAATTTTTACTTTCAAAATATATTGATAGATGGATGAAGAATATACACGAGGTCTAAAATCAAAATAGGAAAAAAAAATCAGTGAAGTTATAAAGCGAAAATTTGCGGACCGTAGTGTGTTGATCTTCTGTCTGCTTCCAATGTAGAGCATATGAAGGTGTCAGAAGGTGATAGAAGACTGGACTAGTATTAAGCTGGTTAATTGTTTAGAATTTTTGCCATAACCAACATACAAAAAATGAAAAGAAAAATACAAAAATCACACGGCTCAGCCTAATGATATTGAGCATTAACTGCCTGGGTTTTATTAGATTCTAGTCACTAATAAGCATGGAATTAGGCCCCAATCTACAACACTATAAAAAAATTACAACATAATACGAATTTATCAAAATAATTAGATTTTTTGATTGCCTGCCAAAGCTAAATGTATTTTTTTGTGTACAATATATTTTCATTTATTAAAAAATATTATTTTTTTATTTAAATACATACTACGGATGAAGATCAATTTTTATGGCAAGTATATATTTACAAACGTGACTGGGGGGCCTTCAGAGACACAGCCGCCATCTTGCGTAGCCATACGCACATCAAATATTAACATAGCTTTAAGCAGGTGTAACGTATCGCATCAGGAATGATTAAAATAGGTAAAATGACTCAATGGCGTCCGTATTTAATGGGCCCCCCTTCGAATACAATACATTTTACAATAATTTCAATTTAATAACTATAAATTTTCAATATTACTTTAAATACAGTTGTTTTTTCTTCTCGTGTTGTTACTAAAACTGCCATATTTTTATTTCACACTAAGGGGTATCTGTGTATTACGCAAACAGTAAAATATATTTATTTATTATTATTTCATTTGAACGTTCAATCAATGTTGCATACAATGATATAATTCAAATGTATTGATTGAATTGGCATTCACTTGGTAGAACTCCATTATAACACGGTGAAAAAAATAGCAATGAATTTTAGTTCTATATAATTGTTTTTTTTTTTTAAATATAGTTGATAGCTATTTTGGCTCACGCCATCGTCAGACCTATTCTGTTCTGTCTAGTCTGTCTGGTCGAGTTCTAACGATGGCATGAGCCGAAATAGCTATCAACTATATTTTTAAAAAATAATTCTGTAGAACTAAAATACATTGCTATTTTTATCACCGTGTAATTCAAATGTGATTTTTGAATTTTGAATTCTTCAAAAAGAAAATAGTCTCGCTTGAGAATCAATAGAGCTACAATTTGATTCCATGCAGACCGTTTGAGAAACGCAGATGTAAACGATTAAAATCCAATTCTATTCATTCAACGTTTGCATTACAGCAGCGAATCATGGCACCTAACCAAGACTTCAATGTACGTCGGTGTTTATATAGAGACATTCTACAGATGCTTCAGAAAAGTCTCAATCATATTTAGTCCTCTTCTTCAGACCAGTCGTATTTCAGTGTAGTTGTCAACCATTGGGTAATATCCACAAGTAATATTCCGAGATGAATAAACAAATTAATTGGTGAATGAATCTTAGAGATACTACGTGGTAGCCATTTGTTCTACGTATGGAGTGAGTCAAATTAAATAATTGGATCAAAATACATCAGTTACCCCTTAATGTTTGAGAGGCAGAATATATGTATACATGGGGAAAATGTAACTTCTCACAATTAAATTGGCTGAGATAACGGCTTAAATATAAGAAAGCATTTACAGTTAAAAGAGAAACACTGAAATATAGTGCATTTGACGCTTATCCACGTGTGGTAAGATTATAGCTACAATAAACGTTATTACGAGATTAAAACTATTGAGTAATTGTGCTCTGCCTTCAAAAAAATACTGCGAAAATCAAAGAAAAAATACATTTAGATATTTGACACAAAGGGTATATCAAACTGCAAGAACACCACTTTGAAACGGAAACCAAAGCTTCAAATATAAATACAAGAGAGATTTCAAAATGGCTGCCGTAAAACAGCTGTCAAATTGTATATGTCATCAAATTACATTGTTTGTTATTTGATGTGAATAAAGATAAAAATGGCAGATAAAAAATTGTTTTTAAAACATAATGTTTAAGAAGTATAATGTAATATTGTCAAACACTTTTATTGCTAGGATGATATGCTCAAATACATAACAATGAATAAAAAATATCGATTATTCACTGTTTACTACATAGCAAAAACAACTCGTTTGTAGCAGTATTTTCAAAATACTTATCAATTCTTAAATAATACAATAATATAGATGCATAAGGGTGAATTATAACATTTTTTTACGTTATTCGCTATTGAAACAAATCAAGTTTCTTTTTTGTCAAGGATTAGACGATATTTTAAAGGATCAAAACATCAACAAACTGATATGTCAAACAAATAGATGAACTCACTTTATCGGCGAATTAAAACGTCAGAATATACTTTGAAAGTTTACGCAAATGTTACAACTACTGCCACTACTATTAGAATCATCCCTTGGTAAACAAAATTCCAATTATCAATAACTGTGGCCCTCAAATATACACGGAAATTAATAATTTTTAACTTATGATCGAACGAAAGCTCTAGATAGAAAAATCAAGGTTTTCAATCATACAAATGCAACTATTGAGTTGACGGAATCTTTGAAATAATTGGTGATGATATATTCTTTAAGTGACAAAGCAGGTAACTGCATGTGTCAGTTCCGTTGCATCCCAAATATGCCGAAAAACAAAACACAAATCGTCGGTGATAAACTGTTACAATTGAAAGTTTTGCACTAATAATCAAAACCATTCATTCTTTCGTGACATTGGAAGGTAAACAGGAGGTTTAATCTCTTCCACGCTAACGCCCCAACGTATGGGACGGCAATGTGCAAGGCCTGTACGCGAGCGCCCAAGATGTTGGGACGCGAACATTCAAACGTCGGTAATGCAGGCAATTTTTTGCATGTAGGACTGATTTTGGTTTTAAAATATCGCCCAATTCGTCCTGATACTACCACCTCCATAAAATTGTCAAAAGTATTATATTTAAATGCTTAAAACATCGATTTTTCGAACCCTTCAAATTGATTCCGATCCCGCCAAATTAACATCAATCAGTTTGAAACTGCGTGCTAAACTCGCGTCTCACTGAACTTTGCACCAATGTCGCAGCATTGCAGCGTGACACTCCATGACACGTTACAGTAATGGTACTTGTTCATTTGAGTTTGATTGGTGGCTTCGTTACATCACCTTAATGGCGATTTACGAGTTAGTTATTTGTTAGGGATATATTTGTTAAGGCAATTGTGACAACATAGGACATTTCTTTGTGTTTTTTAATGTTGTGAAACATTCCTAATGTATCTAGCTTCAATAAAAGCCAACCCGATTATTTTTTATTGCTGTATTTATAGCTCTATGTGGAAAAAGAACATTTTGTAAAATAGCAACGCGGACAGATTTTGTTTGTATGAAAAACTGTCACGCCGATCGGGTTAAGAGCTAGTCTAGACGATTAAATTGCATTAAAAAAGATAACAGTGTACGTTAATAAATGAAAGAATTAGTTAATCTAACCTCAATCAACGAATCTTGTATACCAAGGTATGACCGTAATTGAAAAACATTTAGAATAAGTTTACACATACAAAATTTAAACAAACGTTTCTATACGGTTCAGTTTTCAGTTACCATTTTCCCCACATCGACTGTCACCGGACCAATATTTTTATACACAGACTATTTAAAAAAATATCAAGACTTATGATAAACATTTCTCGTCAAATCGTCAGCACAAACGGTCAACGTAACATAAAGAAAGCGTCAAACGCATTCACGGAAAATAATCAACCGCCCGTCATATACATATATATATATATTTTTTTAGTTATATTAGCCATAAATATGTAATCAGTAATTCTCACTTTCCGGATAAATTTTAAAATACATTCATTCATTCGTAAACACATTATTTATAAACACGTCAAGTCTTTGCGATAATAAAATTTACATTTTTAAATCTGCCGATGATAGCGGCGTGTCGTTTTTTCGTTCTCGTGCCGGGTTCGAGTCTTGAACTCCTCGAATACTCTCATACTCTTCAACGCCAAGATATTGCAGGTCAGCCGAATCCGAAAAATTAAATAGCGCCGACTCAAAGAATAACATCACTGAATCGTTTATAAAACAACGGTCGATCTTCTCATCCAATGATGGAACATGAATAAGGATGCCAGGAGTAGCACTGGGGAGACGTCGATGCGTATGGAAGACGAGCTGGGGAACGACGCCTTGTTGTTCGGTGAAGATGTCTTCGTGATTTCCACAGAGCTGGTATCGGTATCTTCTGCAAGGATTAAATAAATAGTCATTATTAGATTGACAGTAACAACAGAAGAAAGAACTGTCATTAACTTATACCAAACACTTGTTTTACTCGAAACAATTTGGTTATTATTCGGTCATTTATTTGTTATTATTGTGAATCTGTTTTTTTACAGTTGAATGATCTTACATGTTCCTTAGCTCGAGTGGATATATTTCTACCTGTCTGTCCGATATAAACGGATAAACAAGAGCCACATGACATTTTACAAATACCGCTTCTGTACACAAAATGTCCTGTCTTATTTATCCGTTTCGTTTGTTTACACAATTCGCGTTATCACGTTATAAAGGAATCACATAATATAAATTCAAACTCAGCACCTAAGTGTTTGCATCTTTGTAGTAAGAGTAGCAGGATGACGGCTTTAGAACAGCTGGAAATCAATAGATGTCAACTATCACAAAGGATTCTTAACGAACAAACTAATATATGCTGGTCACCATTATTGACTCCTCTGACTGGTGTATCTTTGTTTCTGTAATGGACCATTTCCGTGCCATATGTAAACTTATTGATACAGCCGCCTTTTTAGTTTCATTTACAATTTTTAGTTTTATTGCGAGCAATAAACAAGCTAGGTCGTTAAAACAGGAGAGAAAATGTATTGTGTACCTTTTCTACACAGCTATATATAGATAAGCAAATGTTCGTTTAAGCGTAGTTCTGACGATGGCGTGAGCCGAAATAGCTATCAACTATATTTTAAAAAAAATAGTTTTGTGGAACTAAAATACATTGCTAATTTTTTCACCGTGTTATAATGGAGTTCTACCAAGTGAATGCCAATTCAATCAATAGGCATAGGTAGAGTTTATTTTAACAGCAGTTACATACTATAACACGGCTACTCAATCTCCCTCGGACCATTAAGCAGTTAATCGCTCAACTACACGCCTAGTATATATTATTAAATTCTCTAATTCTAATACAAATATTCTTGAGAAGTCACTTACCGATTCCACCATACCCAGAGCCAGAGCCTTCGCCCCATCTTGGCTGGCCGTCGCTGTCGTCATCGGTGAATCGATCGTCTTGTCTTCCTGACCCTGAGCCTTCAACTCCATCAACACCTCCGCCGATGCCTCCGATACCACCTACTCCTGCTTCGTCTCCTTGCATGTAACTTTCCGCGAGAGGAGATGCGGCACTAAGTTGACCCATTACCGCCTGAAACATGGCATAATTAATTCAATTAATTTTAAACGAACACACAAATACCTAAAGTCTCTCACCGCTCCTCAGACCATTTTGAGGGGCTAATGCATTTTTGTCAGAAAAATTCAAACTCCAGTCTTAATGATCAACTCAATCATCCCAACTCCCTCTTGTCGTATCCTTTACATGAAATCTATTCAATGAATCGACAATCTCATGACAAATTCTTATTTTTCATCATTAGATGTTTGATCGTTACTAGCCAGATTAAAATAAGTAGGTATCTGTATATAGAGTAAAATTTAATGGTTTTTGATAAATATATGTTGTGAATCTCATTCAAGAATGACTCATTAACAAGATTGTTAATAAAAATTATCACAGGCAATTGCGTTATTTATTATTTGATTGATTTTATTAAATTTGTTTTAGCTACAATTTACTGCATGCCTCAGGGTAAGTGTTTTTCTGTAATTGATAACTTTACTCAATTGATTTACATGATTTACACTTTTAACCGTCTGACTGGTGATGGTCTCAGCTGTTGAGACGAAAGATTGCAGTATTTTAGTTATTGACACTTCAAAATATAAGTTTGAACAGACTTAAAACATTCGTATTTAGGTTTTTATTATTATTATATGTTTCTACTGATATTCCCAATATTGAAATATTTTTTTACTTTGGTATACAGACGATGCTAACTGTTTATTTTACGTAAGTTCTGTTGCATCCGTGTGATGGAATGCCTGAAGATGCCGAAAGGCGAAACCCGGGTCGGTAGTAACATAACATGTGGAATCGTACAGTTGTAACAATTCGAATTTTATAAAATTTTGTGGAACTAAGACACATTGCTATTTTTTCACCGTGTTATATAAAAATCACCTTTACGTAAGATTAGTTCAATAAATTGAGAATCTCGAAAACTTAATTCTTACATTAACTTACCTAATATTTCACACATAAAAAAATACTACCAACTATTCATAAAATTTTAAATAACAATGAATAAAAAAAAAACCACAAAAAATACTTTCGTTTGAAACAAAAACAAAAAAAATGAATAGTTGTAAAATATTTCAACAGATGTCATACATGGTATGAGAAAAATACATTTTAATAAGCAAACAAAATCAGACAATGATAAATAATGAAGTCATAAAAAGTTGACACAATGAGGTCACACACTGCTATCATTAAATTTAATGGCCAAATAAATCAAGCCCATTTTTTTAATGAAACTGATGTAAAAAAAAAATATTTTTCATGCACACAAATATTGTATAATCATGAATACAAAATCAAATTGATAACTTTGTTATTCCCATGTTTGTCACTAGATGTCACTACATGTTTCATATCTTCAGATCAACTCTATCACAGTGGTTGTCACGTGAAATTTCACTGTGGCCGCATTATAAACATCAGCTGTCCTATGGAAATGTCTCGTGGCCGCACCAAATGTGGTAAAAACAATTTTGATATTTATTTTTTATATAGTGCATTATATTAAATGATCTTTCACAATATACAGTTGTAGGTAAAATCGACAAAATCAATAAGGCAATTGTTGTTAATTCTTTATATTGACTTGATTCATGGTCAATGTATAACTTCGACCAAAATTTTTGAACAGTTTTATAATTAAAACGGTCCTTTACGTAAACTCGGCTACATGCTGGATAAGTCAGGTTTATTCAATCAATTTTAAAATAATTAATAATAATTTTACAAATTTATTAGTAAAATGCATTTTTTAAACAATAAAACTATAAGTGGCCGCACCAAAATCCTCGCTAAAATCTGCACATGAGAACCACTGCTCTATCATATAATTTTTAAATTTGAATTGACACGACACGGATGACATGGAATCGACGTGTGATAGAATGCCTGAAGATGCCGAAAGACGAAACCCGGGTCACTAGCGACAAAACATGTGGAATCGTACAAAATTGTAACCATTCAAATTCCATCAAGCACCTTCAGTCGATATCATAAATTAATATAATTTTTATTTGCAACACAGATATTAATTTTTATTATATAAAAAAAAGCAGTAAAAATTAGTTAGTCTCTTTCGGTCTATTCCAAAGTTCCTGATCTCTCTCTCTCCATTGTTCTGAACAAAATTAGATTGATTTTTTTTCATTTTGACATGTTTCACATTTGATTTCAGAATCGATAAGAGGGGGTTAGAGAGTTGTTAAAACATTACAGACTAAGTCAGTTTTGTTGCATCCGTGTGATAGAATGCCTGAAGATGCCGAAAGGCGAAACCCGGATCAGATTTTACAGACTAAGATTTGGGTAAGCCTTTGGATGACAATTGAAAAACATATTATTAAGAAGTTAGCATTTCAGAGACATTCATCGATATTAATATGATAGTAAAATCTAGCCATACTCGATGAATTAAAATTGTTAGTCTCTTACCAGCCTCATTTGCAGTAGTTTGTTGGAGAGCTTAGCGACCCTAGCGGCGGTATCGTCCTCTCCTGCTGTGGCAGCGCCAGTCGGTTGTCCGGTGGACATCTCGACTTCAGGATTGTACTTCTGAAAACTGACGCTGGAACCCACAACTGTCTTTGTGTATCTGAAATAACGTATCAAAAATTATTTACACAGTCAGAAAGTCATAATTACTTCAAAACATTTGATAACTATTACAGCGAAGAAAGAATGAATGAGGCAAGAAGTAAAGATTTGTATAATGGTTATCCATTTTAACACGGTGAAAAAAATAGCAAAAAATAAAAATAAAGTATATAATATAATATACTTTTTTTATAATAATAAACCTAGTAATAAACAAATATATAAAAAATAGTTAAATGAAAAAATTTGTTACGTTCAAATAGTGGCAGACACACACGTATGGCACGGGGTTGGGAATCCCTGGTATATACAATAGTCCTGACGATGGCGTGAGCCGAAATAGCAATCAGCTATATCTTAAAAAATAATAATTTTGTAGAACTAAAATACATTGCTATTTTTTTCACCATGTTGTAATGGAGTTCTACCAAGTGAATGCCAATTCAATCAATTTATTCATTTAGAAAATATGAATTTCTTTAAATTCAAAGGGACGTAGATAGCGTATTTACCATTCCCACATAAAATAATATTCTCTCTATGTCATATATTATTTATACCCAATTTTAAATTTAAATTGTTATAATTGTTTACGAATCAAAATGTTTTGTCACTAACGACATGGGTTTCGCCTCTCGGCATCTTCAGGCATTCCATCACACGGATGCAACAGAACTGACGTATAATAAACAGTTAGCATCGTCTGTATACCAAAGTTATTAATTACAGGAAAACATTTACCCCAAGGCAAGCAGTAAATTGCAGCTAAAACAAATTTAATAATATTAATCTAATAATAATTAACACGATCTTTTTAATGAGTTATTCTTTCACACCTGTTTCAATTGTCTTACATTAAATTCACTCGTACACAATTGTATGTTGCACGTCTTCATCAATATGCCTTGAGGAAGTGATAAACACAAACCGATGTACGTAGACCAAATTCGACTTCGAATAGCAATATTGCCCAAAATAACATTCGCTTTTTTAATAATACTCATTATTAAATTTTTAATTGAATTTGTAGAAATTATGTATTAAATATGTGTGATGGAATGCCTGAAGATGCTGAATGGCGAGATGATGAGAAGCGAAACCCGGGTCGTTTGTGACAAAACATGTGGAATGGTATAAAGTTTTAACAATTTAAATTTAAAATTGGGTATAAATATTATATAAGATAGATAGAATATTATCAGATTAATATCATTAAATTTGTTTTAGCTCCAATTTACTGGTTGCCTTGGGGTAAGTGTTTTCCTGTAATTAATAACTTTGATATACAGACGATGCTAACTGTTTATTGTACGGCAGATAGAATGTCTGAAGATGCTGAGAGGCGAAACCCAGGTCGATAGTGACAAAACATGTGGAGTCTTATAAAGTTGTAATGATATTGAAATTCCATCAAGTGCCTTCAGTCGATATCATAAATTACCCAATTTTAAATAAGAAGAAAAACTTTCATAATGAAAAGAATCTACTCACTCTCCAATCCTATCTCCGTTCCAGCAATCAGCATCGTCAATTTGTTCCGCGAAGCTTTCATCTCCACAGAGGGCGTCGGCCAGGTGAGGGAAGAATCCTTTGGAGGTAGCAACGGAGGCGAGGAAGTGAAGCATCTGTGTATCAGGCGGGGAGACAGCTGGAGATTTGGGACGTGGTGGCATGCGTTGGGGGGCACGTTCTCCATTACCAGGAGCTGGGTCTCCTCGTGCAGCCCCACCTGGAGACGATACGGCTTCTTCGGTCAGGCGTGCGTGTCCACATGCTCGTTTGACCTGAAATCAATGCAAATTTTTCGTTACATTGGAAAACATATTTTAAAAACTTATTTAAGTCATTCCCTGCTGAGCTTTTTAAAGGATAGCATAGTTCTGACGATGGCGTCAGCCGAAACAGCTATCAACTATGTCTTAAAAAATAATAATTTTGTAGAACTAAAATACATTGCTATTTTTTTCACTGTGCCAGTTTGTCTTATAATTATTATTTTAATTATTATTATGTTTAGTTTCTAACGTGGTTCACAAAGAAGAATAAAAGCAAGACGTTATGCATATCATTTATGTATACAGTTGAAAAAGGTTAACACGATATTAACTCGTTCCCTGCTGAAGATTTTAAGGGATATTCCAACACCTAGACTTCAAAAATTTATTGAATAATATTAGTTTGAAACAATCTTATTGAGTTTGTCAGGACAAATCAAGCAACGCATTAACTCATAAATTAGCAAGTACAAGAAGGTTTTAACCACTGTTAATTTATATATTTTCGGGTATCAACTATCAACACAGAAAAATCAGCTGCCTCAGCAGTTGAGACGTTAGCAGTTTGAGGGTTAAACATTTCGAACAGGCTGATTTTCAATATATTTGACAGTCACTTTTAACTGTCACTTCTTTGTGTTCTATTGAAAATAACAAGAACGCAATTTTATGTACTATTTTCACAATTTTAATGATCTGGACAAGTTTTGCTCATTGCAAGCATTATCAACTGATGCAATACAAATTAAAACATTGGTATATCTTAAATTTTTTTAGTTAATAGCAGCCAGACAAAACCACTGGTTTAGGAATTATGAAATAATTTACAGGCAATCATACAAAATGTATATGAAGAAAGTGAAATAGTTTACAAATTACATATTAACAACCTTCTAATATTGAATAAATACCCCTGTTTTAATTTATATTTCATCAGTTGATAATGCTCGAGAATTGAGTCAAATTTTACCAGGTATACGAAACCAAAAGGCGAAACAATCGAGAATGTAATTTACAGACAATCGTACAATATATCAATTGAATTAGCATTTACTTGGTAGAACTCCATTACAACACGGTGAAAAAATAGAAAATGTATTTTAGTTCATCAGAACTTCGTAATTTTTAGGAAGTCGTAGGCCGAAATAGGTATCAACTATATATTTTGTAGAACCAAAATACGTACATAAAAAATATTTTTTCACCATGTTAATCTTCTAATAATACATTTCTATATGAAGTAAAACGTGGTTCATTTGTTAAAAAATAGCATAATTGTTTTAATTTGTTGTTTATCATTTGATAATGACTCGCGATGAACGAAACCGGTCCCAGTGTAAAAAAAAATAATTAAGAAATTAATGCTAAGCATTACTTTAACCATTGAACATAATTCAAATATATTTTGTATGATTATCTGCAAATTATTTTCCTAGTTCATCAACCATTTGTTTAGTACACCTGGTGACTTTAAATTTTGTATAAATAACGTTGTTTTTATTCCCATGAAAATGCTCGCGATAAAATTATTCATAACGTTTTGCATTTTTATTTAAATTTAATACCATTTCCAAAAAGAAGTGACAGTTAAAAACAAACACTAAAAAAATCGTTTAAATATTTTGTTTTTGTTATGCTGGCAACAATGTTATTATTATACAAATAATAGACCTACTTTAAAATAGGTTCCGACAATTACTATAGACAAAAAACTTCTCCGTCCTAATCATCAAGCTTGACTGTTTAGTTTCAGCTATAACAACTGTCAAAATAATTATTGTAATATAATATACTAAAAATATCCTCTTTAATTGCAGATAACGCAACAAATAACTTCTTAATATCATATAATTATTAACTTCGAGCTATTTTAATTCAGCGCCAACAACTGTCAACATAATTATAATAATAGACAATGAAAATAGATACAACGCGAAGGGCATAAACACAATAAATAGAATCCTTAAGGACCATGTCATTATGCCACGGATTTAAGTAGGGTATTCAAAATTACACCATAGAAATGAACACGGGAAGGTATAATAACTTTAAAAGCGAGACATTTTTATCTGTTTTATGGTATTGGTTCGCAAACATGCCCCGGACAGAAAAAGGTGATTTCATAACGTATATGTTAAATATTTGAAGACGTCACCTGTAGGGATGTACCCAAAGATTTTGAATAACGATTAATGCGGCTGTCACTTGTTACAAATACAGTAGATGATCGGTTAACGAACAAAATATATTCCATGACTATGTTCGCTAATCACACGATTAACACGCCTCATTTTTTCCTGTAAATGACATCACGGACCGAGTCAAAAACGCGCAGTTTTCTAAAATCTTTCAAATGTAAAACGACGATTAGTTTTAAAGATACAATTAATGGACTAGAAAAATCATTTTAGTACGTTGTCCGAACACGTGGTCGTTGTCCGAAAACAAAAATATTTCGTGATTTGTTCGTTAACCGATCACCCACTGTATTTTTCGTAAGTTAACACGCTGGGAGCTGTACAGGTATATTACGTGCAAATCTATTCCATAATCTTAACATTCAGTATAAGTCCATGTTCGCTGGCTATACAGAGATCTATATAATTAAATATCGTTATATATGGGAAGGAAAACCCAGAAAGAAAACCGAACACCAACCCGCCTTGGCAGCGTGGTGTTGCTATGTCCAAACAACACCCCTGAAAAAGAAAATAAAACAGGTGGAGGCCTTCATCCAGCAGTGGATCGACCCCGGCTGATGACGATGATGGTTTAATATAAAAACAGCCTTTTGTTTAATTTTTCTGTTATTATTTATGATATCTAAATTCCATCAAGCACCTTCAGTCGATATCATAAATTAACATTAATACGAATTATTATGTTTTTTTATAAATATATATAACGCCTTTTCTCCAAGACGAGAGAAGTAAAGAAATAAATACATTAAAAGTGAATCGTAAAAATGTGTAAGGCGTAAAAAACGGCTAGTTACTAATCGATTACCAGGTTACAAGGTGTCAAAAAGCACGATATTTATCCCATCTCTACTCGCACGCACATAAATAATAAAAATTACAATATAGCGCCACTATTTCTGTTTCGCGTTTCGGAGCGCACCGGCAAAGAGCCAGAACGGGATGCAATCATTAGGGTCACTTGAACAATACGCGCGGTGTAGAATGAAAAAAGGTGTTCGGGCGTCCGACAGACAAAAACACCCGTTGATTTTTTTTTATCCGCTTTTTTTGAATCTTCTTCTACCAGCCTGATACTTTAGTGTCGGTTTTTATCGGGATTCAATGTTAACAAAGAGATACGTTTGGATTCTTTCTCGCATTCCTGAACCGAGTCCCGTCAGTGTTCGTGGGACTGCCATATCGCGCAAGCGGTGCGCAAGCGTTGGGACACGTGCCGGATCAACCACTGAAAAAATCCGGTTCAAATTTAATGACCATTAACGCTTTTACTGCTAATTTAAAATCCGATTTAACAGTGCCATGCTCAATATATTTGAATTATACAAACATACTGCAAACTATCAATAATATGCAATATTTCAAAGACAATGAATGCATGCGAGCGTCGGCAAGTACAAATAACTCGAAGTCGGTATTTTTGCGTCTCATATAACATCTCGATAAATCTGCTTCAAGTTCATAATGTAATGGTCGGTATACACGTGTATTTATTTTGAATTACATTTTGGTTTTTCAAATTGATTTTTATTCTATGCTTTTCAAAATACATTTTGATTTTGTACATTCGGTATTCGGCGCAGAAAGAGGAAACCACTCTTTTTTATCGAATGTATTATCCAAGGTATATACTATTTCAAACACGTTTATTTATACTAAGCATTTGAATTTTTTCAACACTTCCACAACTTTTTTTATGACTTTTGGTGTGATAAGAATGAAATTTGTTGTTTTAGGCGTAAAAATTGTGTAAATACTGGCAAATTGAAAAGAAAATCCATGAAATTTTCACAAAACAACAATAGAGAAAGAGTCCAGTTATTTTTATATTCTTATTGTTAAAATCAACAGCGAAATAAAACAGTGAAAAAAATTTGAATGAAAATCACAAAAAAATATTCACAGCGGCACGTATAGGCTGTTTTAACATACAAAAAACGTTACGCGCGGTATGATCCAAAGGCGACGAAATCCGAAAACTTTATAAAGTAAAATACATTCAAATTTGAATTTTTGAAACTTTCCACACTTTTCACTAAAGATCCGGCTTTCCTCTTTCGGCATCGACGAAACAGGACTTTCGGGTCAATAATGACAAAACGTATTTAACGTAAAGAATTGCACAATTTTTCAACAATTCAAATTTGGTATTGAAATTCCATCAAGCACAATCAGTCGATATCATAAAAATATATTATTGTGTTATAATTTATAGGTATAATATATTAAAATATAAATAAAGATGTGCAACAAAAAGGTTCGTATTCACTGCCAGCATCTACCTGTGGATTTGAATGTATTTGAGTATGTATGGGTGAGTAGGAAGGCTGTGCAACAAACCTGTGGAAGGGCAAAAGCGTGCGCCGAATGACAAAAACCTAAGACTTCTTTTTGCACGGATTATTTTTACGCGTTTTCTAAATTAAACGGTCCAATGCAATGCAACCTGTCTTTCAATTAGCAAAAGATTTTTTTTATTATAACACATCTCTATACGAGTTTGTTAGTGTGGTAGAAAACAAACTTTTTGAGGTCCTAAACTTTTCATCAAACGAACTCAAATGGGTATCAATATTTTTTTTCCTAATACGTACACATTTAACAATCATATTAATTATAATTTTTTTCATATTTTATTTCAGGGACGAGCAATCGTTGATTTTTTGTTTCGTCTATATAAGAGCAAGTCAATAAAAGAGCAAATGAATGTGTGCTTTTCAAATTAAATTGGCAGGAGGGAGGGTTTAAATTACTCCGTTTCAACCCCCTAATGACGTCCCTGATCGCTATCAATATCATTAATTTCGGCGTAATGGTTTTGAGACATTCGTAATGGTCGCTATCGCACAAAAGTACACGACTAAAAAATCGTTTTCAAATTAGTTCATTTGTCTGCTGCATTATTATTGCGCGACGGAAGGCGGCCGTGAATCAGCGTCCAACGAACATGGCAATGAAACAATGAAAACGGAAGTTGAATGTTTTTTTTAGCTTTAGATATCATTTGAGGGTGGTTGATGGAATTTCAATATCAAATTTAAGCTGTCGAAACTATGTACAAGTCCACATGTTCTGTCACCCACAGCCCAGGTTTTAACTTTTGGCATCTTCAAGAATTTTATTACAACGAATGGGATAGAACTGATAGGTATTAAACAGTTTGCATCGCTTATTTAAAAAAGAATATTGGCACAGAAAAAAATTAAGTTAACAGATTTAATATGTTTTAAATAATAAAAAAAAAGCATTTTCAGTACTTATTTCCACAATATATTTTTTAATCAGGACCAGTTTCGCTCATCGCGAGCATTATCAACTGATAGAATATAGTTTACAAATAAGTCTATTTATAAAAAAATGAGTCAAAGGTAGCAGGTATACAAAACCATGTGTTCAAGAACTAAGAAACAATTTACAGGAAATCATAGAATATTAACTCAAACTATCACAAAGGATTCTTAACGAACAAACTAATATAAGTCGATCGCCATTGCTTAGCCCTCTAAGGGGGGCTTGTTTCCGTAATAGACCATTTCCGTGCCATATGTAAGCTTATTGATATAGCCGCCTTTTTAGTTTCATTTATAAATTTTAGTTTTATTGCGAGCAAGAAACACGCTAGGTCGTTAAAACAGGAGAGAAGATGTATTGTGTACCTTTTCTACACAGCTATATATAGATAAGCAAATGTTCATTTAAGCATAGTTCTGACGATGGCGTGAGCCGAAATAGCTATCAACTATATTTTATAAAATTTTGTAGAACTAAAATACATTGCTTCTTTTTTCACCGCGTTATAAAATATTATGCCTTTCCATCAAGAAGTGACAGTTAACACCTTAAAAAAAATAATATGAAAACTGTGTTAATAAAATTAAATTGTTAAATCGATCGGCGCATGTCTCCTCTGCCCATTCACGAAACAAAATAATAAAATTCCGACAGATATTAATGTGTGGGGCGCGCGGGAGGGTGGGGGTGCATGGAGGCGACCGGTCACCGTGGCAGGGTCCCTCAAACATCATCATTACTCGGCCGCCCTCGGCTCGTTTAAAATTATACAAATGCATAAATTAATGCCTTAAGAAACAGTTGGCCACCCATGCGAGGCGTCCGACGCTACAGTCATACTTCAATCAACACAAAACCAACCCTCCGGTGAATAGATCTCTTTTTAATGGAGTTCTGCCAAAATGAATGGTGTATATGTTGTGCGAAGTATGCTTCTATTAAATCTGAGAAACTATCTAAAAATATAATAAAGGGTTTTTCAATAAGGACGCTTTAAATTTGTGCAAATGTAAATACAACAAGTTGGGTGTGCGATATCTACTATCACATAAACTAGGGTTGATATAATTAAACATGATGTTTATTAATATTTCCACAATTTAATATGAACAAGATATGGACGGGTTTCGCTCATCGAGAGCATTGAGAGAACTGATTTTACACAAATTAAATTATATCTATTTATACCCAAATCTAAAGTCAAACGAGTTTTATATTCCAATGCATTTGTTATTAAAGTAGATATTTAATTTTAATTGATTGAATTGGCATTCACTTGCTATTTTTTCACCGTGTTATAATGGTTCTCTACCAAGGAAATGCCAATTCAATCAATTACCATTCGTGATATCGATAATGGTAAATTATAAAATTATTGGTATACACTGTGTTGTGTATATATTTCTAACTGTCAAACCAACTGTGTGCGAAAGTGTGTGTCATGATTCAAGAAACAAAAACCTGGATAACGTCTAAAATCTAGAATTTCCACTCAATCAAAAAATACTCTTAAAATTCAAATAATATTTGGTGCGTGTCAAATGTCTATTGCAAAATCGCACTTTCAAACGTATTACAAGCAATGCGAAAAATTTTAATTGATCAAGTGGCTGGTAAGATTATCAATCTATTTGATATGTGGCAAATAATATAGGGCAAACAAGTATCGGTACCCGTTATTAAGTAACGAGTCGATAGTTTAGAATTGTTAGAACTATGTAAAAACGTTATTTAAATAAGCTTCAAAAATATTAACACGGTGAAAAAATAGCAATGTATTTTAGTTCTACCAAATTATTTTTAACAAATATAGTTGATAGCTATTTCGGCTCACGCCATCGTCAGAACTATGCTTAAACTAACATTTGCTTATCTATATATAGCTGTGCAGAAAAGGTACACAACATCTCCTCTCTCCTTTTCCAATGGTATAGCTTGTTATTTAACAACAATGACACTAAACTTTCAAAATTCCAAATGAAACAATAGGTGTCTATGACAATAAGATTATGTGTGTGGGACGGAAGTGGTCCTTCAGGCAGCAAATTAGACCACCCCTTTGTGCAACGGCTTGACAAGTGGCGATATTATTATGTTAGTTTGATCGTTAAGAATCCTTTGTGACAATTGGTGTCTATTGATCTCCAGCTGTTCTAAAGCCGTCATTCTTCGACCCTTACTACAAAGATGCAAACATTTAGGAGCTGAGTTCGAATTTACATTATGTGACTCATTAATAACGTGATTAGCGAATTGTGAATCTGTTTTTTTATTATTGAATGATCTTACATGTTCCTTAGCTCGAGTAGATATACTTCTATTCCTTATTTATATATATTATCTATACTATATATTATCTATACTTCTAAAAATATTGCAGAAAATATACACGACGCTTATTCAAAAATCATTTTTTTGAATTTGAATGAAAATATTTAGTAATTGAATTGGCATTAACTTTGTACAACTCTTTTATAACAAGGTGAAATAATAGCAAATATAAATATATATAATTTATGATATCGACTGAAGGTGCTTGACGGAATTTCAATATTGAATTTGAATTGTTACAACTTTGTACAAACTGACAGCTCTGTTGCATCCGTGTGATAGAATGCCTGAAGATGCCGAAAGGCGAAACCCGGGTCGTTAGTGACAAAACAAGCGGAATCGTACAAAGTTGTAGCAATTCAATAAACAAGTATATAATTGACTACCATCTATCAGTGGCTTTGCAGTCATCTCAATATAAACCACATATATAATGAAGCTCATAATTGTAAGTATCTATACAGCGTTTGTATTCGTTTCCGATAGTTGAAAGAGTAACGAATCTTTTTTGGAATCAAACCATCTCTACTCTGTCGAAATCCAGGGCCGTCGAATGTTGACCTATATGATTACAGGCGTCTGCTGTACGTAATAGCAGATTAATATTGTATTTTCTTTGACGTAATATCGCCGAGAGATTCATATCGCTTACCGGCTAGGATACTTGAGATGCAAGAATCCGTCCGCCACTTGAGCGGACCGTCCAACACAAGTGAGCCAAAATACAAATCGACTTTCGATTAGATTACGTGACGTTGTTTCTCAGTTTAGTGAATTTTTTTTAACTTATTGGCGTATCAACTGTTGGACGGGACGGACTGCAGTGTGATTTTTAATCTATGGATATATTTCTAACATTCATGGTGTTAACTGTCACTTCTTGATGGAAAGGCATGCTATTTTAAAAAACAAAAATACATTTTTTAAGTACTTATTTCTACATTATATTTTATGATCAGGACCGATTTCATTCATGGCGAACATTATCAAATGATAGGATACGGAATTGATTTGTTGAAACTTAGTACAATTCCATATTTTAAACAATAAAAAACACATTTTGATGATGAGCGAAACCGGTCCTGATCAAAAAATATATTGTGGAAAGAAGTACTAAAAAATGTGTTTTTATTATTTAAAATATCATGCCTTTACATCAAGAAGTGACAGTTAACACCTAAAAAGTGACATTTCCACATGTTTTGTTAATAATGATCCGGGTTTCGGCTTCCGGCATCGTCAGGTATTATATCACACGGCAGCAACAGAACTGAGAAGTATGTTGTCTAATGTTTCCGAAACGTGAAATACGGGTATTTAGTGACAAAAGTGACGAAAGACATTCTATTATATATAACCGGCAGCGAAACCGGTCGTGATCATAAATATATTGCGGATATAGTAATAAAAATGTGTATATATTATTTATTAAAGGACAAAAAGAATTACGATAATGATTTTTTTGTTTTGGCATAGCAACCCAAAATGTTTAAAGTATTTGAGCAAAATCTAAAATTTTGATCGGCTTAGCCACCTTATAGCAAAATCATTCAATGCATGAGGGGCCAGCGAAAAGGGGGGGGGGGGCAGAAATTTCCAAATACAACAAAATTTTTTAATATTTTATTTTTATTTTAGCAATACTTTTTGTAGGCTGGCCTTGCCATACGTTTGGACGAGGGACCCGAATTTTTCGTTACTCCACTTGTCGCAAATGTATCAAATTATTTTGTTTTTAGACTCCCCCGTAGTGCAACCATAAAGAATACGTTCTGACATAAAATATGTGTTGTGTGATAACTAAGGTATTGTATAACGCAAAAAAGCAATGCAAACTTTAGACTAACCTTTTTCTCGAGAGTTGGCCCATTCTCCATGGCGTACATAATGGCTTCCGATATTCTCGTATCCAGTCCCTTGATCACAGACTCCACGTTGACACCAGCACCTCCGTCGTGCGTCTTCACGGCGATCACCAATCTTTCCACCGCTTCAACGTAGCCATTCCACGGCAAGTCCAGTTCAGCAACGTGTTGAGTAAGGCAACCGCGCAGAACGTTCAAGCAATATCCCGAGCATGGTTTAATTTGAGTATCCAGTCCTGAACATTTCGGACAGTGCGACATTTTCAAGAGAGCCACGTGGCAAGCCGACTGTGGAGAATCAGCTCGTTCAGCCTCTTCCGAAAGCAGAGTATCAGTAGCATCAAGAACTTCTGCTCCCAGCGACAAGGCTTGGAGTAAAATTCTGGTAGCTTCCAAGCTTTTGAATACAGAGTTAGAAATCTGTCTTGGGATGTCTCCGAATGGTTGTATTTCTTTGATCGTCTGCCTTAAGCAGGTCTTGTAGTCTTCGCTGAAGTCTTTCTGCTGGAGGTTCACGGCGTGGTGGTAGACCAGCGGGTACAAGTCTGTGAAGAAGTTCGCGACGGAGGCTTCGATGTCCAGAGACGGTGCCGTGGTCGTGCCGCTCGAATTGCTGGCGTAGCTTCGGATGTCCCTGTACAGGGCCGAGATTGGCTCCCTCGACAAAACGGACATCCTCTGGTAGACCTGCGAGAACAGGTATAGCGTCTTATTCTCGGACTGCCGTGCCAATTCTGTCACGTGGTCTGAAACAAAAATAAACAAACGGAATTGAGTGCACTGAAACTTAGAATGTTGACAAAGTAACATCAATCACTTTTATTGATATAAAATTGTAGAAACAGTCTTAAACGTTGTATTTCTATTATATAAATTCACCAGTTGATGATGCTCGCGATGCGCGAAACCGGTCCCTTGAATTGTTACAACTTTGTAAGATTCCACATGTTTTGTCACTAACGACCCGGTTTTCGCCTTTCGGCATCTTCAGGCACTCTGTCACACGGATGCAACAGAACTGAGGCACAATAAACAGTTAACATCGTCTATATACCAAAGGTATTTTATATTATTAAATTTCTTTTAGTTGCCATTTACCGCTTGCCTTTTTCTCTCATCACGAGCATTATCAACCGACGCTCTTGATGAGCGAAACCGGTCCTAATCAAAAAAAATATTGTGGAAAAGTACATACTAAAAACTGTGTTATAATTATTTAAAATATCATGCTTTTGACATGCCAAGAAGTGACAGTTAACACAATAAAAGCTATTTCTGGTGCTTGAATGTGATAATGTCAAGAGAAATTACTTATTGATTGAATTGGCATTCACTCGGTAGAACTCGTGTTATAACACGGTGAAAAAACAGCAATTTAATTTAGTTCCACAAATTTTTATGAGATATAGTTGATAGCTATTACGGCTCTCATCATCGTCAGAACTATTCTCTATATATTGTAGTTCTGACGATGGGTGAGCCGAAATAACTATCATCTATAACTCATATTTTTTTGCAGAATTAAAGAAATTACTTAATAATAATTAACGGTGGAAAAAAGTTTTTTTGGCAATTTTGTCGTGGGTTAATATTGGTTTAATATAAACAAGCGAATGTGCAATGTACAATAATGAATTGAAACTTCGTGGACCAGTAGTAAATAAATATTTCTTAACAGCAGATAAGAAACAATGATAGACATCGAATATATATATATATATAAGTTTGGACGGAAATTATTTGTGGATTAAAACTTGGCCAATAAAATTTTTAAGTCACTCACAGGGCGTCCATGAGTCTTGTAAAAAAAATTCAAAGACCATAATTCCAAAACAATGGCGTGCGAGGCGAATAGAGTAAATAAGTATAAAGCCACGTGTTCAAGAATTAAGAAATAATTAAGGATTAGCGAAACCGGGGTCCTAATCAAAAAATATATTGTGGAAATAAGTACTAAAAATGCGTTTTTAGTGTTTAAAATATCGTGCCTTTCCATCAAGAAGTGACAGTTAACACCTTAAAAGCGTTAACTGTCATTTCTCGATGGGAAGGTAAGATATTTTAAAATGCGGCAAAGGTAATTTTTCGGCACGCCATTCGTAACAGGGTAAACTTTAAAATGTTTCAAGATCTATTTTGTGGATGTTACGCAAAAACTTTCAAATACTTTGGAATTTTCCTCGAATAACAGTCGAATATCGAGGCCACTGCGGCCATTTCAGAAAACAAAAGAAAAGTATTCTGAAATACGTGATTTTATTTCATAGTCAAGTGTCTTCAAGGATCTAATTTAAGCCCCATTTTTGTCACATTTTGCATTGGTTAGTATCCGTGCACAATCACTTTTAATGTGTCAATTGTCACATATTGGTAGAGAGCCATTACATTAGAATAACAGAACAGACGCTCAGAATCTTGTGACATCGACTGTAGATGTTTGATGGAATTTCAATGTCAAATTTGAATTGTTGAAACTTTGTACGATTCTACATGTTTTGTTACTAACGACTAAAATTTCGTCTTTCGGCATCTTCAGGCAATCTATCTTACGGATGCAATAGAACGATTAATTGTGCTGTAAAATGCACACAGTTTCAACAGTTCAAATTACATTTTAATGCTGCTTGATTATTGTTAAAGCCTCTTATCAAAAAGTCATAAAGATGTATTGTTAATAAGATTATCATAATTATTTCAGATACATAAATGATAGTTATAGGTCTATATTTTTTCTGAATGCTTTTTTTGTAAAAAAGCAATTGAAACTCTTACAATTTACTGTGTTTATGATATCGACTGAAGATACTTGATGAATTTTCACTGTCTAATTTGAATTGTTGAAATTGTGTATATGTCTACATGTTTTTTCTCTTATGACCTATGCTTCGGGGGTAGGATGCCTGAAGATGCCGAAAGTGAAACCCGGATCGTTAGTGACAAAACATTTGGAATCGCACAAAGTTGTAGCAATTAAATTTTGATTGATATTCGTTGAAAACCCCTTACAAGAATGAATTCGTATATATAATATAATATTTATTATTAGATTATTTTTGTTAAATTTGTTTTAGTCGTAATTTACTGCATGCCTTGGGGTACGTGTTTTCCTGTAATTAATACCTTTGGTATATAGACGGTGCTTACTGCTTATTTTTCGTCAGCTCTGTTGCATCCGTGTGATAGACTGCCTGAAGATGCCGAAAGGCGAAACCCGGGTCGTTAGAGACAAAACATGTGGAATCGTACAAAGTTGTAACAATTCATATTTGATATTCTGTAATTCTTGTGAATTTTGCAGAACTAAAATACATTTTTATTTTTTCATCTTACTATATTATTATATCTGTTATAATATAAAGATTGAAAGCCCCTGTGATATCGTGTTCAAGCAGGTTATATAAGCAGGTTTGCGTGACATTTGCATGATGGTCCCAAATTTCTAGTTACTCTACTGTAGTAAACCCCACTGAAGCATTTTTGTGAGCAATTCCCATTTTTCGCCAGTACAAAAACATTTTTTTGTGTCTCATGGTCAAAAATAGCTCAAAACTAGTGTGATTTTGCCCAAAATTCGCACAGATGTCGTGTCGCGTGATTGTTAAAGATATTTGCAAGTCGTCTTGCGCTTCCCATACAAAATAGCGTAGAGATTTCATACCGCAATACTCGCTTTCGAGTGGGTGCCGTAAGTAGGGGTGCCCCAAAAACATAACCGTGGCGGTGCGAGCCGGTACGTAAAATGCAACGCTGAAAACGGTCATCGAATCGTACCGCAACAGTGTAATAAAACAAAAATGCTAGTTACGAGATAATTGAAGTTTGTTTAATAATTATTGTTATGTTTAGTTTCTAACGCGGTTCACAATGCAGAATAAAAGCAAGACGTTTATGCATATCATTTATTTATACCGTTGAAAAAGGTTAACACGATATTAACTCGTTCCCTGCTGAGCATTTTAAAGAATATTCCAACACGTAAACTTTGCCATATGAAATAATATAAAATTGTCTATTTCAATTATATTGATCACCAGTGTACGCTGGGCATTGGCTGTTAAAAATGGAGACGAAATAATCGAACTTGGCAGATGTTGCATTGCGAGCCCATCACTAGCAGCGTGCAACGAGATGCAGGTCGAAATACCGGTTCCGCGGTCCCAGAACTTAAGTTCACATGAGTTTAAAACACCATCAGTCCAGCCGAAATCGAATGAACCAACCCATTTCCAAGAAATAGCACCAATATTCTTTCTAGAAACTGATTAGAACTATGAGGATATTGAATGAAAACAAATGAAACTTTTAGAATTTGAATTGATACTTTGCGTGATACCACACGTTTTGTCACCAACGACCCGGGTTTCGTCTTTTGGCATCTTCATCCATTCTATCACACGGATGCAACGGAACTGACAAACAATAAACACTTTTAATGTGTTACTGTCACTTCTTGATGGAAAGGCATGATATTTTAAATAATAAAAACACATTTTTTAGTACTTATTTCCACAATATATATATATTTTTTGATCAGGAATGGTTTCGCGTATCGCAAACATTATCTAGTGATGCATTATCAAATGCTCGCGATGAGCGAAACCAGTCCTGATCAAAAAATATATTGCGTCAGTTCTGTTGCATTCGTGTGATAGAATGAATGAAGATACCGAAAGGCGAAACCCAGGTTGTTAGTGAAAAAACATGAAAAAAACTTTAAAAGTGAAATTAGGGTGTTAGAACAGAAGGGAATATGTTTTGTGTTCCTTATACACCGATGAGGGCGTAAGCCGAAATAGCTATCAACTATATAACTTATAAACTTTGCAGAATTAAAACTTATTGCCATTTTTTCGCCGTGTTATAATGTAGCTCCACCAAGAAAATGACAATTCAGTCAATAGATTTTTCCTTTACTGCCGGTGTCATTATCTATTCGTGTTCAATACATCTCACGACATTTACAGCGATGCTTGATGAAATAGTAATGGTCGATTTTTAACGACATACGAACCGTAATGGAGAATTTTGAAGCATTTTTTGCGTTCTAATCGATCAGAATTTAATTCAAGACCAATTTCGGCGATAAAATGAATTAAATATTGTTTTGGAAAGCGTCGAGTCTTGGCTATTATTAGAAATTGACGCAAAATGTCGTCAATATGATGACGTTTTTAAAGGGTTTAATTATCACGTGTATACACGGCTTCTGTACTAAAGCGTAGGATTGCGTATCACATGAAAACACGGTCCGGGGACTTAACACGTTAATAGCAAGTTCCACTCGCATGCGGGGCCGCCGGGCGACCGAATCTAATAATTCTTCCAAAAATGGCACGCAAGAACCTGTTTTGCAAAAGTACCTACTCAATTCCGAAACGATTCCCGGAATTCCACTCACGCAATGTAAGATTTCGCCGGGCAATCATTATTGGCTCCCGTCCATACATTCCCAGGATTGGTGTAAAAGTTCGGCAATTACTGTTGTTTTAGCTGCAGTCGGTGGCTTTTACTGTGATCATCGTTTATTACTATCGGCCGTCATATAAAATCACACTTGGAAAAATCCATTCCAACAGAATCGTATAATTGATTGAATTGGCATTTACTAGGTAGAACTCCATTATAATATGGTGAAAAATAGCTATGTATTTTAGTTCTACATTTTTTTTATAAGATACATTTGATAGCTATTTCGGCTCACACCATCGTCAGAACTATACACCATACAGAATAGTTCTGACGATAGCGTAAAAAATTGTAGAACGAAAATACATTATTATTTTTTCACCGTGTCAATTGTATAATATTTATAATGAACGTTTACGAAAAAATACTGTGAATCTTCGGAATGAAAGTCGCTGGCATTAACAACCTGGATTTCATCTTTCGACTTCTTCAGGTGTTCCAGTATATTGATGCAGTAGAACTGATGTTCCATATAATCAAAAATGTAAATCACAAATTTGAACGAACAAGTGGACCTCCTTTATACCATCTTGTATCTTGAATTTTTTTTAAATTTAAGATATTGACTTGATGGAATTTTAATACCAAATATGAATTCTTGAAACTGTGTAAAATTTTAAATGTGTCGTAACTCGCGTTTTGCATTTAAGCATCTTTAAGTATTCTGTAACATGAACGAATAAACCACTGTAAACAACACCAAAAATTATGGTCGATTTGATTATAAAGACTTTACAATTTTATAAATAAAACAGCCTAATGAATTTTTGTTGAGAAAGTTGAGAGACAACTAACTGCCATTAAAATAATAATTAGTGATAGGATTAAATCAATATCAGGAGATGAAATTCAAGACTGACAATGAATTTGTATAGAATATGGCAATGGAAAATAAAACATGGCAAGATGGTCATTCAATACAAACATTGAACATAATTGAACTCTGTAAATTCTTATGTTTCATCATTAGATGTTTGATAGCAGGTATCTCTAAATTTAAAGAAAAAAACAGTTATATTTCAATGTTAGTTGATTAATATTTCACTTTTAAGGTGTTAACTGTCACTTCTTGATGGAAAGGCATGATATTTGAAATAATAAAAACACATTTTTTTAGTACTTATTTCCACAATATATTTTTATACAACTGATCAGTTGTTAATGCTAGCGATGAGCGAAACCGGTCCTGAATAAAAAAAAATATATTGTGGAAATAAGTACTAAAAAAAATGTGTTTTTATTATTTCAAAAAAAAATAATATTTGTTGAAAAACCCATTCAAGAATGACTCATTAACGAGATCGTTAATGAAAATTATCACATGCAATTGTGTTAATTATTATTAGATTAATATTATTAAATTTGTTTTAGTTGCAATTTACTCCTTGCCTTGGGGTTTGTGTTTTTCTGTAATTAATAACTTTGGTATATAGACGACAATAACTGTTTATTTTACGTCAGTTCTGTTGCATCCGTGTGATAGAATGCCTGAAGATGGCGAAACGCGAAACGATTGCAACGATTCGAATTTGAACTCTGTTTGTTTATACAGTGTAAAAGATTAAGCAATTCAAATTTATCCGTTACATGATACATGTTTGAATTAATGTAACTTATTGATTGAATTGGCATTCACTTGTTAGAAATCCATTATAACACGGTGCAAATAATAGCAATGTATTTTAGTTCCTAACTAAACTAAAATACATTTACTATACTGGCTTAACTACTAAACTGAACTAAAAAACATTGCTATTATTTGCACCGTGTTTGTTGTAACTTGATACGGTTCCACATGTTTTGTCGCCAAGGACCCGGATTTCGCTTTTCTTAGTGTTCTCTATTGATAGTCATTGTTGGAACCAGCAATATGGAGTCGAATTCGTTTTTTTTATGACTCTACAGTCCTGGTAGTGACGATGGTGAAAGCTGAAATAGCTCTCGACAACCGAACGAGTTTAGTTCAATATCGCTGTTTTAATGATTAAATTTTATTATGTATTGCAAAGTGCGCAGATGATTTTGCTGCAATACAGATGAGTCATGCTTTTCTACTATCCAATGACCATTAAATGTATCTCCAGAAGATAAAAGCGCCCACACGTTTTAACCCCTCGGAGACGAGCAGAAATTCATAGATTTATTTATTCAATACGCATTTACGGTATCGACTAAGGGATATTTCAATATCAAATTTGATTCGACAGACGAAAGTGTGAAAGTACTGCATTAAAACGCGTGGCATCGCACCAAGAAACTTTACAAATAAACAGAGCTCAAATTTGGATTGTTACAACTTTGTACGATTCCACATATTTTATCACTAACGTCCCGGGTTTCGCCTTTCGGCGTCATCAGGCATTATATCAGACGGATGCAACAGAACTGACGTTCGTTGCCTAGCTCGGGACGTTGGTGATAAAGCATGTGGAATCGTACAAAGTTGTAACAATTCAAATTGGAGCTCTGTTGAAGATGCCGAAAGGCGAAACCCGGGTCGTTAGTGGCAAAACATGTGGAATCGTACAAAGTTGAAACAATTCAAATTTGATATTGAAATTCCATCAAGCACCTTCAGTCGATATCATAAATCAAACAGAGCTCAATTAAATTCATTGTTTATGTTAAACGATCAGCAAAACCTTCATTATTCTGGAAAGTATTCTATATTTGTTATTAATTATAAAACCTTTTTTTATTTCCAAAATTTAACGTCATTATAATCAAATTAGTGGTTATTAAAATTATTCTAGATATATTAAGCTCTCATATTAATGTTCTATATTTTTTAAGGAGGGAGTCAGAGTCGTTAAAGATGAGCGACATATTTTTTAGTACGTATTGGTACATTTTTTTTATGATCAGGACCGGTTTCGTTCAAGGCGAGCGTTATCAAATCATTTTGATTATATGAAATTGTAGAAGTGGTACTAAATAGTGTGGAGTTAATTATTTAAGATATAGTTCCTTTCCAACAAGAAGTGACAGTCAACATATTAAAATTCAAAATTTTATGTTACATAAATAATTTATGATATCGACTGAATGTGCTTGATGGAATTTCAATATCAAATTTGAATTTGTACAGCTTTGTACGATTCCACACGTTTTGTCATTAACGACCCGGGTTTCGCCTTTCGGCATCGTGTCGGATTCGTGTTTTTTTTAACGATTCCTCAGCCCTGATTCTTACCTGCATAATTACAATTGAGTGAAAAACCGGGTTTAAAATACACTTAATTAATTGAAATAACATTAGCTTTTCGTATTGTCGTTCGGAACACATACATGCAATCTATCGACTAGATATGATGTTATCCGTACGTAAAGGGTTAATACGAATGTATTTATTACTTATCTAGCAAGCCCACATATTCACGGTCTGAAGCAACGACGCAAATGTGTTTAAGAAATTTCACTACATCAAATGTCATATTCAAGCGATTCCGCAATTGAACACCTAATATTATATACGAATTAAATTGAACCCGTTATGCTTAATATAAAGTTATCATCAAATATTAACCGTAACATATAATATAGCTTTATTTTAATTTGTTCAAAATTTGTAGGTTATATAGTTGATAGCTATTTCGACTCAAGGCCTCGTTAGAATTATCGATATATAACGGTGTAGAGAAGGTATACAATACATCTTCTATTCTGTTCTAACATCTTAGTTTTATATTGTGATAAAAAAAGTCGTGAACGAATCACAAATCTGAATAAAATGTGAAACAGACTCACGAATCGATTCGAGAATGATATTGAATCATATGATATTTTGTTATTATCTATGCCGTTAAGGTTTTTGATGATACCTAGTTAAAATGAAGATCAAATTTGAATTGTCGAAACATCCTCGGTTTTCAATTTTTGGCATCTTCAGCCAGTTCAATTCTGTTACATCCGTGTAATAGAATGAGACAATCAAAATTTGACATTTGAATTTTTGCATCTCTAGTCAATATCATAAATTAAGCGAAGATGTTATTATAGCTTGAAAGTGTATTTTAAGTCAAAATACATTATTACTGTCGGTTCGGTGAAACCATATCCCAGCACAGTTTCATGATATCTAATCATGTAATTATCAAATGAATAACGTTGATTAAAAAGAAAGCATGACCAATGGTGGGGAATATTTACTCTATGTAAGGCAACATCCTTTTATCTGTATTCAATTTGCCCACATTTAGATAGATTTGATCAGTGAAGAAATTAAAGATTTTTACATCGAGAGTGTATTTCAAGTTATAATATATTTTTACTAACGTATTAGTGGAATCACATCAAATAACATTTTCACTGATGAAAAATTATATTCACTTGAAATGTGCTCTTAATTTAATTATTTAGATTTTGTTAGGTTAGGTGAGTTCCAAAATTGTATGCCATTCTAAGAAAACAATAGTTAGTGTTTTGTTTTTTTAAATTAATTTTGTAAAAAAGCGATGCAAACTGTTTGCTGACTGTTATGTTATGTTGCACTCGTGTAGTATAATGTCAGAAGATGCTGGAAGACGAAGCCTTGGTCATGTGTGGCAAAATTTATGATATTGTTGACAGTTTAAACAATTCAAATTCAAGATAAGGAATGATTACATTTATCAGGTTCAAATTGAAACCAGAATTAAAACAGAAACATTGATTTGAGAATTAAATTAAAAAACACCTTAACGATGTTAAAAATCATGACATTCTGTTACAAAATATTGTTTTATTATATTCCAAATTGTAACAAAGAGCAGGAAATGTACGAGCGCTTTTTCGATCGCTTCTCAATGATGGCAGTTTATCAAATACCGACCTCCTGCTGGCGCGATGGGCCACTCGATAACGCCGCACTTACCTTGTTAACAGTTGGCAGGGCGCAGCCAGAAACCGGTCGCGCATACGAACGAAAGTGTCCGGTTATGTTACACACAATACACAGTAACATCGCGAACAAAGGAGTTAATTAAAGAAAAAAACATACCCTTAGGCTAGGAATAAAATGACAACAAGATGTCAATAATATTGATTTAATAATAAAAACACTCAATAATCTGTGATAAGTTTTATTAACGCTAAATACTGTTAATTCAATCTGTCATTCATGAAAGGATTTTACAAAAAATAATAATCAACTGTCATTAAAATGCAATCGGGAAATTTTAGACTTAAGAATACCTACTTATTTCATGTAGGTAACGATAAGTAACATAAGGTGATGTTATATAGGAATTTATTTTATGAGGTAATCGACTCATTGAACTGGTCTCAGGTAAAGGATATAACAAGGAGAAGTTGGGAAGATTGAGCTGGTCGTTAAAAATATGACTTGAATATATTATTTCGAACAATTACATATATTCCTCGATTTACACGGTAGATAGGCTACTCAGAAAAAACGTATTAATCGAAAAGTACACAAAAACGCAATATTTGGTTGTTTTCTAAAATACATAAATAAAACAAAATTATGTACCCATTTGTATTTACGAATATAAAGAGTCGAAATTTTCAAGTTAAAGACACTTAGACAGTTACAATTTGCATCGCTGCAGTTGACGTCAGGCTCAAGTCAACGATAAACGCCGAACGGCGGGTGGATACATACGTACAGTGGAATGCATACAGTTGGATTCGCCTAGAAACGGACTCGTCCAGACGAATACCCAGGCACACGGGCGCACAAACAAATACAATTGGCGAAAACATTGTTCCTATTGATCATAGCCAGTTATTTTTAACATTTTTTTAATCGGGTAAAATCGAAAACATGTAAAACGAGTGAGAGGTGTATATCAATTTTTTTTTTATAATTTATGATATCGGCTGAAGGTGCTTGATGGGATTTCAATATCAAATTTGAATTGTTGCAATTTTATACGATTCCACATGTTTTGTCACAAACGACCCGGGTTTCGCCTTACGGCATCTTCAGATATTCTACGTCTATTCATAACAGAACTGACGAAAAACAGTTAGCATCGTATATATACTAAAGTTATTAATTACAGGAAAACACTTGTCCCCACTTACCACACTTACCACAAGTTGACTGACTGATGTAAGTTCTGTGGCATTCGTGTGATGGAATGCCTGAAGATGCCGAAGGGCGAAACCCGGGTCGTTTGTGACAAAACATGTGGAATCGTGAAAAATTGCAACAATTCAAATTCAATATTTTTTTATTGATATTATAGTAATATATTAATTTGATATTGAAATTCCATCGAGCACCTACAGTCGATAGCATTAAAGATAAAATAATTGGCATAGAATGATATTTGATTGCCATGATCAATATATTTTTTAAAGCCGGCTGCAAAATAACCGGTCGGTTAAATGCGTCATGAGCGCCAACCCTAGTCGCGGACCGGTTTACGTCGGCAGTCTTGTGACTATACGCTGCACCTTCACACAAAAGACCCGAAGATGATGCATTGCTGAATATCCTTGACCGGACAGAAAAATCCGAGAACCGGTGAGGAACAAATACCGATATCTGTTAGGGTTATGATTTATCGACCAGTGGTTAAAAATAACAATGTCGTTCATTCTACGAAAGGGACTTATGAATCGACTGGTGTATTGGCGTCACACGATCAATATTTCATCACAATGATTTGCGCGTCTTGATTTGAAGATCTTTTGACTGAAATGAAATTTTGTTCGTAGAAAGAACATACTTACGATAAAGTAAAAATGGAAACAAAATAATTTAACCTTTTCGTAGCCGCGGATAAATCACGCCGTACTGTTTGTTAACCAGGTCGAATATTTTTGCACGGTGAAAACATAGCAATGTATTTAAGTTCTACAAAATATTATAAGATATAATTGATAGCTATTTCGGCTCACGCAATCGTCAGAACTATGTTTAAACGTACATTAAACATAGTTCAGAAGATGGCGTGAGCCGAAATAGCTATCAACTATATTTTTAAAAATTTGTAGAACTAAAATACATTGCTATTTTTTCACCGTGTTTAATGGAGTTCTACCAAGTAAATGCCAATTCAATCAACGAATATTTTTGATCCAAATAAACCTCGTCTAAGGAAAATTATTTTTTGATGTGTTAAAAAGAAATTATAATTTACCTGCCAAATTTTATATCCCACATTAATATAAGTTTATACTATATAAAATACTGCCGAGATATCTCGTCTCCGGCATTACGGACACTGTGCCATTTGACGGAATATCTCGTCTGAGGCAATCAACGGGTTAAACTAATAGACTTGAATAATTGTGAAATATTTTATTATAAGTGAAAATATAAAATTTTGAATAGTGCTACAATACAAAAGTCTAACGGCCAAATTACAGAGGCACTTTATCAAGAGAATTGAGATCCAATCATAAGCATATATTGGTTAGCGTCGCCGATCGGCCCAATGGAAGGTTGGACCGACTTGTGCAACTAGTTTTCCCATGGATGTGTTCAGTGTTCAGCATAAACGTAGGACGTTTTCATATTTCTCCACTAACCGGCCAAGATACGTGGACAGGTCATTATGTTTGTATTTGAATGTGTCTAACGATGTTAACTGTTTACTAACTATCATCTCGTTAGCAAGCGCGTACATGAATGCCTGAAAATTCCGAAAGAAGAAATTCAGGTCATGTTAAAGTGGATATAAGAAAGTCAACAGATTTTGAACGATTCAAATTATACGCCTACGATGTTATAATTCCCTTTTACCGACTGATCGATCCTAAAAAGGGAACGGACGAGGATTTCCAGAAATGAATCCAGTCATAACCCAATACTTGCACCCTTTACTCCTGTCAAGGAATTAGTAAAAATTATTTCTCAATCAAAATAACTTATGATTGATTGAAAACACTTACGACATGAATTTTATTTTACCGTAAATGAACTCGCATTGAAATGTGTAGGCAATAAATTCTTTGAATGAAAATGATGAACAATGGACAAAAAAAACCCACTCGTTGACGAAGAGACGAAATGATGGCCACTCGTGCACAATTATGTCTTCGCGGGATTAATTTAATTTACATGTACAAACAGATATAACATTAAGCAATGCACTAACAACGAAATGCCGGATGCTCGACTTACTTCACGTCTATAAAAGGGTGCCATTTTGTTTAGGGGGGCGGCCATTTTGATTTTTATGTTTAATGGCACTGACACGATGATTATCTAGTAATATGTTATATTATATCTCCACATATCGTAAATCAGTGGCCAAATCGAGGCACATTTCTGCCTGGCTTGAACCGTTCACATTTTGAACACTCACTTGCGACCCTGGTTTCGTCTTCCAATTTCTTCGTCCAATGCACTCGAACTGTCAAGTCAGTAAACCATTTGCATCACTTATGTATAATAAATAAGAACTTTTTTTTGTAATGAAATTCAATTTTGGAAATGAAAATCTTATAAACAATGCGTTCTAATAATTTTTCGTTAGTCCCGTTGCATCCATATGATAGAATGCCTGAAGATGCCGAAAGGCGAAACCCGGGTACAACAAAACTAACACTCAGTAGATATCATAAAATTAAAAGACGGTGTATTTTTGTAAGAAATAATTTATTCAAATATAGCAAGAGAGAAAAAAGGAGGCTAACTGCTCGTTTAGTAGAGATATTGAATTTAGTTGGTTTAGTTCAAATTTCTTGATAATTAGTTTATCATCGCCTGTAAATAAACTATTTCCATTGTTGATAATGCTCGCGGTGAGCGAAAACGGCCATGATATTAATAATATAAAATAGTCACTTTTCAGATGTTAACTGTCACGTCTTGATGGAAAGGCACGATATTCTAAATGATAAAAACGCATCAGGACCAGTTTCGTTCATCGCGAGCATTATCAACCGATCAACTTCAGTTGATGATACTCACAATGAGCGAAAATGGTCACGATTTTAATAATATACAATAGTCAATTATGAGGTGTTAATTAACTGTCACTTCTTGATGGAAAAACACGATATTTTTAGTGCATATTTCTACAGTATATTTTATGGCCAGTAACGATAACACTTAGAAAAATGCTTCAAGGTGTTTGCTGTCACATATTTAAATAACATAACACGTTTTTTTAATTCTATTACCACATTTTATTTTATGATCAGTTGATAATTGATCGCAATGAGCGAAACATGTCCTGATCATAAAATATATTGTGGAAATATGTACTTCATTGTTATGAAATTACTGCAGCGAAAACACATGTTAGGTGGAATTAATTGAAGGCTTAGGTCTCCAGGGTAAAAAACGACAGGGTAGTTTAATACGAAAAAGGAGCGAAGGATTTCGATAACGACGCTGGGTCCTTACCCTTGTCATTGTTATAAATACTTCACGGGTGGACAAAAAAAAAACGAAAAGAATTTGATGGATTATAATATGGGGTAGAAAAAACCAGTGATAAAACGGCCATTTTATATGACGCGATACGATAACGACAGACTGAATCACGAACAGTTTACGATCTAGAATCATTTTTACCTAACGACCTACTTAAATTTTATATACAATTTTTTTTTATGATTGATAACTTTGCTGTTCATCTCGGTATGTTAACATACATGACACGTGTTTCGTTTAATTATCTTAACACTAATTTTATCGTAAGGTTTTGCGAACCACTTATAATAAAATTTCAAGAATTTTTATGTTTAAATATGATTTGTTGAAACTTGCTTTATTCGATTTCACATGTTTTGACACAAACGACGCGGGTTTCGCATTTCGGCATCTTCAGGCATTCTATCACACGGATGCAACAAAAATGACATGCAATTAACAAATTTGAATTGTTACAACTTTGTACGATTCCACATGTTTTTTTCACTAACGACCCGGGTTTCGCCTTTCGGCATCTTCAGGCATTCTATCACACGGATGCAACAGAACTGAAGTAATATAAACAGCTAACATCGTCTATATACCAAAGGTATTAATTACAGGAAAAAACTTACCCCAAAAGCAAGCAGTACATTACTGCTAAAAGGAATTTAATAATATTAATCTAATAATAGTTAACACAATTTCCAAATGATAATTTTCATTAACGATTAATCTTGTTAATTAGTGATTCTTGAAAGGGGTTTTCAACAAATATTAAAATATAAACGAGTTTTTTTTCATATAGAGAATATAATAGATGAGAGATGTTTGATAGTATGCGGAATCGTACAAAGTTGTAACAATTCAAATTTAATACATTAGAATTGAAGTTTTAAAATATATTTGATCAAATTTACGTGAAATTCTAAATGATCGTGTGATATGTGCTTTCGTCGTGCCAATCTATTCACCAGTGACTAATGAAGAAGCTATTTCGGACTTAGTTTATTTTTTCCCATACCCCGAGGCGGCGTAAGTCGGGCGAGTTAACCCTTTTATCTCCCGTGTATCAAATTCAAATAATAATTAACATGTGGTAAAGGGGTATCTGCGGTTGATAGAAATGTATTTGGATTATTTAGGTGAGATCCAACGAATAGCCTCAGGGGACTGGTAAAAACAGGGTTGCCAAAATGCTTCGCCGAGAATATTAAATACACCCAAATCTTTTTTTACGCGATACATTGGTTCCAGAAAAAGGCGGGTAAAAAAAATCAAAACTTTCATATAATTTGATAAATTGGTTCCAAAAATTAAAATATCGCATAAAAAAGTACCAGAAACGTATGAAAAACCAAAATTTGCTGTTTAAAATTCGTGCAAAATAAAATATATATTGTCATTTCTTTATTTCTTTTAAAAATATAATGAGACTATAAAAATTATATTTTTATTCACGATGAATGAATTATGAATTATTCGCAGCTTTCACTCTCGGTTGCGAAATGTAATCGTTTGCGATTTTTTGAATTTGAATTGAGTATTGAATTTTGCATAAATCAAGTTTATGTTTTGTAAACAAAATTAAGTTTAAAAAATACACATTTTTTTAAATTAAAACATAATGAAACGTACATGTCTAGCATCATATATAAATTTCTTCAAATTTGGGGAAACGAATTTGGGGAAAAAATCGCGCAAAAACGAGTGAAACGCGTAAAAAAATGTAACCGTGCCATCCAAAAAATCGCGTATAAACGAATTCTCGCGTACAAAAAATTCGCGTAAAAAAAGGACTGGGTGTACAGTGAGTTATAGGTTAACAAACGGTTCGAACTGCGAACAAATCGGACAACGAACACAAACACGAAAGATTTTTGTAAGGATAATGGACACATATTCGGATAACGAAATAAAACGATCGTACTGATTGAATTGACATACTTGGTAGAACCGAAATGAAAAAATAGAAATGTATTTTAGTTCTGCAATGTAATGTTATATGATTTATGATATCGACTGAAGGTGCTTGATGGTATTGATATCAAATTTGAATTGTTACAACTTTGTACGATTCCGCATGCTTTGTCACTAACGACCCGGGTTTCGCCTTTCGGCATTCTATCACACGGAAGCAACATAACTGACCTACATCGAATCAATAGTAGACTTACTGTCAGTTCTGTTGCATCCGTGTGATAGAATGTCTGAAAATGCGAGAAGGCGAAACCCGGGTCGTTAGTGACAAAACATGTGGAATTGTACAAAGTTGTAACAATTCAAATTTAATGTAATATTATTTATTTGTAATGTTAAGTTAAATAATATATTAGGTTCTGAGAAAGGCGTAAGTCGAAATAGCTATTTTATCTATTACATTTTGTAGGACTAAAATACACTGATATTTTTTCACCGTATTAAAACGATCTTTCTAATCCACATATTATATCTGTACAATTAATTGACGTTTTACATTCGGCAGACATTTAAAAACGTCGCGCTTTGGACTCGATCTGTGGTATCATTTCCACGACGAAATGAGCTGTGTGATTCGTATAATCGGTTAAGGAACAGATTATTTTCGTTAACCGATCATCCACTGTACTAAAAACGTTTATAAGGTTGAGTGGCTGATCAATCTGTGACGAAACAAATAAAGTAATAATTTAAGATATCGATTAAGGGAGTTTGGTGGAATTTTAATATACAAATTTGAACCTGACATAGCATGTGGAATGGCACAAAGTTTTAATAATTCAAATTTGATATTGAAATATCATCAATGATATGAAATCATTTTGTATTGCTGAAACTTGAAAAAAGTTCATATGTTTTATCACTTATGATGCAGGATTCACCTTTCGAGATCTTCAGGCATTTTATCACAGGGAGTTTTACATGCGGACTGCCATCTGACAAAAAATATTTTTTAAACATAATGCCTTACTATAAAAAACTGAAGGATATGTTACCTTAAAAATGATAAATACATATTTATATATCACAATCACATGTTGTTTACAAAAAAGACCGATTTAGAAAAAAAAAACCGATTAAATGTTGATGTGGGCAGCCCTGTTTACTATCAGATATGTCGACCTGCGCAGAAATAAACGGTGTACGAACTAGTCTGGTCGAACAATAACTTCCCAGAGAAAACGAGCACATTGCAATACCTCGTATAGCATATCTAACAAGGAGGATAAATGATGCAACGATTTTCTGTGTTCATCAAAAAATCAGATGATTTTTGATTATAGCAACACTGTAATCTGTGACGCCATTTTGCAAAGAGAATTTCGATTACGGGTTTCGCTTATTCGAAAAGCATCTTCAAACAACCGTACCTTAAAGCCATTCATTATTCAGGATATCAAGGAATCCAGTTTTTAACTTAAAATTGAGTGAAAACAGGGCCGCGGAGTCGAATTCGGACAAAAACCGAAATACTTTTTCTATCAGAAGTTTTGAAATATATTGCCATGAACAATTTGTCGGATTGATTGGTTAATTTTTATTTAATGCACAGAAATAGGAAAGGTTGGAAAATTTGAATTGCTACACCTTTGTACGATTCCACATGTTTTGCCACTAACGATCCGGGTTTCGCCTTTCGGCGTCTTCAGGCATTTTATCACACGGATGCAACAGAACTGACTAAAACGGGTCGTTAGAAACAATGCAATGCAAAACATTTGCAATCGTAAAAAGTTGTAACAATTCAAGTTTGATATTGAATTCCATCAAGCACCTTTAGTCGACATCATAAATTATATATGAATAAGTAAATATACGTTTAAGTTAAGTTCTCATGAGACGTAAGCCGAAATAGCTATCAACTAAAATAGATTGATATTTTTTGTCCGTGTTATAATAGAGTTAAAACGAAGTAAACTTCAATTCAATCAATATATTTCCTTCTTCCCACAAATACAACGTTCAAAACGTATGTGCTTAGTCATGTATAAGGCATTTTTCTATCGATATTATTAAATTTAATTCGATGTAATATTTTAAACCTCTAAAATGCCATCTTTTTAAACTGTTAACCGCCTTTGTAGACCGCGAGGACGACTCTCATTTCGCCCCTCTATTAATCTTACAGTGTCCGCTGCAAGCGCCCTCTCTTTCTATCGCATCGCTCACTCGGGTTTTGCGTCTCGCTCTCGCGGCATTATTATGTAGGAATGTCTACCGTCGATTTTTTTTTTGTTTTTCTTTTATTTCTTTTAAATTTTTGTGTTCGATTTTTGAATCGGGGCGCAACGCATTCTTGGATGTGTGAGTGAACCTATATAACTTGGCCTGTCTACGCATTGATTGGCTATGAAGATTTATAAAAACTTAAACTTTAATAGGTGTATTGGATGATAATGCGGTTTTGAAAGGTGGCACCAATTCTCCTTCTTGTAAATTATTGTTTTTGTATTACGTAAATTATTCTGCAAGTTTTTTTTGGGTCTGAAAGGCAATTTTACCCAAATATATTCTTTAAAAAAAGCTAATTATATACCCACAATATATTATTTTTACGACCACGACCGGTTTCGTTCACCGTGTTATAGTGGAGTTCTACCAAATAAATGTCAATTATAATAAAAACATTTTTTAGTTCTTGTTTCCACAATATATTTTTAGATCAGGACCGGTTTCGCTCATCAAGAAAATTATCAACTGATACAACACAAATAATAATTACATTGCTTTTGATACAAAATTTTCAGTAAATACTGGAAAATTATCACAGGCAACTGTGTAGATTATTATTTCATCAATATTATTAAATTTGTTTTAGCTGCCATTTAGTTCTCGCCTTGGGGTCTGTGTTCTCTTGTAATTAATACCTTTGGTATAAAGACGATGCTAACTGTTTATTGTACGTCGGTTCTGTTGCATCCGTGTGATGGAATGCCTGAAGATACCGAAAGGCGAAACCCAGGTCGTTAATGACAAAAATGTGAAATCGTACAAAGTTGTTAAAATTCAAATTGATTTTGAAATTCCATCAGGCACCTTCAGTCGATATCATAAATTACTCATAGTAGGTGTCAACTGTCACTTCTTGATGGAAAGGCATGATATTTTAAATTAAAAAAAACACATTTTTTTTGTACTTATTTCCACAATATTTATGTAATTTTTTTGTATAAATAAACTTTTTTGTAAATTGTATTCTATCAGTCGGACATGATCAAAAAATATATTGTGGAAATAATTACTAAAAAATGTTTTAAATAATAAAAACACATTTTTTAGTACTTATTTCCACAATATATTTTTTGATCAGGACCGGTTTCGCTCATCGCGAGCATTATCAACTGATAGAATACAATTTACAAACAAGTCTATTTATACAAAACAAAAAATTAATTTGAGTTAATGGTAGCAGGTGTACAAAACCATGGGTACAAGAACTAGGAAACGATTTACATAAAATCATACAATATTGATACAAATAAAGTAAATTAGTATAAAAATTAAATGTTCACAATCACTTATTAAGAATTACAATTACAATTATGGTAAATCAATAATCCATTAGGAGCTCTAACAATCAATAAGGAAGTAAGGAGTGGGAAATTTTTAATGACGAAAATAACCCACAATCACTACTTAATGGAACAAAATAAATTAATACATGAGAAGTCGATTAAAGATGAATCGATGAGATGGGAAGATATGGTCAGTCAGGGGCGTTCCAATATTTTCTGTAAAAAATAAAGTAAAAGGAGGCAATATCATTTTTCAAAAAAAAAAAAAATATTTATATGAAATATATATTTATTAATCTAATTTAATGAGTATAACAATGGTGACGACGCAAAAGTAGTTTGTTCATTTATAAGGTTAGAATTAGGCAAAAATTTATATCGATTAATTTCAAGGATTTCTTGTTTATCTAATTTCAGTGATTTGTTATTGAAATGCAGGATTTTGTAGTTTATAGTAAAATCACATGAATGTTTATTTTGAAACAAATGGTTTCCAAAAGTAGAAATCTCATCGCCTTTTTTGGCACAAGCTAAATGTTCCTTAAATCTAGTATGAAAGGATCTTCCTGTTTGACCAATATACCTAGCCTCAGAGGAATCACATTTTAGAAGATAAATACCACTTTGGCTTAAAATATTAATTTTGTCTTTCGTGTTAACTAACATTCGACTAAGATTATGATTGTTATAAAAAGTTACATTAAAAAGTTTTTTGTCTAACTTCTTGGATATGTTTTCAGAAACTCGGCCTAAATAACTTAGTTTTATCCAACGTTTTTCAACGGAGGGAACATCAATCATCAAGCTCGAGGTTACATTTAATAAAGCTAATTTTTTAGTTTTTTTAAAGACAAGTCGATCAATCAACTTTGCATCGTATCCATTGTTAAATGCGATCTGTTTAATGGTGTTTAATTCTAAATTGAAATTTGATTCTGTCATAGGGATTGTCAACAAGCGATGAATAAAGGAATGAAAAGTTGACAACTTATGTGAAATGTGGTGTCTAGACGAGCTACTTATGATATTGTCACTAAAAGTCTCTTTTCTGTAAATACTGAAACTATGACGATTATTAATTAGTTCAACGGTTAAATCTAAAAAGTTTATTTTATGCATACCCAATTCCATTGTGAATTGAATTGAACTATGAATCTTATTCATATTATTTAAAAAAGTATGCAGTTGCCTTTCAGTACCTCCCCAAAGTACTAAAATATCATCTACATATCTATACCAATAGATGATATTTTTAAAAAGATCTAATTTTGAAATTTTTGATTCAATCAAATTCATGAAAAAATCAGCTAAAATTGGTGACAATGGACTACCCATTGCCAAACCATCCAACTGTTTATAAAATTTATCTTTAAATTTAAAATAATTTTGATCTATGCAACAGTTAATGATTGATTTTACATCTGTAGCCAACCGGGGATTAAGATTTTTCATATCTATGAAATCAACAATCGCTGACTTTAGGTCAGATATAGGCACACTAGTAAATAGGCTCACTACATCAAATGAAACTAGCTTCGCGTTCAAAGGTACTGATAAATCTTTAATTTTTTCTACTAATTGAATTGAGTTTTTAATCCCGAATTTGGGGGTGAATCCCAACTTATGTTTGAACAAGGAATTAGCAATCCCTGCTAATTTATACGACGGTGCAGCATTAAAGGAAACTACTGGCCTTAAGGGCATACTTTGTTTATGAATTTTTGGTAACCCATACAGTCTAGGGCACTGTGGGTTCATTTGTTTGTGCCTTTTTTTAAAAGGCTCTGTAGGAAAACACGTATTTGCTTCATCGATAACTGTTTTTACGGTCCTTTAATGCTGCACCGTCGTATAAATTAGCAGGGATTGCTAATTCCTTGTTCAAACATAAGTTGGGATTCACCCCCAAATTCGGGATTAAAAACTCAATTCAATTAGTAGAAAAAATTAAAGATTTATCAGTACCTTTGAACGCGAAGCTAGTTTCATTTGATGTAGTGAGCCTATTTACTAGTGTGCCTATATCTGACCTAAAGTCAGCGATTGTTGATTTCATAGATATGAAAAATCTTAATCCCCGGTTGGCTACAGATGTAAAATCAATCATTAACTGTTGCATAGATCAAAATTATTTTAAATTTAAAGATAAATTTTATAAACAGTTGGATGTTTTGGCAATGGGTAGTCCATTGTCACCAATTTTAGCTGATTTTTTCATGAATTTGATTGAATCAAAAATTTCAAAATTAGATCTTTTTAAAAATATCATCTATTGGTATAGATATGTAGATGATATTTTAGTACTTTGGGGAGGTACTGAAAGGCAACTGCATACTTTTTTAAATAATATGAATAAGATTCATAGTTCAATTCAATTCACAATGGAATTGGGTATGCATAAAATAAACTTTTTAGATTTAACCGTTGAACTAATTAATAATCGTCATAGTTTCAGTATTTACAGAAAAGAGACTTTTAGTGACAATATCATCAGTAGCTCGTCTAGACACCACATTTCACATAAGTTGTCAACTTTTCATTCCTTTATTCATCGCTTGTTGACAATCCCTATGACAGAATCAAATTTCAATTTAGAATTAAACACCATTAAACAGATCGCACTTAACAATGGATACGATGCAAAGTTGATTGATCGACTTGCCTTTAAAAAAACTAAAAAAATTAGCTTTATTAAATGTAACCTCGAGCTTGATGATTGATGTTCCCTCCGTTGAAAAACGTTGGGTAAAACTAAGTTATTTAGGCCGAGTTTCTGAAAACATATCCAAGAAGTTAGACAAAAAACTTTTTAATGTAACTTTTTATAACAATCATAATCTTAGTCGAATGTTAGTTAACACGAAAGACAAAATTTATATTTTAAGCCAAAGTGGTATTTATCTTCTAAAATGTGATTCCTGTGAAGCTAGGTATATTGGTCAAACAGGAAGATCCTTTCATACTAGATTTAAGGAACATTTAGCTTGTGCCAAAAAAGGCGATGAGATTTCTACTTTTGGAAACCATTTGTTTCAAAATAAACATTCATGTGATTTTACTATAAACTACAAAATCCTGCATTTCAATAACAAATCACTGAAAATAGATAAACAAGAAATCCTTGAAATTAATCGATACAAATTTTTGGCTAATTCTAACCTTATAAATGAACAAACTACTTTTGCGTCGTCACCATTGTTATACTCATTAAATTAGATTAATAAATATATATTAAATATATATTTCAAATAAATATTTTTTTTTTTTTTGAAAATGATATTGCCTCCTTTTACTTTTTTAATTTTTTTACAGAAAATATTGGAACGCCCCTGACTGACCATATCTTCCCATCTCATCGATTCACCTTTAATCGACTTCTCATGTATTAATTTATTTTGTTCCATTAAGTAGTGATTGTGGGTTATTTTCGTCATTAAAAATTTCCCACTCCTTACTTCCTTATTGATTGTTCAGAGCTCCTAATGGATTATTGATTTACCATAATTGTAATTGTAATTTTTAATAAGTGATTGTGAACATTTAATTTTTATACTAATTTACTTTATTTGTATCAATATTGTATGATTTTATGTAAATCGTTTCCTAGTTCTTGTACCCATGGTTTTGTACACCTGCTACCATTAACTCAAATTAATTTTTCGTTTTGTATAAATAGACTTGTTTGTAAATTGTATTCTATCAGTTGATAATGCTCGCGATGAGCGAAACCGGTCCTGATCAAAAAATATATTGTGGAAATAAGTACTAAAAAATGTGTTTTTATTATTTAAAATATAATGCCTTTCCATCAAGAAGTGACAGTTAACACCTTAAAAGTGACTAAAAAATGTGTTTTTAATATGTAAAATATTTTTTGACTATTTCGGCTTACGCCGTCATCAGAACCGTTATATCTATTTATTTATATATTTTGTAGTACAAATACGGTTTAACGTTTTCGATTTAGATTTCGATATAACAACAAACGGTCCTGTAGGCTCCTAAGGCGACTCGGTGTGAAAAATGATCCGAACCAATTTGGTACCCACTGTTTGGTCCCGGGCTGATTCAGTGAATGAAAAGGACCGACGCGTAGGTGACGGGGGGTGTGGCTGACGGGGTACAAGGGAGCCTAGAATGGGAGGGAAGGAATGCGGCGTCGTGGGAACGTGCTCCGAGGCCAGCCTCTGTGTCTACGGCGCTGCATAGACAAGTGCCAGACTTGTGGCATTTCACTCTATTTAGTTGTCATTGTTCTTCTGCGCACGTCTAATCTAGGCTTTGATATGGTCACGTCGTTTACATTTGCGACGTTTGTGTTTCTTTAATTTACGATTTCAACTGAAAGTGTTAAATTAACTGAAAGTAGTAAATTTGAATTCCTTTAAAGGTTAATTTACTGTTTGCCTTGGGGTTTGTGTCTTCCTGTAATTAATAACTTTAGTATATATAATATATATACGATGGTAACTGTTTGTTTTACGTCAGTTTTGTTGCATCCATGTGATAGAATAGAAAAGAATAGAGACATAACATGTAGAATCTAACACAGTTGTCACAATTCAAATTGATATTGAAATTCCATCAAGCACCTTCGCGGTCGATATCATAAAAAATTTAATAAAAAAATCTTTTTATTAAATTATATAAACTGTCATTTATCATTATCATTTGACAAATTGTTAAATACTATTTCTACAATATATTTTTTCAATCATGTATCATATAATTTATGATATCGACTGAATGTGCTTGATAGTATTTCAATATCAAATTTGAATCGTTGAAACTCTTTATAGATTGAATTGGCATTTACTTGGTAGAACTCCTTTATAACGCGGTGAAAAATAGCAATGTGTTTAAGTTCTACAAAATCTGTGTGTGTGTGAGTCGAAATAGCTATCAACTATATCTTGAAAATTTTTTTGTAGAACTAAAATACATTGCTATTTTTTCACCGTATTGTTGAAACTTTGTACGATTCCACATGTTTTGTCACTAACGACCCGGGTTTCGCATTTCGGCATCTTCAGGCAATCTATTACACGGATGCAACAGAACTATCAGTTCTGTTGTAAAATGCGCACAGTTTAAACTATTAAAAAAAAAATTAAAACTGTGTCCATTTTTGGATTTCTACATGTTTTGTCACTCATGACCCGAGTTTCAGTGTATAAAATGTAGAATGAAGGCACAACATGTGGAAACGTACGAAATATCTTTCGGCATCTTTAGGCATTCTATCACACGGATGCAACAGAATTGACACACGATAAACAATCTACATCGGTTATATACCAAAGGAATTAATTACAAAAGAAAAACACAGAGCCTAATAATGACACTCAATTGTGATAAGTTTTATTTACGCTATATATATATATATGTTTAACAAATAAAAAATAATAACCAAAGTCAATTCCAATCGTATGTAAAGTATTTTGAAATTATTTCAATCGACAATTCTCTATTCGACCCACCTTTTAATGATGATACATCGATAAAATGCCCACATTTTGTACTTAATGCAAAAGCGAAACGCTGAATGCAATCTTAATATTAATTTAATTTATTCATTGAATTCTGCTGCACGGCGATGACCAGGGCCGCATCTATGCGGCGGGGTAGGTTTTAACATTAAGCTTAAGGCAACTTAGTAAAATATAACAGTATCAAATTTGAATTGCTACAACTTTGTGCGATTCCACATGTTTTGTCACTAACGACCCTGGTTTCGCATTTCGGCATCTTCAGGCATTCTGTCACACGGGTGCATCAGAATTGGCGCGCAATAAACAGTTAGCATCGTCCATATACAAAAGTTATTAATTACAGGAAAACACTTACCCCAAGGCAAGCAGTAAATTGTAGCTATAACAAATCTAATACAATTGACTGTGATAATTTTCATTAACGATCTTGTTAATGAGTCATTCTAACATTAAAATATAAATGTTTTTTTTTTCATATATAGACCTAATTTCAAATATCTACTGATGAAACACACAGATAGATAGAATTTCTGAAGATGCCGAAAGGCAAAGCCTGGGTCGCTAGAGACCAAACATGTGTAATCGTCTAAAGTTGTTACAATTCAAGTTTGATATTGAAATTCCATCAAGCACCTTGTTTTTTTTTAATTATTATTAGATTTATATTATTAAATTTGTTTCAACTGCTGATCAAAAAATATATTGAGGAAATAAGTACTAAAAACGTGTTTTTATTATTTAAAATATGCATGCCTTTCGATCAAGAAGAGACAGTTAATACCTTAAAGAAGAAATGTCAATTTAATCAAAAAAGGCATTTATCTTGATATACTTGATTTAAATGAAGGCTGAACTTTTTTTTGTTTTTTTTTTTTTTTTGAGAAATGGGTTTGTCGCTTTTTTTTGGCTGTCAAAAGGACGCATTGGCCAAAACTTGTTTGGAAACCCTGCCCTAGCGCAGAGGTACACCTTCGATAAAAAACATATTCGCTTTTGAACCTTGTAGAAAGTTGATTATGCCATAGCGGTCAAGTCCCACGCAAAAATATTATTTTCAAAGAAACGTGTTCATTTTGTTTTATACACAAAACATGTCTGTCTAGCTGCAGATACAATCTTTCTTTTGAAAAACAGCCTCGCGCAATAAAATTAAATTATTTATTCCGCCATAAACACAGAGCTATTTCTGCTCTATGGTATATCACGGCGATGCAATATTATTTGTTGCTTGTGGTTGGACCAAAGAAACAGTTAAATTAAAAATTAGCATAGCACAATTAAAATGTTACGAGAAGGCGGACGGCATCATGTTACACAAAAGAGTTGTATATAAATACAGTAGATTACCCAATAACGCGAGTTTACGTCATTATTTATAGGCAGTAAAGAAAACTGAAGAAAAGTGCATCCTTTGTTTAGGTATTCGTATAACGAGGCCTATATCTACCGCGTTATCCGGGGTCTCAACGTCTCAACATTTCAACGATCTTTTTGTGAAATTAAGACTTCCTATCCCGGAACTTAAAGATCGTCTTAATATCAACTCCGGGATTTAATTTAAAATAAAAATAACTGGCATAATTTTTCGATTGTCCACCTCGCAGATATGTTTTGCAATAATCGTAGACAGAGATCGACAGTTGAGAGTAAAATTACAATCATTACAATATTTTAGCAGGGCTGCGGGGTCGTCAAAAAAACACGATTCTAACCCCGACTCCGATTAAAAGTGGTTAACTTTGTCAGGTTTTCTTTCTACCTTTTCTATTTGCTTCCATTAAACGAAAATTTTCAGTAGAAAGTATAAATATTGAACACGGTTATAGATTAAGCTAACATTTGCTTATCTATTATATATACAGCTGTGTAGAAAAGTTACACAATACATCTTCTCTCCTGTTTTAACGCTTTGGAACAGCTGGAAATCAATAGACATCAACTATCACAAAGGATTCTTAACGAACTAACTAAGATATGTCTATCACCATTGCTTAACCCTCTGCGGGGTGCTTCTTTGTTTCTGTAATACATCATTTCCGTACCATATGTAAACTTATTGATATAGCTGCCTGTTTAGTTTCATTTACGATTTTTTTTTTAGTTTTATTGCTAGCAGGAAATAAGCCAGGTCGTTAAAACAGGACAAACGATTTATTGTGTACCTTTTCTACACAGTTATATATAGATAAGCAAAGGTTCGTTTAAACATAGTTCTGATGATAGCGTGAGCCAAAATAGCTATCAACTATATCTTATAAAAAAAATGTAGAACCAAAATAACTTGCTATTTTTTCACCGTGTTATAATGGAGTTTTACCAAGTTAATGCAAATTCAATCGACAAATATAAATATTTATTTGTGAATATTTTTCCAATAAAATATGATTTTTTAGAAATATAATATGTTTTTTCGGGGTTCCGCAGATAATTGTTTTCATATTTAGGGATCCGTAATATGAAAAATGTTGGAAAGCATTGCATTCAAATAAAGATCAACCAATCAATCCGACAAATAACCAAATTTTATTTATTTTATAGTATGCCAAAAATACGCTTTGTTCGAAATGCCCAGATATGGGTGAGATGTGTTGGTCATTCGGGCATTTTGATCAGTCTTACAGTGAAGCCTTGATGGTCATATTCTGATACACCACGACACTAGAAGCGATAATTTGACAATGCTATGGCAAGCAAAATGCCCAATGAATCCAATTAAAACACTTGAACACAAGTGTACTTACTGTTTGCTTGCTTGCATATAATTTAACCAACACCATATTTCAGACGGCTGAACAGACAAGTACTTAAGTTATTCGTATTGTTTAGTTGGCAGCGTTGGGTTATGATTTCAATTATAATCACCAATACACTTAAATATGCAACTTGGTGCTCGCCATTTGATTTGAATAATTATAGCTAATAACCTTGTCTCAAATGAACATTATTGTTTGACGATGGAATCTATACACAAAGGCTACGTTATTTGAAGGGATTGAGTTTTGTGTGTGTAAGTTAAGTTACATATACGATGTTTATTTAATACCAGTGGCATTTCATTTATTTTTAAAAAAGAGGAATATACAGTATACATTTTCAAAAATTAATTAAGCAGTTTTTGTGTTCAATAAACTTAGAGAGATAAAATGGACTATCAGACATGTTACATAAAAGTTTTAACACTGATAAACTCGGTGAAAAAAAAATAGCAATGAATTTATTTCTACAAAATTATTTTTTAAGATATAGTTGATAGCTATTTCGGCTCACGCATCGTCAAAACTATGCTTAAACGACCATTTGCTTATCTATATACAGCTGTGTAGAAAAGGTACACAATATATACCGTCTCATGTTTCAAAGACCTACCTAGCTTGTTTCTTGCTCGCAATAAAACTAAAATTTAAATTTAAAACAAACTTAACAGGTGGCGCTTTCAGTAAGCTTAAATACTGGCCGGAGATGATTTATTACAGAAATGCATTAGCCTTTCGCAATGGTCTGAGGAGCGGCGAAAGACTAAATTATATTAAATTATATCAGATTAAATATTATAATATTTTAACATTGCGAAAGCAACAAACTATTTTTTTTTAAATTTTTGTGACATGTATGTACCAAATAAAATAAATTAATACACATCAACTCCCAAGAGAAAAGATATAGCACTAGTGTGCTCCCTAACACATCAGCGGTAAGTGAATTCAAATTATTGCCAGAAGTGATTTTGGTGTGGCAATTGGCCAAAGCTGGCTGTTGAATAAAGCGAGCTAAAACACTTTGGAGAGTAGGTACTGTATGAAAATTTGATGTGAAAATTAATAATAATACTGGAATATCCGCGCTGCCCGACCCAGCGTCAAATCTCTAATCACGCCACTGTATATATATTTAAATTATGAAGTACGTACATGTGATTAAGCAAAGTTATTGGAGTGTAACTTTGCTAATGCAAAAGTATCGAGTTACATTTGTTTATGATAATCAGGGTTGTCAATACCGTGTCGGTCTTCGAATATGAGGCTTAGAACCGGCATTGCATACTGATTACATCATTGCTTACTTTTTGTTAAAATGGCATTACATTTACATAAAGACGAAATTTGTTAAAAGTAGTAGTATTTCTGCATTCTATGATTCAGGAACTGATTTCGTTGATCGCAAACATTATCAACCGGCAAAAAATATTTTTCTTAACATGCCTAAAGCTAACGAACCACTGGTTAGTTGCCTGTTTAAGGGTTAACTTAGCTTTGGTTATCATATTGGATGAAATTTATCGCGATATGCGAAACCGGTCCTAATCTAAATTATATAAAACTGTGAAAATACGACTTAAAATTGTTTATTTTTTAATATTCAATTCGAATGCATTCTCACCAAAGAGTGACACTGAAAAAAAGAGCAAGAAAAATAATATCCCTATATTGAAATAATTTAGTTGATAATTCTGGCGATGAGCGAAACCGGTCTTGCCTTAAATATAACAAAATTGTGGAAATAGTAATTGACGTTAATTACTTAATTAAAAACTATTGGAATAGTTTCTCGAGTGTGGAAATACTATTTAAAATTGATTTTAAGATTACTAGTATACATTGTTCTATTTAAATTTAGAATGTATATTGTGTATACACGATGTGTCAATAAACGAGATGATATTATAGATTTCGTTATATTCAAAACCGGTTATAGAACTCTACTCTGTAACCGATCATGATAGCGGCCCTGCAATTTTCAAGCGAATCATCTATATTGCAAATCACATACGAGCGTGTAACACGAGCGAAACCGATAGCACGTGCTTGTTTTCCTAATTAATAATATAATGTAAGAAATTAACAGAAGATCCTTGAATTATTCAGCGACGCAACATGATTTAGGATGATGGATGTTTGAATGATGAATAGATTAATTAATCTATTGATACCATCGACGTGACGTTACGTCTCAAACCCGCACGCCCTTTGATTGTAGAGCGAGACGAAGTTAATTCTTAATACTTAATCGATGGTTACATTATCAAACTTCGAATATTGAAAGTTGCTAGACATATTACATAGGGTAAATCAGCCTTTTAGTTACCATACTCGATTTGCTTAATAACTGTTAAATGTCAATTCTTGGTGAAAACGCATAAAAATATAATACTTGAATTGTTACAACTTTGTACGATTCCACATGTTTTGTCACCAACGACCCGGGTCTCGCCTTTCGGCATCTTCAGGCATTCCATCACACGAATGCAACAGAACCGACGAAAAATAAACAGTTGGCATCGTATATTTACTAAAGTTATTAATTACAAGAAAACACTTACCCCTAGGCAAGCAGTAATAATTGAGCGTAAACAAATACCTGAAATTGATTGCATTGTATACGTTGGAGTTAGGTTTTAGACGGCGATTGAAAATAATGAAATGTACACCATCTTGACGTGACCGGATTGGGAGGTCTCTGATTTTCCGGCCCGTCGGTACAGCACTGTGCCGAGGCGGTTCATAATGCAAAGGAGACAAATTGGAAGTTGATTCGGGTGTTTGGCGCCGGGCCCCGCGCGCTCAACCGGATCTGTCCGAGTGACGTGACAAGGGTGCGAGTCCCGCGGGGACACCTCTTCCACTTTACCCCCGGTTGCAGTAGTGATTCCATTTACCCTTAATCAAACCCCGTCGCTGATCTATTTCACAGAACGGATTTGGGGTTGAATGTAATAAGACAAATGCGATAGTCAGCCCGTCGGCCGGGCATTTTGACGAGACTCAGCGTTTATTTGGTTAACACATTTAAGGTGTTAACTATCAATTCTTGATGGAAAAACGTAAAACTGTAAATAATAAAACACATGTTTCAGTGCTACTTCTACAATATATTTTAAATCAGGACCATTACCAACTGCTCGCGATGAGCAAAACCGTTCCTGATAGCAATATATTGTATATATTGAAAAAAGTACTAAAAAATGTATATTTTTATTATTTTAAATATCATGCATTTCCATCAAAAAGTGACATTTACCAATTTAAAAGTGACAAATATGTAAAAAAAAAAATATTTATGATATCGACTGAAGGTCCTTGGTGGAATTTCAATATCAAATTTGAACTATTTTGACGACTTTGTACGATTCCACGTGTTTTGTTACTAACAACCCGGGTTTCACCTTTAGGCATCTTCAACCATTCTATCACCAACCAAATTTGATTAGTTAAAACTTTGTACGTTTCCACAGGTCTTGTCACTAACGACCCGGGTTTCGCCTTTCGGCATCTTCAGGCATTTGAATACACGGATGTAACAGAACTGACATACAATAAACAGTTAGCATCGTCTGCATACCAAAAGTATTAGTTACAGGAAAATACACACACCAAGGCAAGAACTAAATGGCAGCTGAAAACAAATTTAATAATATTGATCTAATAATAATTAACACAATTGCCTGTGATAGTTTTCATTAACGATCTTGTTAATGATTCATTCTTGAAAGGGTTTTAAAACAAATAATAATTAACATTACATACAAATAATCATTAAAATATAAATGGATTTTTTTTATTGGAAGTAATTAACATTTTCTGAAAAGAATAAAAGCCACGCACTTAAGATGTTATGTAAAAAAAATGTTTCAAAACATTTCCGCAAAACAACACAAGAACAAGGCTACGACAATCTGTTGCCTTCCCGACACCAAGTTTGATAATCGAATGAGCAGGACGGAATATCAGAAATAACATAAATGAATTTTCAGGACCTATATATAGTCTATAATTCAAGATTCGAGCCCATAAGCACTCTCAATGAAGTGAATGACCTTGGCCACAAGCCTAAGTGACTAAGGAAAAAGGCATTAAAAAACATCGTAAATGTCTTTCATATAACGCAAAACAAAAAGTGGTTTTAAAAACAAAAGAATTGCAAAAGTTCTATTCCAAATCCAAATTAAAAGCTCTCGCGGTTTATTCATCATTTCGCGGGATCGACATTTTGGCGCTGAATAATAAACAAGATGGCCGATTAAGCGCGCCAAAACGTATGTAAAAGCAACGTACACTGTGGCCACAATAAATTCTAACATTATGATTAAAAAGCGCGGAAGATATTTACGATTCCATCCGTGCAGCGTGGGTTCGCAAACTGCTTAGATCTGTGGAGCAGTGCCGTGCGAGACTTTCCAAGAGGGTTACAAATGAGCAAAACATAACTGTTAGATAACACATTTCTCCGATTGTATCTATGCAATATATTCATCAATTGATTATCCTCACGATGAGCGAAACTGGCCCTGATCTTAACACTTTACGGACAGCACATTTTCGCTAAATAACTACACCGAAATAATATTTCCCTGTTTTGATTTTAGACCTCGTGTATATTCTTCATCCATCTATCGATAAATTTTTAGTAAGAATTAAAATTCATATTCATTTTTGGTAGTATAGCTGCGCGCATCTGAAGACGCCACATTGTGCGTTCCCGGATCGTAACGTTTGTCTCAAAAATGACGCCAATGTGGCGGACCGTAAAGTATTAAAAATTTAGTATTTTGGGAAAATACTAAGCACTTAGTTTTAGGGTATGCAAACTATCAGATCTCGACTCACTTTGACGATTTCTAGCCAATATTTTTATTCGACAAAAAGTAACGTGCAGCAAGTTAAAATAAAACTTAAGTTTTCGCATTTACAAATTGAAGTGTCCAAATGAACTCAACGTTGTACCCATCACCACCCGCTAACGCATCAAACTTTTTTTACAGGATGTATTCCGCAGCGTAACAATGGTATGTGTGTTTCAAATTTTACCAGAAATATCCGAAGAAAATTTCTCAAAACTTGGTTGCATGTATTGATTAAATTGGCATTCACTTGGTAGAACTCCATTATAACACGGTGAAAAAATAGCAATGTATTTTAGTTCTACAAAATTATTTTCAAAAAAATATAATTGATAGCTATTTCGGCTCAAGCCATCATCAGAACTATACTAGAATCTTCTCTCCTGTTTTAACGGCCTAGCTTGTTACTTTCTCACAATGAGACTAATTTTTTAAAAAATGTAAATGAAACAAAGCTATGACAATAAGTTTACATGTGGGACGGAAGTGGTCATTACGGAAGCAAATCAGACCACCCCTTTGTACAACGGTTGGACAAGTGGCGATACAATATGTTAGTTTTTTCGTTAAGAATCCTTTGTGATAATTGATTTCTATTGATTTCCAGCTGTCCCAAAGCCGTCATTCTGCGACTCTTACTACAAAGATACAAACATTTAGGCGCTGAGTTTGAATTTATTTTATGTGATTCCTTAATAACGTGATTAGCGAATTGTGAATCTGTTATTTTACTATTGAATGATCTTACATGTTCCTTAGCTCGAGTAGATATACTTATACCTGTCTGTCCGATATAAACGGATAAACATTAGCCACAGGACATTTTATAAATACCGCTTCTGTCCAGCTTATTAATTTTATCTTTACTATTTTTAAGATGTTTGCCTAAATTATTGTTGACCTTGAAAGCTACGTTTATTGAGTTTTTAATCTCCCGATGAATTATTTCACTAATGCTACCTAGGTAGTTGATTGATTTAAAGAAGCGGTTATCCGGAATTGTGTTTTTCAAAAATAATTTTGTAGAACTAAAATACATTGCTATTTTTCACCGTGTTGGTTGCATGTTCTTAAATGTGCAGAAAATTAAATAAATAATAAACTAATTATATTGATTGAATTGGCATTTACTTGGTAGAACTCTATTATACAAAATTTTATAAGATCTAGTTGATAGCTATTTCAGCTCACGCCTTCGTCAGGACTAACTATAAAAACTTCGTCATAACAGAGTAGTTTTGACGAAGGTGTGAGCCGACATAGCTATCAACTATATCTTTATTGAGTTTTTAATCTCCCGATGATTTTTTTCACTAATGCTACCTAGGTAGTTGATTGATTCAAAGAAGCGGTTATCCTGAATTGTGTTTTTTAAAAATAATTTTGCAGAACTAAAATACAATGCTATGTTTTCACCGTGTTATAAACAAAATAATTTATTATTTTGAAAGGTGGATCATTTAGGGATGTGGCTCAATTTGTCTTCCATAGGACTATGCGAATTTTTTGAAACCTTGTAATTTGTTAGGGATGCAAAACAAGTCTGCATGACAGACCGATCCGATTGATAGTCGAACCGTCATTTAGCCAAAACATTGACTGTCTTAATTCGCCACTTTTCGAATATTTTATTATCAAATGGAACATTTTTATTTCACAATTGTAGGGGATAAAGTGTGTCTGCGGGATGTATGATCGGCACGCCACTGGTTCAGAGGTGCTCTTCGCCCGCCATCTTGTGACAGTGACGGGTGGTTAAATTGGGGTCAATTGACACGCCGGACTCGAAATCATTGAAATTAATCAAATGGTGTATAAACAAAACAAGCAGTGGGTTAGTATTAATAAATATATGTCAAAATATAAAAATGAGCTCTGTAAACTGTCACTCAGTATGTGGCATAGTACATTTAATTTTCTAAATAAAAAATGAAAAAAAGAAAATATGAATCAAAACTGTTGAAACTGTGTACATTTCCACATGTTGTCATTAACGACTTGGGTTTCGCCTTTCGACGCATTGAAGTATTCTATCACACAAATGCAATACAACTAACAGGCAGTAAACAGTTTGCAAAGCTAAATACGATATTAATAACATAGAAAAAAGTTTAGGAACTAAATATATGCAGTGGGTGATAAATTAACGATCATTGTCTAAGTGTTCTAAGACTATATTCGCTATCCGAAATATTCTTAAAGCGATCAACCAAGATATACAGATAAAATATATTGATTATAATGATCGCTTTAGTTCGTTATCCGAATATGTTTTCGTTATCCGAGGACAAAACACACAGTCCAGAATATCAGTGGATGGTTTTTTCCCCCTGTAATTAATACCTTTGGCTTATAGACGATGCTAAGTGTTTATTGAACGTCAGTTCTGTTGCATCCGTGTTATAAAATGCCGAAAGGCGAAACCCGGGTCGTTAGCGACAAGACGTGTGGAATCGTAAAAATTTAATGCCCTAAAAAGTGATAGTCGCAAAAAGTAACGTAAAAATGTAAATGGATTAACTCGCGTGCGATAACTGCCACGCTGTTTACGTAGGACAGACGGTTAGGAATTCAAATAAAATATTCGAAATCTTGTCAGACAAGATTTATTCATTGTCTTTAACGTAACCCAGGACGCCACTGTGGTGTAACTAGCAAATATTATTTATCTCGGAGCTCAATCCTCGATTATGTCATACCGACTGATGAGTGTGATCCCGCACAATAGATATACAAGTCGATATGACATATATGTAGATATGTCAGTCGACATATAATATATTATAAGTACGTACGTGTCGATCTAGCATGTTGTACCACAGGGTCGTATCAAAGATTGATAAGTCACGCGGGCGAATTAGTCACATGTCGACAAAACAATGATTAACTACTGTGTATAAAATATTCCATATTGTACTTTACTCACGCTGAGATAAAACAAGTAAATTTGATAAGTCAGTGAAGATTTTAGCTGCAGAAAAAATAAAGATAATCTCTATTTATCGATAACAAAACATTCTTAACGAACAAACTAATATATGTCGGTTGCCAGTCGGTCGCGCTCAATCCACTACAGGGGGCTGTTTCGTTTCCGTAATAAACCATTTCCGTGCCATATGTAAGCTTATTGATATAGCCGGAGAGAAGACGTATTGTGCACCTTTTCTACACAAATATATATACATATAAGAAAATGTTCGTTTAAGCTTAGTTCGAAAGAAAGTTTAAGAAAGGCGAAACCCGGTTCGTTATTGACGTACTATCGTACGAAGTTTCAACAATTCAAATTTAATCTATGATATTAACCGAAGGCGCTTGATCAAATTTCAATATCGAATTTGAATTGTTGAAACTGTGTATGAATACACATGTTTTGTCACAAATGACCCGAGTCTCGTCTTTAGGCATCGTCAGGTATTCCATCAGCCGAATGCAAAAGAACTGATGTTAGTGGCATATAGAATCGTAAAAATTGTCAACAATTTAAATTTTATAATGAAACTACGTCAAAATTTTGAATAAATAGCATTGATTTTATTATGTATCGTGAAAATAGTACTACACATTGTGTTTTATCATTTCAATGTAATGTCTTTCAGTCGAGGATCAGTTGAAAATGTGTACTAAAAAAGTACTAAAAAATGTGTTTTTGTTATTTAAAATATCATGCCTTTCCATCAAGAAGTCACAGTCAACACCTTAAAAGTGAGTAATATTTTTCAACCAAGAAATGGCAACACATTAAAAGTGATAAATGCCCACGTTTAAATTTGTATTGTATCAGTTTATGATAATGCTAGAGATGAGCGAAACTATTTCTGATTTTGATGAATTAAAATCGTGGAAATAATACTGAACATTGTGTTTTATTGTTCAAATTAAATTTATTTATTTATTATTAGTATCTATTACCAATTCGGTCCTGCTAATATAAAGATGTGTGCGTACCTACATAATAAATTACATTTAGTGCCAATCATGTATCTTATTGTTCACCAAGAAGTAAGATTGTCATTTATAATATTCCTTCATTGTGTGTTCGCACCGTACATATTAATTGACATTTTTACAAGCCCTGCCAAAGTGTGGGAGCACTGTCGAAAATATTGTGGAGCGTGTGGCACGCTTATTGTTCAACAGAAATACATAAAGATCTCGACATACGGCTGGGTTTTGTCCTGTCACCTTGAAAGGAAGGTGAAAGGACCTGTTTACCTATATATAGGAAAATCTTCATTTATTTTTAAAGAGAGAAAAAAAATTAAAACATGGCGCCATCGCTGTCAGCATATATCAGTGCGCAATAATAGTGTCACAAGTCAAAAATGACAGTTTTAAAATATAAATTATTAACTGAAATCGTCTGCACCAGGCAAATGAAGTTTACGCAAATTAAAGCCAATTATTTAAGTTCTTGAATTTTGAAAATTTGAATTGTTACAGCTTTGTGCGATTTCACATGCTTTATTTATTTATTTATTTATAACTACACGGTACAAAACTTACAAATTATCAATTTATTGCTTTTGCACCGTAACATATTAGCATATTTAAGTATAAAAATTCAACAAATACACAGTAAAACAATCAATAAGGATTACAAAAAAAGTCAACCAAGTAAGCTCATGAAATGTCTACTTTAACTGAAAAAATAGCATTCGTCTGAACTCACTTTCGTCCACATGAAATACGTCAACATCCGAAGCAATACTGTTGATCATTGTTAATGCTCTTACCATTGGCAGACTGGTTCTACACTTTGGAAGAACTAACAAATTATGTACACGAATTCTCACGATCTTCTTTGTCACTTTCGGCAACATCAGGTATTCCATCACACGGATGTAACAGAACTGACGTAAAATAAACAGTTAGCATCGTCCATATAGTACAGTTATTAATTACAGAAAAACACACCCCAAGGCAAGCAGTAAATTGCAGCTAAAACAAATTTAATAATATTACCCCATTAATAATAAACACAGCCGAAAGGTGATACCTACTGAAGGTGCTTGATGGAATTTCAACATCAAATTCGAATTGTTACAACTTTGTTCGATTCCACATGTTTTGTCACTTACGACCTGGGTATCACCTTTCGGTATCTTCAGGTATTCTACTACTACAAGAATGCAACATAGTTGACTTTGTATTTTTTTTTTGTAGTTTTTCATTATGTAAGCGATGCAAACTGTGTACTGACTCAGATAGATTTCATACGTGAACTATTACATATGAAGATGCCGAAAGGCAATAGCCGGGTCGTGAGGTACGAAACATTTGAAAACGTAGAGTTTCAACGGATATTTTTATCACAAATTCATTGATCACTCGTATAATCGTCCATTAGTTTCCATTTTGGTATAATTTTATCGTTATTGTCAGCAGGAAATTAATTGATAAGCATAAATGTGATAATATACATTTATGTTAACGAGCTGTCTATTTTTTTAAATGCAAGGACATAACGCACAATGAGTGATGGACAGACAGTTCAAAAAACACATTTTTTTTCCTTTTAATCGATTCAGTAGTTAATTTGGCATTCTGCGCGCGTTGGAATATTGTGTTTCATAAATTCGTCGCTAAAAACGGATGTCAGACATCCTCCCGGTATGGCCACGCCAAAAAATATTTGGCGAAAATGAATAAGCAATATACATAACCTTTTGAAACTATGTTTGATTGTCGTAGGCGCCAATTATTACGTGACTACAGAGCCTGTCTATCGGTGGGAGAAAATTGATTTTTCTGCCTTGATGTGATAGAGAGAGTGGAACTGATCATTTTGAAAATAAAATCAATCATACATTGATCAAATTGGCGTTTAGTTAGGTAGAACTCAAATATAACACGGTGAAAACACAGCTTTGTATTTAACCTCTATAATATATATAGTTGAAAGCTATTTCGGCTTACCCCCTCATCAGTACTCAAATTTGATATTGAGCTCGGTCGATTGTAAATTATATGAATACTGTTATGAAAATGTGGACGAATATATAAAATAATTTTTAAAACATTCAATTTTGGCATGTCCTACACAAAGTTTAGCAGGGAACGGGTTAAAATTGAATCCTTACAATGTTACATCTGATATGTTCACCACAAATTAAAAGTTATTTTGGTGTATTGATGGAATTTGCGTCTACTCAGTAGAACTCCATCATAGCACGGTGAAAAAGTAGCAATGTATTTAAGCTCTACAAAATTTATATTATATATACTAACTTCTGATGGAGGATTAAGCCGAAATAGCAATCTTGCACATGTGGTCACAACAACTAGGACGCTAATAACGCACTGTAGAAACGTCTCAAGATGATTGCTGAACGAGCGGAGTCGTTTGGCGTAGTCCGTCCACGTGCGGACCCGATAGGCAACGTTGTCTTAGTGTTAACGAATTAATATTAAATAAATAATAATAAATTAATCAAAAAAAATCAAAATCAAATTTATCAGTTTATGCGTAGCTATTCGTGTCTGAGTATAGAATAGGGGGACTTAAATATAATTATAACGCGTGTGGTGTCCACGTGAACCGGATGCTCAGCTCTGCAGCGACTTAACTATTTAGAATGACGAGATGAAAAAGACTTGAATTTTCATCAATTTGATATATAATTTATGATATCGGCTGAAGGTGCTTGATGGAATTTCAATACCTAGTCACTAACGAACCAGGTTTCGCCTTTCGGCATCTTCAGGCATTCTATCGCACGGTTGCAACAGAATTGACGTGAAGTTCAATCGTGCAAAGTTGTAACAATTCAAATTTGATGTATATATATATATATATATACAGCTATATAAAACCGGATCAGATCATTAATATGTCGTGGAAATAGTACTAAAAATGTGCATTTGTTATTGATATATATGTTTAAAACGTCGACTCTGATGGTTTTTAGTAAATTTTTTATCAAAGTATAGAATCAGTCTACCAATGGGGATGCCAATGGTAAGAGCATTAACAATGTACAACAGTATTGCTTGCAGGATGTTGACGTATTTCATGTGGACGAAGTGAGTTCAGACGAATGCTATTTTTTCAGTTAAAATAGACATTTCATGAGCTTACTTGGTTGACTTTTTTTTTGCAATCCTTATTGATTGTTTTACTGTGTATTTGTCGAATTACCAAAACTTTATATTTAAATACGCTACGGTGCAAAAGCAATGAATTGATAATTTGTAAGTTTTGTACCGTGTAGTTATAAATAAATAAAGTCATTAACGACTCGGGTTTCGCCTTTTGGAATCATTTTCAATGAATGATCCAAAATGAGGAATATTATAGTATCTTAGTTCTTATTCTTACCTTGCAGCGTGAGTGCTGTCGTAGCTAGAAGACCATGGAGCGATCTTGCGTGATGCCTCACCATTACCTCCAGGTCTCGCCTACCAAGAACTCGAAGAGATGATTCCATTTCGCTGCTGCAGCACCGACCGCCACATATTGAACCTGCAATGCAAGACAAAACCGATAAATACACATGAAAATGCAATGAGAATCAATAAATAAGAGGAAATGCATTGTTCTTGTTTGAGTCCGGAATTAGAAGACAATGGAAACTATATTTTGAAAATTAAAAAGAATAGCAATGAATTTTAGTTCTACAAAATTATTTTTAACAAAAATAGTTGATAGCTATTTCGGCTCACGCCATCGTCAGAACTAAGCTTAAACTTTTAAAAAAGGTTTAAGCATAGTTCTGACGATGGCGTGAGCCGAAATAGCTATCAACTATATTTGTTAAAAATAATTTTGTAGAACTATAATACATTGCTATTTTTTCACCGTTTTATAATGGAGTTCTACCAAGTGAATGCCAATTCAATCAATAAATTAAAAATAATTTTACAATCCATTGACAATAGAGGAAAAAATTGACCGAGCCTATAATTTAAGCACGGTGAAAAAAATAGCAATGTATTTTAGTTCTACAAAATTATTTGAAAAGAAATAGAGTTGAAAGCTATTTCGGCTCACACCATCGTCAGAACTATGCTTAAACTAACATTTGCTTATCTATTTATAGCTGTGTAGAAAAGGTACACAATACATCTTCTCTCCTGTTTAAACGGCCTAAAATGTTTCTTTCTCGCAATAAAATTAAATATTACAAAAATTGTAAATGAAACTAAAAAAGACGGCTATGACAATAAGTTTACATGTTGGACGGAAGTGGTTTATTACGGAAGCAAATCAGACCCCTTCCCCCCGTGGAGCGCTTTAATCAATGGGCTAAACAATATATTAGTTTGTTCGTTAAAAGTCTTTCGTGATAGTTGATGTCTATTGATTTCCTGCTGCTCCAAAGCGGTCATCGTACGACCCTTACTGCAAAGATGCAAACACTTTGGCGCTGAGCTTGAATTTATATTATGTGATTCCTTTATAACGTGATTGGCGAATTGTGAATCTGTTTTTTTACTATTGAATGATCTTATATGTTTCTTAGCTCGAGTAGATATAGTCCTACCTGTCTGTCTGATGTAAACGGTTAAACATGAGCCACAGGAAATTTTATAAATACCGCTTCTGTCCAGTTTATTAATTTTATCTTTACTATTTTTAAGATGTCTGTCTAAATTATTTTTGACTATAATTTAAATGTTGAAATGGCAATACAAAAGTATCCAGAAATCTTTAAAAGATTCAGCATTAACAAGCATTGCCTTCAATCAAAATATCCATTGAACGGTTACTTTCCGCATTTAAAATCCTTAATTCTGCAGTGAATAGAAGCAGTTTGTCAATTTGCCGGATTGATTGGCTTATCTTTAATTTAATACAACTATCCCTCGATTAACACGTATTAATTTTGATGAAAAAGAATTTGAACAAGTTACATTTACAGCTCAAATCCACCAAGGACTCGAATTGGGAAGAAATTTACGCAATCATTTTGTACAAAATGACTCAAATGTTGAACGGGCCCGTCTATTCCGACGTGATATTAATCAATGCTTGACTCAATATGATGAGGTCCATAAAGATCTAACAATAAATTTGAAACAAATGTTAATAACGGATTTTATTACTAAATCTCCTCGAGGTGTAAATGTTTCTACTTCAAACATCGAATCGGCACAAATAATTTCGAGTAATGAAAGTGACTTTGAACCAGTCACGAAGAATAGATCAACAGTGATTTGTGATAGTGATGAATGATAAAAACTCCACCAACCGTTGCAATAATTTTTCTATGAATCTTTTGGATTTCGTTTTTTTGTTCCTCTTTATATGCTTTATGTGTATTTAATTAATAAAAGAATTTGTATATTTACAGTCAGTTCTGTTGCATCCGTGTGATAGAATGCCTGAAGATGCCGAAAGGCGAAACCAGGGCCGTTAGTGATAAAACATGTGAAATCGTACAAAATTTTAATAATTCACAATTGTGTTGAAATTCCATCAACAGTCATTCAGTCGACATCATAAATTGTAGATTTATACTTTAAATTTTTTTTAGAAAACAAACAAAATTATGCGTTTTTTGTGTACCTTTCGATTTACAAGTTTTTCTCAAGAATTTAAGAATTTATCTATTGTGTAAATTGAGGGATAGGTGTATACACAAATAGGAAAGGTAGGGGAAAAAGCTGATAAAATTATACTATTTTTTAGTCGCTTCGTGTTGTTGGTCAATTTCAGAGTCGGAAACGTGCTTTTTTTTAACGAGTCCAAAGCACTTTGAAGACATCATCTTTAATGGTTGAGGCGATAAGAGGTCATATAGTGTTAAAATCAAGAGCTAAGTTCCCGCCAAATGTCCGCAAAGACACCACAAACCTTTTCGGGCAATTCACGACGAGTCGAATTGGAAACGTCATAAATACGGCAAAGTTCTTTCAGGTTGAATTCGCCCGCCAACTTGGGAGGGTTTGACGAGGGGCTGCAAAGAAAGGAACAAGGGTTGGCCGGTTGAGAGGGAAGCCAACCGGAAACCGCACAGCACAGCCGAGGCTCACTTCCGCTAGTTGGGGCGGACGGGGGCGCGATCTGGCGGCAGATACCGACAAACGCTGGCCGACGGTGGGGCACCTCGATGGGGCAGCGGGGGTGCCGTCGAGTTGTTGTAGTTAGTCGCATTTCGGATTTTGAAGCGGGCCTGGCTATGATCAGGTACGCGGGCCGAAGACTTTAGCATTATTTAAACTTCACAAGATTTTATTTTCTACTTTAAACACAGGTTTTGCCTTTCGGCATCTTCAGGCGACATATCACAATGATGCAAAATAACAGTTTATGACTACTTTGAATTGTTATAACTTTCTGCGATTCCACATGTTGTGTCACTAACGACCCAGGTTTCGCCCTTCGGCATCTTCAGGCATTCTATCGCACGGATGCATCAGAACTGACGTACAATAAACAGTTAGAATCGTCTATATACCAAAGGTATTAATTACAGGAAAACACTTGGGGTGTGTGGCAAGCAGTAAATTGCAGATAAAACAAATTTAATAATAATTAACACAATTGCCTGTGATAATTTTCATTAAAGATTTTGTTAATGAGAAGATGCCGAAAGGCGAAACCCGGGTCGTTAGTGACAAAACATGTGGAATCGTACAAAGTTGTAACAATTCAAATATTTGAAATAATTGTAATTATCATCGATTCGATTATAATGACATTCAAACATGGAAAATATATATCTCGTTAACTTATAAAAATAATAAAAAATCGATTTATTCAAATAAATCGAGCCTGACAAACATTTTATGGGCACCGTATCATTTTAAACACGGTTTTCTTTAAAACGTACCTTCAGTGGAAAATGGTGATCGGGTGTACAATGCAATACATATCATGATGCGTAGATGGACGCTCAGTTTAGATAACTTATAATTTCATTTATAAATTATGATTTGTTTATCTTATTTCAAAAATGTTGACGACCTCTGAATTAGACAATAATTAGCCGTAAGGGAGATATACGACGGTACAGTCAAGGTAGTCCTTTATACAAAACGGAAGCGAAAGTTCTAGGGTTGAAGCATTAGACACTTGATAATGCTTCCTGAGCGAAAGTGGTAGGCAGTAATAATGCTAATAACCATGAATGAAAATAAACAATACGAACTATAATAGTAGACTCTACCGTTACCGCATACTATAGCGTAAACAAAAATACATGTGTCTGTCTGTCACATGAATATATCAGCAACGCGATACTTATGCTAACTCATGGTTCCCAACCGGGGGTCGAGAAGGGTTTTTTGGGGAGTCGCGGGTCCCATGGATTTTATGAGAAGGGGTCGCCACCCGAAAAAGTTTGGGAGCCTATGTGTCAATAGTTAACTTTTGATGGAAAGGCGTTATAACACGGTCAAAAAATCGCATACCATCGTCACAATCAGACGATGACGCGAGTCGAAACAGCTATCTATTATATCTTATAAAATTTTGTAGAATTAAAATACATTGCTCTTTTCTCACCGTGTTATAATGAAGTTCTACCGAGTAAATGTCAATTCAATCAATAGAAAGGCGTTATATTTCAAATAATAACAAAACATTTTATTTATATATGATGTTCAGAACCGGTTTCTTCGATGGCTTAAACTATGTATATCAATTATGACATCGACTTAATCTGCTTGATGGAATCTCAATATCAAATTTAAATTGTTGAAACTTTTTACGATCCCACATATTTTGTCACTAACGAATTGGGTTTCGCTTTTTGGCATCTTCAGGCACTGTCTCTGTCATTTTTGTTGCAACCGTGTGATAGGCAAAGATGCCGAAAGGCAAAAGGTTCGTTCGCGTGTGCACTGTCCAAATTTGTTAATCCACTGGTTATGTCACTAATCGTGATAGGAGTTTTTTAACTGTTTTTTTTTCATAAGTAAAACATCATGTTGGTTCAAATAGTAAAAACATATTTTAAGTAATTTATAATATCGACTGAAGGTGCTTGATGGAATTTCAATATCAAATTTGGATTGTTACAACTTTGTACGATTCCACATGTGACCTCAAGTCCTGACCGTCAGTTCTGTTGCATCGGTGTGATAGAATGCCTGAAGACGCCAAAATGCGAAAAATGTGTATTTATTATTAATATATATATATATATAATTTAAAACTTCAACTGAAGGTACTTTATGGTATTTGTTAGTATTTTTTTTTTATCAAAGTGTAGAATCAGTCTACCAATGGGGATGCCAACGGTAAGAGCATTGACAATGTTCAACAGTATTGCTTGCAGGATGTTGACATATTCAATGTGGACGAAAGCGAGTTCAGGCGAATACTACTTTTCAGTTAAAGTAGATATTTCATGAGCTTACTTGGTTGACTTTTTTGCAATCCTTGTCGATTGTTTTGCTGTGTATTTGTTAAATTTCCAACACTGTATGTTCGAATATGTTAACGTTGCAAAATTAATAAAATTTATAATTTGTGAATTTTGTACCGTATAATCATATATATATATATAATTATAAATAAATAACATGTAGAATCGTACAAAGTTGTAACAAATTAAATTTGATATTTTAAGTACTTATTTCCGCAATATATTTTATGATCAAGATCGGTTTCGCTTATGGCGAGCATTTTCAACTGATGGATTATGTCATTATCGGTTGCTATTGCTCACGATGAGCGAAACCGGTGCTGATAATCAAATATACATTGAAAATAGTACAAAAAATGCTTCGTTGTTATACTTGAAATGTATCTCTTGGATTGGCTTGTTCGAGCGTGTATTGTTTAATACGAACGTTTTGAATACATCGTGACATTATCTAGAATTCTTTCGCGGTTCATAGAACGGAATATTTACGTCTCGGAATAACTACAATATTTTCTTTTAATGAGATTATTGCACCGGCTAGTGTGTTTTGCGTACAGTGGCAGCGGCCGAGAAATCATCGCTAGGTGTTTATTCGCGGTTAAAAATATATTTTTTTGAACGTATGCCAGGATCGAGACGAAAGTTTTTTGACGTCTACCATATGGGTGTGCAAAAAGCTAGCAACGAAATCCGAATTGTCTATTATTGTTTCGCGCGGAATTGAACAACGCCTTTTCGTCTATGAAACGAATTGCATTTACTTCGTAGGAATACACCGTACAGTAAAAAATAGAGGCATTAATTTGAATATCGTAGATTTCATAGAAGCACCTATCAATTATTGGTAAATAACATTTTAAGCACAACAATTTTCACGATTGTATATTATTCAGCTCGGAACCGGTTTCGGTCATAGCGGGCACTATCAACAGACACAGTACAAATAAAACAAAGCTATTTTTTAGTCAATAAATATGAAGTGTCAAAATAACTAAATAGCCTTGAACACGGTGAAAAATTTGTACACGGTGTAAAAATGTGTTTTAATTTCACATTTTTTTTTGTATGGAATTGATAGCAGTCAAGTTCTGATAAGGGATAAGCCGAAATAACTACAAACTATGTACCTTACAAATTTTGTAGAAGTAAAATACATTACAATTTTTTCACCGTGTTATAATTATTATAGTGTTATAATGGTATCAGATGATACAGATATTATTGTTTTCCGTACTGACATATTCGACGTGGACGAGAATGAGTTCAGACTAGTATTGTTTTATAAATTAATGTAGATTTTACCTGAGCTTGCTCGATTAACTTACTTGCGAATTGTCAATGGTAAACATAAATCGGGTCTTCATTGCAAAAGCAATAAACTTATGATTTGAAATAATTGAACGTAATTATAGGTTTTGGAAGCTTATATTTTGTAATCTTATTATGCAACCATCTCTGGTCATAACAGATAACATAAATTCAAATTGATGATTAAACGCAATAATGAATTTGATATGTATCATTTATTTACTGATGGTTTAATCATCGCATGACATATTCAAATAAAGAATAAATTATCGAGCACGTCCATTTTGAGTGCTGGCAATAATGGACCCACGAAATGGCCGCCATTCAAACGCGCGCTTCCGCCGGCCATCTTGCTTTATTGAAATCTACACAAAGAGACTTGAATTAATTATCATGTGTACTGCCGAAGGTAAAAAGATCATTAATCAGGTTCATCGCTTGTGAAAGATAAAATCAAACATAGGATGTGAGATGAACGTAGGTTATCTGTTTTTCGCGTCTCGCGTTTTGTTCGCATTGAGTCAAATACAGTTATAACATACATTACTTTACATATTATATAACATAATGGGTAAGACTACCTTCCCCGGGATTTCACTGAATTTGCTAGCCCCAAAATCCCGAAATCCCGGGATTTCAAAGTCACTGTAATAACCGATATGTCCAGTTTAATACACAATCTGTAAAGAATATTGTTTCATTTTTTGTACTATAAATACTTAACATACTAAAATTAATATACTATATACAGTCTTGAGTTGATGATAATGATCGCAATGTTCATAACTGCTTCTGATCATAAAATATATTGTGGAAGTAAGACGAAAATATGTGTTTTATTTTTTGAAGTGACAGATAACATCTTGAAAGAGTTTTACAACAAAAAATATTCATATGTAATTTTGCATTGTTTTATAAAACAATCAATTGCAATTATAATATAATACACATAGTTAAACAAATTTAAACATTAACCCTTTCTCTGCTGAGGTATATACAAAAAAATTAATAAATAATAAAAACACATTTTTGAGTACTTATTTCCGCAATGTATTTTTTTATTGGGACCGGTTTCGCTCATCGCAAGCATTATCAACTGATAGAAAACAATTTACAAACAAGTATATTTATACAAAATATTTGAGTTAACGGTAGCAGGTATACAAAATTGTTTTTTGGATGAGATTTTGTAATAAAATCCGTTATTAATATTTGTTTTGAAATTCTTGTTAGGTCTTTATGGACCTCATCATATTGAGCCGTTAAGTGTTGATTAATATGACGTCGGAATCGAAGGACCCGTTCAACATTTGAGTCATTTTGTACAAAATGATTACCTAATTTTCTTCCCAATTCGAGTCCTTCGTGGATGATTTTAGCTGTAATTGTAACTGGTTCAAATTCTTTTTCAATCCGTGTAAAAGCGAAAACGTGTAAATCAAAGTCTAGGTGTATAGCACAGGAGAATTAAAAGGGTAAAGCGGAGCGTTGAGAAAACACATTGAATTGTGTTGTTTATTTCGAAAATATCTTCGATGTTTTAATGTTGTAATTTATAAGCTGTCTTTATTAATTAAATATTTTTTGTGTGTTCACCATGTAGCCTTAAAATGAAGTCAAACTTGATCGGTCCTGTCCAATCGATAAAACGACTTTTTATGACAAAAATCCATTGCGTTTTATTTGACGGAGTTTGGTATCAGGCGAGCATAAGTCAGTGACCGGTGTCGGGTCTAGACAACGAGAGAGGTGGGTGACACTAGGTACGCGGGACGAGCAGAACAGAACGCCCACGCCGGGTAACAATTATTTCGTTTGGCTCTCTGATTTGAATAATCATATCTTTTTTTGATCGAGCCGTTTATACTAGCCTGATACTTTTGCATCGGCGAAATGTTGCAAACGTTTTTTTTATTTTGAGCGCTTTTAAGCGCTAGTTAATACAAACAACAAATTTTCAACCTTTTAATTCGTTTCTTTCATAGCACTTTAAAAAAAGTTCACCTACACCTAGACTTATTTATCTATTTATTTTTTTAAATTATTGTTATCTTTAGTTTCTTACACGGTTCACAATGAAGGATACAAGCAAGACGTTATGCATACCATTTATTTATACAGTTGAAAAAGGTTAACACGATATTAATTCGTTCCCTGCTGAGCATTTAAAAGCATATTCCAACACAGGGATTCCCAACCTTTTTATACTCTAGAGCGCATTCTAAAATATCGGTGGGTTGGCGGGCACCCCCCATTTTTTTCTATAGGTATTTATAATTAGACATGATTAATAAATAAAAAAAGATCTCTACGTTTATTATTACTATATAATAATCCTAGTTACTCAAAAAATAAAAATTTAACTCTAACAAATATATATAAAAATAATTTACATTTATTTTGTTTTACATTAGTGTTGATGAAAAAATCTGTTACGTTCAAATAGTGGTGGGCACACACGAATTGTTTCGCGGGCGCCATGGTGCCCGCGGGCACGGGGTTGGGAATCCCTGTTCCAGCACATAGACTTCAAAAATTTACTGGATAATATTGGTTTGAAACAATCTTATTGAGTTTGTCAGGGCAAATCAAGCAATGCAGTAACTCAAAAATTAGCGAGTACAAGAAGATCTTAACCTCTGTTAATTCATATATTTTCGAGTATCAATAATTAACACAGTAAAGTCAGCCGACTCAAAGGTTGAGACGTTAGCAGTCAGAGGGCAAAAGCTCATCCGTTGCTGATCCTCGTAAAGGATATTCCAACGACGAATATATTATATATGAATCGACCGAAAGTACTTCAATTTACATGGTCACATTGGACATGGAAGTTCCAATATCAAATTCGAATTTTTGAAACTGTGAACAGTTCCAAATCCCTTTTAAGGTGTTCACTGTCACTTCTTGATGGAAAGGCATGATATTTTAAATAATAAAAGCATATTTTTTTAGTACTTATTTATCACAATATATTTTTTGATCAGGGCCGGTTTCGCTCATCGTGAGCAATATCAACTGATCAAAAAATATATTGTGGAAATAAGTACTAAAAATTGTGTTTTTATTATTTAAAAAAAGTCCTTGTGATGTTTTTTTGTAATTAAACAGACCTCATTGATTGAATTGGCATTAGAACTCCATTATAACACGGTGAAAAAATAGGAATGTATCTCAATTCTACAAAATTTTGTATTTTTTCACTGCGGTAAAAAGAGCTCAATTAAATTCAATCTTTAATATACATAATTAACGATCAACTTAACCTCCATAATTCTACTTTGTAATATCCCTTACATGAGATTATCTGAATGAGTCAATCCGGCAAATTGTTCATTGAGATATTTTTCAAAATCGTCTTATCGAAAAATTATTCAGAGTCACTCATTTTTCACGAATCCGTCTCTAAATCCCAAGTTCCAATAGTCGAGACGTAAGCAGTCAGGGGCTTAACAATCTCACACTCGAGCAAAACATTTCGCTTTTATTTATCTAACTGAAAAAAAGCGATAAATATTTATTATAAATTTTTTTATCACTAAGCCGATGAATTTTTTTGACAAGTTAATACGAATTACGTACAAAGTATGCGTACAGTTTTACGAAAGATGAGAAAAAAGAAAAACCTCTCCATTTTCTTTCGGATTACATGTGAGCGAATTCCGCATGAAAAATCATCGTGAATTCTTTCGGAACTTTGCAGATAAATCTCTGGCATTATTTGCTGCGAGGGAATTTCCCGCTGCGAGAAAACTTATTTCCTGCAGGTGAAAAAGCTTTCCTGTAGGAGGTGAAGTTAAGCCTGAATTCTTTGTACCCACACACGTATACAACATAGCGACTATTAGCGAATATTATTTTGCGTCACGTTTTAGTGCTTTCCAACAAAGATGTTTTGAAAACAGTCTCTTCATTAATCAATTCTATTGAAAATATTTTTTAACTAACGTTTCAGTGCAACTACACTCCCTCAATATTACAATCAATCACACGCGTAAAAAATACTAAAATTTCAGAAATATACCAAGGAGACATTGTCGACTTTTTGGTTAATCGAGTAGTGGATAATTTTGAAGAATTATTCAATAACCAATTTACTGGATGATTTAGTTAGTTGATCTTTAATATGATGCACATAAACAGGAAAGACAGAAGAAAAACTGATAAATAGAAGATAAAAAAAATAGAAAAGAAAATGGAAACCCTGGATATAACATTCAAATAATGAAACACAATTGCTAATGATTTAGATCAGAAACGGTTACGCTAATCGCGAGTATTATCAACTCGTACAATACAAATAAAAGCAAAGCTCAATTTTAAGGCGTTAACTGTCACTTCTTGATGGAAAGGCATGATATTTTAAATGATAAAAACACATTTTTTAGTACGTCTATCAACAATATATATTTTGATCAGGACCGGTTTCGCTCATCACGAGCATCAGTTGACAGAACTTTGTACGATTCCACATGTTTTGTCACTAATGACCCGGGTTTCGCCTTTCGGCATCTTCGGGCATTCCATCACACGGATGCAACAGAACTGGCGTACAATAAACATTTAGCATCGTATAGACGATGTATAGACACCAAAGGTATTGAATATTATTAAATTTGTTTTAGCTGCCATTTACTGCTCGCCTTAGTGTTGGTGTTTTCCTGCAATTAATAACTTTGGTATATAGACAATGGTAACTGTTTATCGTGCGTCACTTCTGCTGCATCAGTGTGATAGAATGCCTGATGCTGAAAGGCGAAACCCGGGTCGTTGGTGACAAAACATGTTGAATCGTACAAAGTTGTAACAATTCAAAAGTGCATTATTATTGCATATCATACTAGCAATAAGTGACTCAAAATAACAATAATAAAAAAAGTTCAAAGAGTTATGAGCGAATTCGCATTCCCTGTATAATCGTGATAATTTGAGGACATTTTCATTATTTACATTAAAAATCCTTATTTAGAAAGATAATATGATTGAAACATTGTATTTTATTATGTTATATGTAACTGGCGTATTTTTGTATAGAAATGAGACACGCGAAATAATGAACGACAAACGACGTAATTGGAGAATCATATTCAATCGCTGGCAATTTTGAATCCAACAAACTGTTTTTCAAATAACGTAATTAGTAAGCAAGTTGGCGAAACACAATCCTTATTGTGAATAATCATGATTAACGTAACGAAAAATTTAGCAACAGATGCAATATTTGATAATTGTTTAATCTAAAATCTTATATCTATTAGAAAATAGAACAAATTTGCAGACACTAATACTGAAACAAAATTGATTTTTTTAATGTAATATTTTAAAAAAATATTATATTGTGACAGATGGACATAACTATAACTAATAAATATACATATAACAGTCTGATACAATAGAAATTCAACCATAACAATTGGGTTTTTTTCCACAAACTAATGCGATACTCGATAATGTTGTAACTTTGCTAATATATTGAATATTCTTGGGCTGTCCTGTTGTCTCTAACAGTTAAGACGGTAAAAAAAATACCAATGTATTTTAGTTCTACAAAATTTTATAGGATATAGTTGATAGCTATTTCGGTTCACGCCGTCGTCAGAACTGTGTATAAACGTACATTTACTTATCTACTGACATATAACTGTGTAGAAAAGGTACGCAATAGATACTCTCTTCTGTTTTAACAATCTAGCTCATATCATGCTAGCAAATTTAGAGTAAACGTAATTGCTCTATTGGACCATTATGTTGACCGTAAAATGGACGTGTACGCGATACGTATTTCGAACAGAACCATGATATTCAAAACAAATTTACGCAATTTGGAAGCGTTGTTCAGGCGTCAGTCTATTCATGTTGAAATGCCAAACCAAACTCTATAACTCTAAATAAAAGACCTTTACAAACAAGCGGCACTTTCAATAAGCTTAAATACTGCCCGGAAGTGATTTTTTTTTATTTTATCTCAATGGATAATATTTTTGGGTGTTTTGGTTGTTTTTCAACTAAAAAAACATATAATATTATATGTAACGTGAGATTTAAATTCACTTAAGTGTTCGGGCGTTTTGTTGCTCTCCGCTCTAATGTAATAACATAACGAGACCTCGTCACGTATTGTTGTTGTTATAATCATTTGTGAGTTTTAAGCGCCCTGATAGTGTCTACACAACAGAGTGGCGCTCCATGAAGCCTCGACGATTAAGTGCCTCTACGATTAAGGACTGCTACGCGGCAATTAATCTCTCGCCTGTCGGGCGGGAGGCTCTGAACACTTTCTCGGAAATCCCGGACCGCTTCCCGGATTTCAGGAAACGCTCGCGTAAGATCGCCCGCTTAACGTTGTCGAGGATCGCACTTAACACAAGCGTTTAGTATAAAATTTACAATATATTATATGAGAATTTTGTTTGAATTTATTGACGGTATATTTACTACACATACAAAAGCTACACATAAATAATTCGTAATTTTTGCAAAGTGAGAATTCTGTTTTTCCTTGATAATATAAAATTGTATCACGGTGTGTATTTTAGTTCTGCAAAATTTTGTACAACTAAAATACATGCATGGAGTTCTACCAAGTAAATGCCAATTCAATCGATAAAATAAAATTATATGTCCCGGATATTTTTTTTTTGAGAAGTGAATTGTTTGTTCTTTTGAAGTGTAGATCAAGTATGAAAATAGAGATGCGACTGATAAGATTGTTTATAATTACCTCGGATTTCAGCATTACAAGTGGACGAGAGTTAGTTTAGACGAATATTATTTTTTAAACGAATTTAAAGTAATTTATGATATCGACTGAAAGTTATTGATGGAATTTTAACATAAAATTTGAAGTGTTAAAACTTTATACGATTCCATATGTTTTATCGCTAACTACCCGGTTTTTGCATTTCGGCATCGTCAGTTCTGTTGCATCCGTGTGATAGAATTCCTGATGATGTCAAAAGGCGAAACTCTTAAAGTAGGTTCTGCCAGAGTTTGTCATATAATCCAATATTAACTTTTATAAATCTTTACCAAGTCGTAAAATACGTACATGTATCAAATATATTATAAGCCTTCTCACCGCATCCATTTGTGCAGAACCAGTCTGCTAAAAGGGATGCCAATGGTAATAGCATAAAAATTACAGTATTACTTCGGATGTCGACATATACAGAGTGACTTGAAGCGAATACTTTTTTGATGTATTAAAGTAGATTTTACGTGAGCTTGCTTGGTCGACTTCCCTGCTATCCTTGTTTTTTGTTTTGTTATTTATTTATTTAATTTTCAACATAAAATTTCTAATATTATAACGTTGCAAAAGCAATAAACTTATGTTTTTGTATTTTTTGTAATATATATGAACCAAATAAAGAAAAAATGATTCGAATTAATATCGGAATTGGGATTTTCTTTAATGATCATTCCTTCAATAATAGAAAATTCATTAATCGTAAAAAAACAATAAACTTTATTGGAAGATAAGAAAAATTAAATAAAGAATGCCTGGCAACATTAAAAAATCACTAGTAGTTGACCCGGGTCATTAAAAATAATTGAACATTTCGTCATAATTCTTTTTATAGCCGGAAAATTCCCAGCGTTTTAGCGTTATATTATATTATATTATAGTATTATTTGAAAACTTTTAATGACTTTACTGAACGAAAACGACAACGAGTTTTTATTTTTTTGACCTATTTTTATCTTTATTAATAAACTGCAAGTCAAAAAAAACCTCGAAAAGTTTGAGAGCTGTTGATATCACCGTGCGATTTTTGTTTTTATTATTATGGCGTATTCCGCGTATATCCAGACCAATGGTTCTAAACCGGGGGTGCGGGTGAAGCTTTTAACAATTTAAACTATTTTTGCGATATATCAAATTTTGATGGCATCGGCCAGTTGTTTCTTTGTTTGAGCTTCACTTCACAAGTATTATAATGAACAAGCAACAAAAGCCAAGCTGTTAATAAAAATATTATTGTTTTGTAATTGATATATAAAATGCATATTTCTAAATAAAAAATTGACACAATTTTTAAAGGTGTGCAGAGATCTATTTTCAGATTAAAAGGGGTGCGGCTCACTTAAAATGTTAAGAAACACTGGTCCAGACCATGTCCGCTATCTTGTACTAGCGTAGTACATAGCGAGAGTTTTTTTTTTCGAGATTATAATTCTATCAAGCATCGTCAGTCGACATCGTTAATTACATCAATATTGTTTGTACTGTAGTAACTATTTACCATATTTAATATTTAATCCGACCACGTGTGAGTTACATCAATTTGATATCTCTAAATATTAAATTTTGATAGTTGATTATCGTGAAATCGTCTCATTACAAATACATTAGCATGGCAATCAGCCGTTTTTTTTTCATATTATACTCATATAGGAATAAATTAATGTTTAAGCATTATTTATTTGAATTTATTCTTAAAATTAGCACTATTTCCTATCAAATAATAATTAAGGATTGTATGAGCGAAAAAAACGGCAGGCCCTATTTTAATAATATAAAATTGTGGAGGTAATTCAGTGGGTGATCGGTTTACGAACAGTTCAGACTGAGAGCAAATCGGTCAACGAACACTATCACGAAAGATTTTTGAGTCCAGACGACGAACACATATTCGGATAACGAACTAAAACATTTTATTTATTTCACTTATTCTGTCTTTAAAACTAATAGACAGTATTTAAAAAATGCGTACTTTTGACTCGGTACTTGATTTCAATTCCCGTAAAATCTATAGTGAATCAATGATCGGTTAACGAACAATTCGGATAGCGAACATAAGGAAAACCTCTCACTGTACTCAACATTTTGTTTTATTGATTGAATTGGCATTCACTTGGTAGAACTCCATTATAACACGGTGAAAAAAATAGCTGGAAATCAATAGACACCAATTATCCCACATATAAACTTATTGTCATAGACACCTATTGTTTCATTTAGAATTTTTGAAAATTTAGTGTCATTGTGTTAAAGTAACAAGCTAGGCCGTAGGGAACAGGAGAGAGGATGTGTTGTGTGCCTTTTCTGCACAGCTATATATAGATAAGCAATGTTAGTTTAAGCATAGTTCTGACGATGGCGTGAGCCGAAATAGCTATCAACGCTATTTTTTAAAAATAATATTGTAGAACTAAAATACATTGCTATTTTTTTCACCGTGTTATTTTGTTTTATTGTTAAGTTTCCTGACTTGATGACGTTAAATTGTAAAAATAGAGCAGCTAAAAAAGCGGAATTGTGAATAAAAAGAGAACAAGCGCGTTTTTTTCGAGGCGCGGAAATAAACGTATGTGTACTTATTTCACTTCATTTCTCGTACGCGCCTGGAATGTATTACTTATACACAATTCAATTCAAATCAAAACAGACAGACATCCTTCGACATGGCCATCTTCGCATTGAGATACAGATTGTTAGCAAAAAATGTACGTACACGGCACCGCATTGCATGCTGATCGAGTCTAGTCGCTTTTTTTTATTCAGACAATCTTTTTAACGTAGGTAATTAATCTTTTCGACGCCGTTTTAAGAAGGCGTCTAAAAGGTTTCTATCATTATATTCTAAAAAAGGGCATATTACAAGGGAAATCACTACACATGAAATTCTCAATTGAACAATTTATTAACGATCTAATTAATGACATCGACTGAAGGTGCTTGATGGAAATTCAAAATCAAATTTGAATTGTTGAAAATTTGTACGATTCCACATGTTTGTTCACTAACGACCAGGGTTTCGCCAATCGGCATCTTCAGGCATTATACCACACGGGTGCAACAGAACTGATTTATAGAATGCCTGAAGATACCGAAAGGCGAACCCCGGGTCGTTAGCGACGAACACATGACGTGACACCATAGCTTCATATTGTATACAATAAATGCCTAAAATGCAGCATTTTGAAGAGTTTCCGGACGTTTTTATTCATCATTCCTTTCCACCACGAAATGACAGTTAACACAACAAAGAATGACTTGTTAACAACATCGTTAATGCAAATTGTCACAAGCAATTGTGTTAATTATTATTAGATTAATATTATTAAAATTGCTTTAGCTGCCGTTTAGTTCTTGCCTTGAGGTGTGTTTTCCTGTAATTAATAACGTTGGTATATAGACGATGCTAACTGTTTATTTAACGTCAGTTATGAAGATACCGAAAAGCGAATCCCGGGTCGTCAGTGACAAAACATGCAAAACAATTCAAATTTAAAATTGGGTATTAATAATATAGAAGAAAGATTGTATATTATTTTATGTGGGAATGGCTAAGAAAATTTTTAACTCCTTGCTTCATTCATTCTTCACTGTAATAGCTATCAGAAAAAAGTAAATATTTTGAAACATGTCGAATCGTACAAAGTTGTGTCAAATTTAACACAACGTTAAAATTGATTTTTATCTTATAAAATAAAAAACGTCCGCGGTATTGATTGTAAAAAGTTCAAGTATTACAAAATAAATTGTGTTTTGCTGAAGGCAGAGAAGAGACGGTTTACACCTGACGAACAAATGCACTTTTCGATTGCATCTCTCAGACCACACAAAGATTCAACGTCAATTAACTCGTAACTAGTATTTCCGACTTCTGTGAACGAGGACGATGTATTCCCAGGAGATTGCTGCACATCCCTGGGCGACTCTATACGACAGCTCGCATTAATGGACCTACAAAAAACCTGTCAGCGACAACGATGCTTTTTGCTTTAAGGCAGTTGTGCACAACTTATTTGAAAAAGAAACTAATTTATCCATTTTATAATTTGTCAAAGGCCGGAGAGGGTATTAGTCTTAACGAAAAAACTAATACATGTCTGTCGCCACTCCTCAAGCCATTGCAACGAGCTGATTCGTTTCCGTAATAAACCATCCCCATCCAATAAACCAATTCTAGGTTATTGATATAGCCGTCTTTTTAGTTTCATTTACAATTTTAAAAATTTGTAATTTTATTGCTAGCAGGAAATAAGCTAAGCCGTTAAAACAGGAGAGAAGATGTATTGTGTACCTTTTCTGAGATGTGTAATCTATATCTAGATAAGCAAATGTTCGTTTAAACATAGTTCTGACGATGGCGTGAGCCGAAATAGCTATCAACTATACCTTATAAAAAAATAGTAGAACTAAAATACATTGCTATTTTTACACCGTGTTATATCTGACGATGGCCAATGGATTTTTCACCGTGTTAATTCAAATTGAATTGATTGAATTGGCATTTTAAAGTTGTTGATAGCTATTTCGGCTTACTCTCTCGTCAGAAGTATTTTTAACCGTACATTTGTAGAAAAGGTACACAACACATTCTCTCTTCTGTTCTAACATTCTAGTTTATTATATAGTATATAATATAAATAATCAAAGTTTAATTTTAAACGATGAAAACAAATTTTTTAGTTCTTATTTAGACAATTTATTTTTGATCATGACCGGTTTCGCTCATCGCGAGAATTATCGACTCATAGAATAAAATCGTCTAAGCAACTTCGACTCTACAGCCTTGTTTTTGCACATATTAAATCAAAAATTTAACAATACTCAAATTAATTATTTTGGGCCGTAGCAAATGCTATTTAAGATCGAATATGGTCCACGTGCCTCGGCTTGTGCATCACTTCCTCGAGAAATATTGATAAAGACTTGCGACATACAACTAGAGCGAATTTAATGTAAGCAATTGACGCCAAGTGAGGTTAGCGTTTTGCTTGTTACAATAATTGATTTTGACGTATTTTTAAGTATTCAGAATCAGTTTGTACTACACCGCAGTTATAAATAATTAAATATTACATGTTTTTATTTCAACATATGTCCACCATAATGCAATATATAAATTGAAGACATATGTATACTATCCATGGTTTTATCCAACAAATTTTCTTTTAGGAAAACTCACTTTTAATAGTTTGAAAATTCGAAAAGAAAAGTACATCGCCACATATTTCTTTCGACTTATACGAGGCCAAAATGAAAGTTCTGTCATCCTTGAAAATTTCAAAATGTTCCACATAATGTTTACATGAATTGTTTGCTCTCCTAACGTGTAAAATCAGTCTACTAATGGGGGTGTAATGCTAAGTTCAACAGTATTGCTTCGGATGTCCACATATTCCATGTGGACGAAAGTGAGTTCAGAGGAATACTGTTTTTAGTGTATTAAATAAGATTTTACATAAGCTTACTTGGTTTGACTTCCTTGATATCATTGTTTATTTTCACTTGTTATTTATTCATTTAATTTTCAGCATAAATTTTTTAAATATTTTTAACTTCGCATTAGCAATAAAACTTTAATTTGTTATGTTTGTAACATACTATATAAATAAATAAATTGACTATTCAGTACTGTCTTAGAGGTGTATATATATACACATATACATTATTGATGTATTACTGTTGAAACTTTGTACGATTACACATATTTTGTCACCAACAACCCGGGTTTTGCCTTTTGATATCTTCAAGCATTCGTTCATTCATTCAAAGTCAGTTCTGTAGCATCTCATAGATGCTACAGAACTGACTTTGTCCGAATCGTTGCATCCGTGTGAAAGAATGCCTGAAGACGCCGAAAGGCGAAACCCGGGTAGCAAGTGACAAAACATGAAGAATCGTACAGTTTTAGCAATTCAAATTTGATATTGAAATTCCATCAAGCACCTTCACACAACCTACCTTAGTGAAAAGCACTGTTCATTTTTAATGTGTAAACTGTCAGTCGATAATGCTCGCGATGTGCAAAACGGGCCCTGATTAAAAAAATATATTATGGAAATAAGTACTAAAATAATGTTTATTAAAAAAAAGCAGCATTGTGTTAACATTTCAAGTTAAAAAGTACAGAAAAATTAATAGGCTGGAGGGGGTTACACATCAAATAAAAGGAAATAGAAAAAGGTCCACGAGGGAGAACAGTTTGGGGGTCTATGGCTACATCAATTTCACATGACCTATAGGGTCCATATGAGGACGGACCACATCAAGTGACTTCATTCGTTCAACATTCATCCTATTGCAATTGTACAGTTCCTTGGCGGTTATGTCTACAGGTACGATTCAGTCTTTCAACGATTTTGCCCAGTTCTAACTAAAAAAATACCGAAAAAACCATCAAATGACGAAAGAAGCAACGAACCGGAAAATCATTACATTTAAATCAGGATGATTCTCGAAATCATTAGTTGATATTTTCTCCGCTGAAATTGCAGTAATATTACTTTAAATGTAAGCTGGAAGGTGCAAATTATGCAGTTTGAATGCAAATGATACTGTAAGGACACAATGCATGCAGGTCGGGCAGGCATGCACCACCTTACAAACGAGTCGGCCATGAAATTGCCACAGTGGCAAGCGACCAGGGACATTAAAGCTGCAACGTGCACATTGGACAAGACTGCGGCGAATTATTGCCGTTATGACAAGGGCGCTGGGACCAATTGCGACCGGGAAAACCGGGATTAAGTGAACTACGGATTTCAAGGATGGTTATATTTTAATACTCAAGGGATAAATAATTGCAGACAAGATCAATCAACCAATAAAAATCTATGCTGAGATATATGAAGGATATAACAAAAATTTAAAAAAAAAAACGGTTGATATTATACCACTGACTGAAATATAAGTGTGTACAGTGCCGAACAGGGTAGGGCGAAGTCGTTAAAAACTTAAAAGTTTATTTTTATCAGTTTTTTTTAATAAATACCTACTTATTTCAAACTGGCAAGTAACGATCAAACATCTAGTGATGATATATAAGAATTTTCTTTGAGATTGTCGATTTATTGAACCGATCTCATGTAAACTTACTTTTAAGTAATAATAAAAAAAAATCCAATCAAAAATAGCTCACTAGCGAGATTAATCGTTAATGAAAATTATCACAGGCAATCGTGTTAATTATAATTAGATTTTTTATAGCTGCCATTTAGTTCTTGACTTGGGGTCTGTGCTATCCTGTAATTACTACCTTTGGTATATAGACGATGATAACTGTTTATTGTACGACAGTTCTGTTGCATCCGTGTGATAGAATGCCTGAAGATGTCGAAAGGCGACACCCGGGTCGTTAGTGATAAAACATGTGGAATCGTACAATTGGAACAATTCATTGATTGAATTGGTATTTACTTGGTAGAACTTCATTACAACACGGTAAAATAGTTCTGATGATGGCGTGAGCCGAAATAGCTATCAACTATATCTTATAAAAAAAAATTGTAGAACATACAAGATACATTGCTATTTTTTCACCGTGTTGTAACAATTCAAATTTGTAAAAAAATTAGTCCCAAGAAGTAAGACAATAATTTACAGGTGAATTGTAAGAACCTTTTGGTAGTTATTGGAAATGATAGATTAAGCCGAGTTAAAAATCCATTAACAGTTATAAAATAATCAAAAACAAGAAAAACAATATTTTAATCTCTTCGGAGTAATCTACAATATTTGTGATGCATTGGTATGATACCTTACAGAATAATAAAAGTTCATTCATTATACCGGGTGCGGGGAATTTTATCCGGATCCCGGCGTCGCTGACCCTAGATAAGTTGTATGTGCCGCAATTGAACTTAAAAAGCCGAAGCAGGTCTCAATTCGATTATATTCACTACATGCCGTCCGGTTTTCAATCTACACACCGGGAATGCAGTGTTGCAGGACTAAAATAAATCTCGTACAACGTGAGACGAAACGGAAGACAAACAATATTTTCGTACGAAATAGAACAGACTTTAAGTCGAGTGGTGTTGCCCAAAGAGAAAACAACATAAACTAATTATTATACATTATGCATGAAATGAAACAATCGATTAAAAATATCATATATTTTATTATGGTAATTAAATGAACGTTAATTGTGTTTTTAATTTAATAATTTTTACGTTTTTTTAATTAAATCAAAGTGCCAAACTGCAAAAAACAAACATCTAGCAACATCATGGTTAGTAATATGTAAATATATTCATTAATAAATTAGAATAAAGACTGAAGATTCTTGATGGAATATCAATATCAAATTTGAATTGTGAAAACTTTGTAAGATTCTAAATGTTTTGTCACTAACAACCCGGGTATCGTCTTTCGGCATTTTCAGGCATTCTATCACACGGATCTATCTATCGAACTATCTTGCGAAATTTATGTTGCATGCGTGTGATAGAATGCCTGAAGATGCCGAAAGGCGAAACCCGGGTCGCTTATGACAGAACACATGGAACGTTTAAATTTTTTAACAATTGAAATTTGATATTGAAATTCTATCAAGCAGCTTTAATCGATATCAATAATTAAGTAAAGAAATGATGAAATTGTTATTCTACTTGTTGTGTCACTATACAGTACTACAAAAACCACATTTTTACTACATAGATCCACATTACACTTTATGGTCAGGAACGGTTTCGCTCATTGCGTGCATTATCATCTGATGATGATAGAATTGGAGTCGGAGCCGCGAAAAACGAGTTATAATCGGTTGATAATGCTGGCGATGAACGAAACCTGTCCTGATCATAAAATATATCGCAGAAATAAGTACGAAACATGTGATTTTATTATTTAAAATAGCATGTCTTTCCATCAAATGTGACAACACCTTAAAAGTGAACAAAAGTTAAGGATTAAACGGTTTTTTTTATTCCGGATATCAAAATTGTTTTGTTGGTCAGAATCGGTTTCATATTTATAGAAAAAATACCCGATGAGCAAAACCTTTCACGATTACTAAATAAAAAATTTAAGAAGTAATATAATAATTATTTAATATGAAATATTTTTCGATTCAGGCAACACTGAAACTTCATAGGGTAAAAAACATGCAAGAAAGTTTACTTTGACGGTATATATAAATAATGATATAAAATGTACCCGTATACGAATCGCCCAAGGAAAAATATTGATTATAGATTCTTGGCGGTTATTTGAACAAGTAGATTATTCATATTACAAGGTAGGCGGTCACTGTACAACTCGTTTAAAAGCACACCAATGCAATTATTTAACCACGTCGAGACAAAAAGAAGTGAACATAGCGGCGGTCAATTCACGAGTAATAAAAATGACAAAAATCATATCAATTTTAGCTTAAATCAACAAAAAAAATCAATTTAATTTATAGGTATATTTTTTCTGTGTACGGTTGTAGATATCTATTTCGACTTAACTGCCATAGTCAGAACTATGCTTACAGTAAATTTAACCTATATAGATAATTATTTGATTGAATTGGCATTTACTTGGCAGAACTCCATTATAGCACGGTGAAAAATAGCAATGTGCTACTAGTTCTGACGATGGCCGAAATAGCTATCAACTATATATAATAAAAATTTCGTAGAACTAAAATTTGATATATGTTACAACTCTGTACAATTCCACATGTTTTGTCACTAACGCGTCCCGGGTTTCGCCTTTCGGCATCTTAAGGCATTCTGTCACACGGATGCAACAGAACAAATCTTTGACGGAAAAAGAAAGAAAAATTGTGCGGTTTCACCGTGTGAAACCAACAAGTTCATTTACACGTATTTTTTATATAATGGCCTAACCCAACTCTTACTTTTGATGTTTATGTTTGATGTTTTTTTTAAATATTTAAACGGGTCTGTGATATACGCACATATCTCGTAAATTTGGGGATGGGTGTACAGTCAAACCTTCTATAGGATAGGTTCCCAATCTGAGGGGTCGCGATGGGTTTTTTAGGGGGTCGCCAACTTATACGGTCAACTAAAAAATATTTGTTTTTTTATGCGTTTGGATTGTATGGGTGGTCGCGGGACGCATGGATTTTATGAAAAGGGGTCGCCACCCGAAAAAGGTTTGTAACCTATGCTCATTAACGTACTCTACAATAGCGAGTTTGTCAGTTTTTCATATAACGACGTTACATTTGTATAATATACGAAAAAAAAATGGTGAAAGAACTAAGAAAATGACAATAATATATATATATATATATATATATATATATATAGACGATACCAACTGTTTACTGTGTGTCAGTTCTGTTGCGTCCGTGTGACAGAATGCCTGAAGATGCCGAAAGGCAAAGCCCGGGTCGTTAGTGACAAAACGTGTGGAACCGTACAAAGTCTTAGCAAATCAAATTTGATACTTTTTAAAACCTATTCTATGACAGACGGTGTATGCTTCAGTAATCGTAGGTCAACTCAACACAAGTACTTGTTCTGTATATGAAACAAACAAAAATTTAATCCCACAATGCAGGAATTCAGTTCGAATTGGGTGGTCTGGTAATCTATTATACGTACAATGTATACGGAAAGGCGTTTACACATCAGAATGGGTGTATCGTGCAAGGATGGATTAGGCAGGCAATCCTCAAACTGTGGTGTAGACGCTTAGGGTCCTAGAATATCTACAGGTGAAGCATGGCGGCCAGACGTCACGTACTTGCGAGGACTTACCGGTTTCCGATAACATCCGATAACATACCCAATAACATTGATCGAGATAAATAGTCTGCATTCAAGTTATTAAAGCTCTTAAGATGTCAACTGTCACTTATTGGTGGAAAATGACCATAATTAAATAATAAAAAAAATATTATGTACTATTTTTATGATTTAACATTTGATGATCAGAACCGGTTTTACTGATTGCGAGAATTATCAACTGATTTGGTGAATTACGAAAAAAAAACTAATTTGATTATTTATTTATTCCTGTTTGTCCACTAGAGCAGTGTTCATCAACCCTTTCATACCTGCCGAACCGGTAAAAAGAGACAAAATTTCGGCGGACCACTATACTTTGATAAAAATGGTTTTTGATATAATATATTTTTGATCTTATATTGTGGCAGTTGGACATAACTATAATTAACAAATATACATATATCATCTGATACCATTAAAATTTAACAAAAAACAATGTTTTTTTTCAACAAACTAATGCGAAACCTGCTATTGCATATTTGTTGATATACTTTGTTCTTGACTACATTGGTGTCGCATCATCCTACCGATAAGTATTATTTAACAATATTCAAAAATACAAATAAACATGCAGGCGAAAATATTCGGTACATAGTATTTTTTATGGCGAATTTCTACTACGACCACTAGTTGGAGATCACTGCACTAGAGGGCATGACTTCGATTCTTGAGAAATATCTCCGCCGAAATTCACGCCAAGACTTTCAAACACAATTAATTTTATATAAAAAAAAAACATCCATAAATTACTGCTTCGAGTGCATCGAAAAAGCGTGGCGTTGTTACGGTGCGCAATTCACCCTTTTAGTGTGATTCCGTTGTGGGTGATGGTGGGTACAACGTTGAGAATCATAGAGAAAAGCCTTTCATTCAACGAGGTTTTCATAGCACACTGTGTTACCTGAAACAAGAGAAAATATACGTCAGTAATTAATTGTGATATTCACAAGAACTAATATATTTTTTTATCATTTAATCGCACTTGCGAATTTGTATCTCCTTATTATTATAACGCACACTCGTAAGAAATACTCGTCATACTTCAAAATTGCAGTTGTGAGATATAAAAAACCTTTGCACTCGAAAAATATGTAGCCCACAATTTAAGTTGTCATCTCAATAATCAATAAAGAATTAAAACATGACTCTCTCAAATACAAAAAGATAAATTGTAATTCAATAGCTTGGCGCTAGAGTTCATTATTTAGAGCAGTGCTTCCCAAAATTTTTCATGCCGCGGCCCTCTCAATATGAAAAAAATAGTCCACAGTTCCTTTGAACAGAAAACATGTGAAAATAAAAATTGTTGCACCGCACAGTTTGAGAGGGACTGATTTAGAGTAATAGGCTTCAATATAAGACGAACAAAAAATGATCACAAAATACATGGGACAGTCATTTACTAACGACCAGTGTATGTATTATAATATATAAAGCTTATAAAAAATGTCGCAATGCAAAATATGACAATATTTACTATCACAGGGACGTCTCAAAAAGCCATAGTGTCAGTTTAGCTTTCAACGATCAATTGACGAATTATAGGTAAGTGGTTTTTTGAGTTGAGACTTTATTATTGGTGGAAAGCGATATTTGTTGCAAATGTTTTTTTTCTACATATTAATTCAATGACCTTCAATCAGGTATTTTTAAATATTAAAACAAACGTGTTTTGTGAATTGTCAATTATTTATGTAAAATCCATTTGTATGAGATATCTATCGATATTAATAAAACGTTAATGTGCTAGTGATCAAATAACTAATTATAATAAATGAAAAAGATGGTGTTAAAAAAGCAGTCGAAAGATTTGGACAATTTACGTTATCGACTGAAAGTGCTGGATGGAATTTCAAACTGAAATTTTAATTGTTGAAGATTTGTACAATTTCACATATATTTTCACTAATGACCCGGGTTTCGCTTTTCGGTATCTTCAGGCATTATATTACACGCATGCAACAGAACTGACGTCAATTATGTGTCCCGGTCGTTAATAACAAAACATGTGAAATCGTACAAAGTTTCATTAATTCAGAACAACAACATATTTTTTTAACGTAACCTAAGTTTTAGCATGAGCGTAAATAAGCAAGTTCCCATATAATGACCGTAATACGTACTTATACGATTAAGAAAGGAATAAGGCTTTAAGTTTGAAGAAAATAAAAATGAGATGAATATACTTAGATGATTAACTATAAAGGAAGAATGGTGCAGAACAAGTACATATCGTATGGTTTATGCAAATTTTGTTTCGCCTCTCCGGAAGCACATTTTAGACTTGACACCTTTTTCCGTTCACATACAGATGTGTAAATAACACAGACTTAATCACAAATAAAAAAAGACACAATACCAAAACAGCAACACAGCAAAAACGGCATAGGAAAAATCTCTACTTCCATAATAACAACGTGCTGGAAGTAAATGCATAAACATAACGTCGACATACGTTGTGTTTTCATGAGAGTAATGTTATTTACGTATAAATACGTCCACGTGAGATAGTGTAACCACACTGGTGGCGAATGCGAAGCGATAATTCGCAGCGAATTTAAGAGCCCTGTCTTCGGTTAGTGCATAAGTACTTTCCAAGACAATTTATGGACTCCGCCATTTGGTCTACAATATGTAGATTAAAGTTTACAACTAAGCTTTAAAGCCTTCTGCTTTATATAAGAAAATTTCTACAGGGTAATTGAAGTCTAGGGGTTTATTGATTGAATTGGCATTTACTTGTTAGAACTCCATTATAACACGGTGAGAAAAATAGCAATGTATTTTAGTTTTACAAAATTACTTTTAAAAAATATAGTCGATAGCTATTTCAGCTCACGCTATCGTCAGAACTACGTACTAGAGTTATTTGTACGATTGTCACAACTTTGTACGATTCCACGTGTTTTGTCACTAACGACCCGGGTTTCGCCTTACGGCATCTTCAGGCATTCTATCACACGGATGCAACAGAACTGACAGTGTCTGTTCGCGATATAATGTTTAATCAGTTGATAATTCTCGTAATGATCGTGACCGTTACTTATTTTATATTGTTAAAAATTATGGAGATTATATTGAAAATTATTTTTAATTATTAAAATATGAGTTCTGTTGCATCCGTGTGATGGAATGCCTGAATATGCCGAAAGGCGAAACCCGAGTCGTTAGTGAAAAAACATGTGGAATCGTACAAAGTTGTAACAATTAAATTATTTTACAGTTAGTTCTATTGTATTTTAAGTATAAACTAGGGGTTCCCAAACCTAAGTCAAAACATTGGTTATCTCATGGCTAGCCTTATGTTACCTTGCATTTAACATTAAATCCTCTGACTTCTAACTTCTCAACTGTTAAGACGGCTGATTTTACTGTTTTGATAGTTGATACCCGAGAATTTAGTAATTCGGAGTGTTAAAACCTCTTTGAACTCACTAACATTTAGATATTATGCGTTGCCTAATTTGTCTTGACAAACTCAATAGGTTGCTTCAAACCAATATTCAATAAAAATCTGAAATCAAGGTGTTGTAATATCCTTTCAACGGCTCAGCAGGGTAGAAGTTAATTATTTTCTTGCTAATATTGATATTGATAGCATTTTGTTAAGGAAAATTTTCACGCCGCACAGTTTGGGTGACTCTGGTGTAAACTATCAATACACTGTAATCTGCCGTCTCAACATTTGAGACGTTGGCAGTATTATTAACCTTAAATAATCTTACGATAAATTGAGTCTGAAGATACTTCTTGAAAAAGCGAAACACGTGCACATTAAATACAAATCAAGTGTGATATAAGTTACGACAAAAGTAAAAAATACTTTCATTAAATTTCTAAGCGATTTGCGAGTCCTCAGATTCGATTCGAAGTGGAAAAAGGAAAACTAGACTCGAGTGAAACAATTTATAGCTCGAATAATAGTTTTCGAAACAATAGTACAGGGCTTTGAAACAATACGAGGCGGTGAGGGGTAGCGTCGCCGTGCTAGTAAAATACAAACAAAAGCTCTTCTGTTTGCTCGAAGCCTGAAAGCGTTAAATCGAGATGTTTATCTTTCACTTGGATTCACTTGAAAAATTTATTAACACTGTTGGACCTCTGTCTAGGCTGTATACTTTTCGAAAAATGAATAGTTTTAAAATTAAATCTTTAAGCTTTTGAAAGCTTAAAGATATTTTAAGACCCTTACAATGAAAAATCGGCTCAGCGATGAAAATTTTTAAGTTTAAATCACGAACGTGAGATCAAATTTATTGAGAATTTATAATAACTCTCAGAAATTTGCCAACGTTTATATAATATAACACGGAGCCAAAATTGCAATGTACACATTTTAGTATATATAAAACGTTTATAAGATAAGCACGTGATAACTTTAAAGGTGTCAACTGTCACTTCTTGATGGAAAGGCATGATATTTGAAATGAGTGAAAGTTAACACCTTTAAAATATCAATCGAGCTTAAAATGGAAAACATAATAACGTGTGAAAAATGAACTGCAAATAGTTGAGGCCCTTTAGTCAGCATAACAAACGCCATCCAACAAATTCAACTAGATTTATGTAACAGACACATTTTTTAGTACTTATTTCAACAACATATGTTTTGATTAGTTGATAATGATGAGCGAACCGTTACTGATCCAAAAATATATTGTGGAAATAAGTACTAAAAAATGTATTAAAAGAATTGGCATTGACTTTATATTTATAACACGGTGAAAAAATAGCAATGTATTTTAGTTCTAGAATTTTTTTATAAGATATAGTTGATAGCTATTTCGGCTCACCATCGTCAGAACTACAACGTTCTATTTTTAAAATAGATTTATATTATTTAAAAATAATATTTTTATTATTTAAAAAAAAGACAGATGCATATTTTTTTGTTTTAATATATAAAAAAACGAATGCGTTTAGAATAACTGTTAAACGTAAAAAAATAATATATAGGGGAGGTCAAACATGGACACTGTAGGACGAGCGGTAGTCAAAAATGAAAAGGACCCCAGTTTTAAGGTCCCACTAAAAATATACAAAATGCGCCTCGACATAACGGGGGTGCAGATTTAATCGCCCTCTGCGGAATTAATCACTCGGTTCATTATTAAAAGTTGCGGTGCCGTAGACGCCCGGTGCTTGTGCGTAATGTATTATTCAGTCGCGTAGCACGGCGCCCCGGTGTAAATGTTTAACGCGCGCGTGGCAGTAAACGGGTTAACTCGCAAGTTAAATTACATTACGTCAAAATGTTGGGTGTCACTGGCAGATTAATTTTTAACGAGATATTTTCACGTATAAAACGTATTTCAACAATAATTGTCAATATGGGAAGCTGATTTTACAAACTTTTGTTTTACTGTGAACGTTATGGAATGAATATAAACCCTTTAATTATAGACGTATTTTTCGTTTAATTAGTTTTATTGTATTTAAAACATTGATTATTTTTAATAATTTTAAACCCATTTTCGCTACTGATGAAGCATATCGCATCCTGATAAAGGTTTCAAACTAGAAGTTTTTTACGAGAATATATTCATATCAACCTTCCTCATACGAATTATAATTAAATCATCATCAAGTGCCCTCTGTGGATATTTAATGGAAGCAAGTTATTTTATAGACGACAATCCAACTAGTAAAAATGTTCTTGAAAATATCTTTTTAGTGAAATTCACGAGGGGTAAATATCCTCTTGACGACCTCCGAATGAAAAGGTGTAACCCTTGGGTGGTTAGCTGATCGCTCACTTTGTGCGCCACTATTTGGGTCGTATTCTATTTTTAACATCAAAAATACCTAAATAATACCGAAAAGAATAAAAAAATTGAAAAAACGCTCTTCGTACAAGGGCAGGTGAAAATCATTAGGTAAGTCAACGATTTTGACTATTGCATCACAGACCCAATTTTTACCCAATCTATGAATGATGTTTTGTTATTTAACGATCCGGGCGGGTTTCACCTTTTGGCATCTTCTTGTTACCTACAAATTTAAAAAACAGATATTTCAGAATTACCCAATCGCATTTTAACGGCAATTTGTATTATTTACTATAAAATCTTTTCAGTGTTGTGTATAAAATTATCACATACAAATTGAATGTTAAATAGACAAATCAATAGTGTTGAAAGTTACTTCAGATATATATATATCATCATCATCATCAGCCGGGGTCTGCTATTTTTTTTTTTCAGGGGGGTTTTTGCACATAGCAACACCACGCTGCCCAGGCGGGTTGGTGTTCGGTTTTCTGTCTGGGTTTTCCTTCCCATAGCCAAGAGAACACGGCACGCGGTGTTCCCGAGCGGCCACCCATCCAAGCACTATCCGCGTCCAATGCTGCCAACTTCGGTGATCGCACGAGCCGGTGCTTTCAACGTGACATGGTCTTGGCTTATATATATATATATACAGTTGCAAATTATTTATGTATTATGTTAATTGGTATTATCCATTAAGTAGTGAGTGTGGGTAATTTTCGTCATTAAAATTTCCCACTCCTTACTTCCTTATTGATTGTTCAGGGCTCCTAATGGATTATTGATTTACCATAATTGTAATTTGTAATTCTTAATAAGTGATTGTGAACATTTAATTTTTATACTAATTTACTTTATTTGTATCAATATTGTATGATTTTATGTAAATTGTTTCCTAGTTCTTGAACCCATGGTTTTGTACACCTGCTACCTTTAACTCAAATTAATTTTTTGTTTTGTATAAATAGACTTGTTTGTAAATTGTATTCTATCAATTGATAATGCTCGCGATGAGCGAAAACGGTCCTGATCAAAAAATATATTGTGGAAATAAGTACTAAAAAAATCTGTTTTTATTATTTAAAATATTAATTGGTATTATTTATGTGTGATAGAATGTCTGAAGACGCCCAAATGTGAAACCCGGGGTGTGAGACAATAAACATGCAGAATTTAACAATGATTCAACACTAAGCACATTCAGTCGATATCGTAAATTGAAACCATGAATGATTCAAGAATGTGACCATTGCTTTTTTAGAATTTTAGTATGCAACATTTTGGATAATTTAGTATCGTTTTGGTCGTAGAATATTTCGCGTTGATGTATTATTTATGCGATCATTAATCGAAGGCGATGGTAAAAAAAGGGTCAAACCGAAATATTTTAATTGGCCCCTATAATTAGCCGAAAGCGTGCGCCCCACACGTTAAATCGCCCCTGGGGTGATTTATCAAGAACCCAGTTTGAGAATCACTGCGTCCCAACGTCTTCGCTTCTTAATTATTACGTTACTGTAATAATATCATACACGATCTAAGTAAGACGGGAGACAAGTTAAGTTTAAGCCCTCCTTTCAAACAACACGCATTAAAACTAGAAACAAACTCGTAACGTTGCAAATGCTAAGTAGCTTAAACTAGTTATGTATATCTTCTTGTCAAATAAAATCCAGAGCTAGTTAACAACCCGTGTGAGCAAGGAAATATAAACGACACTTCCAGTAACTGTTCTGCGAACGAGAAAGTTTTACACGGGGTCCTGATTCATATTTAATTAATTTATTTATACATTTTAATAAATACAGAATTTGTATCTTCCCAGAAAAGTCGTAATTATACAACCCTACGGGATGACAACTTAACCAGAGTATATCTCGTAATCCTCAGTTTAGACACCTGAATTCAGTGTTGTATTGATACTTGAAACTTAACACAATCAGTCCCGGCTTAAATTTGGTAAATCAAGTCCTGTGACCGGGCAATTTTTTAACAAATGCCATTTTTCTCAAGGGTAAACTAAAATTGTTATAACTGTGGAAATATTTAATAAAATCAAATTAAACTTTCTGAGTTAGTTTAAAGCACTTTAACAATTAGCCTTAGTGTGATAAAACCGCCAAAATTTCCTCTTGTGAAGAGACACATAACAACATTTACATATGTACCGAGTCCTACTACATATACTTTGTGCTCTGCACACACCTTTTGCAAGTCCTACAGGGGTTTTTTTCTAGTGCCAGTTTAGGGATTAAAACATGTTGTGCCATATCCCTAGACAATCTATGCTGTGGATCTTGTAAAATTCTCACTCGGAGTTGACTCTGTGCCACAGTGATGTCGTTTTCAGAAGGAGTAGTTTGGTATCATATTTGTTGTACACGCAATGATTGAGTTATTAAATCGTTGAAATCAATACCTACATTAGAAAAAACAAAAATTAGATGACAGTTTTGAGTCTTAACATTAAGAACTGTATTACTGTCTATTATTGTCTTCGGAGGACTGGTCTATCACGTCAAACAACGCCTCCGGGATTCGATGGGTTAAGAAAATTCAAAAACATCAAAATATTTGATAGCTTTTCACTTTTAATGTGTGTAACCAAAATTTCTTTGAAGACATCCAGTACTATTTCTATTATTTTATTTAAATACTATCAAAACCGGTTTCACTCATTGCGAGCATTACCAACTGATAATGACTTATAATTTATTACTTATATGTCAGTAAAAGTTACTTTTTTAAAAATATATATATATAAAATTATTGCCTGCAAATTGTTTTCTTCGTTCTCAAGCCATCGTTTAAACATACCTGCTAATTATAGAATTTTGATTAAAATTTTTGTATGACTAACCTTGTTTTTTGATTTGCATATCAGACGGTAACGCTCGCGACGAGCGAAACCGGTCTTAATTGTATTGAAATAAAATGTGTTTTTATCATAAAACTATGCGATAAGAAAGTAAACTATTTCAATTGCAAAATTAATTGCCAATGATTTCGTATTCACGAAGGAAGTCACGAAGTCCTGCTTAACGAAAGCAATTTCAACTTTTTTAATTAGAAATACTTAAAACTTTAGTGGTCTAGTAAATTAATTTGAATATTTGTGTCAAATTAACTTTTATCTCCAAGTCAGGCTTAAATGTTCGATTCGCTATTGAGTAACTTAAAAATTAATTAAAACAATATTAGATTTTCAAAATGATTAAATATTTTTCATAAAAACGGTCTTTCTAGAAACATTCAATTTTCTCACTTTTAAAGTCACTGTCACTTCTTGATGGAAAGCCATGATATTTTTTAGTACTTATTTCCACAATATATTTCTTCATCAGGTCCGATTTCACACATCGCGAGCATTACCCACTGAATGCTCGCGATGAGCGAAACCGGTCCTGATCTAAATATATATATATATATTAAATAATTATGATGACTAATAATGATAATCTTATAAACAATACATCTTAATGACTTTTTGATTATAAGTTTTATAATTTTATAGGATACCTACCTATTCATTTTCAATTTGTTGAGTCATGTTCGGAATAAAAGCCAGAATTAAGAATTTCAATTTTCAGATTGTAGAAAAGGATAAAATAAAGCAAGAGGGAATACAAATGATTCAATTGATCGTTTAATGCATAGGTTCCCAACCTGGGGGTCGCAAAGGGTTTCTTGGGGGTTTTTGCCATCTTAAACGGTCAATTAAAAAATATTATTTGATCTGATGTGGTTATTTTTGATACATTAATTGAATACTTTCATCCCTGTTAAATGAGTGGTGACTTCATTCCGTTCACTTTCGATTCGGTCTGGATCATTTTCGCGTTCAAATGAACGATCCGAATCGAAAGGAATCCGTCATTGAAAGCAATGACTTTCACCACTTAACCACGCGTCTGTCGCTTGGAAAATATCAAGGGTAAAACAAACCAAACGAAAAGATTTCATTTAGAAGCTGAGACTCACTGGGTAAAAATGCAATAAACTAATTTCGGAGAAAATTAGGCGCAAAGCGACGTACGAACGCCCACTGGTTGTGAAAGCACAAACTGAATAGAATGAAATTATTATTATTGTTTCTGATTTCCGTTTGTTTGCGGAAATCCCCGGAGACGGTCTTGGCATAGATCCACTGAACCGGGACAGCGGAGTATCGGGAAAGTTCCATTATCGCGTCGCTCGTCTTACCCTCTCGTTCAATTGAACACATTTGTAAACTTAGTGAGGACGATTGTGTGATAGGGTAACCGATACAGTCGCTGGCCACTTCCGAGGTGAACGGTCACCAACCAGTTCAGAGATGGGTCAATACGACAAAAAGATATTTTAAATGGCGTTACCTCAGTTCCAACATACTTTTCATTTCCAATATGCTATGATTTATGATATCGACTGAAAGTGCTTGATGGAATTTTCATTAACAATTGTGAATTTGAATTACACTACAAAAATTAAATTACAATTTTGTACGATTCCACATGTTTTGTCACTAAAGACTCGGGTTTCGCCTTTCGGCATCTTCAAGCATTCTATCACACGGATGCAACAGAACTGAGTTAAAATAAACAGTTAGCATCGTATATGTATTAAAGTTATTAATTACAAGAAATCACTTACCCCTAGGCAAGCAGTAAATTACAGCTAAAACAATTGCGAATTGTTGAAATTTTGTATGAATCCATACATCAGTAATTTTTGTTGCATTCGTGTGATAGAATACCTGAAGGTGTCGAAAGGCGATATCCGGTTCCTTAGTGATGAAACATGAAGAATCGTACAGAAATTTTGTAGAACTAAAATACATTGCAATTTTTTTCACCGTGTTGTAATGGAGTTCTACCATGTGAATGCCAATTCAATCAATAAATCGTGCAGAGTTTCAACAATTCAAATCGAAATACAGCGTTATATTTTAAATGAAAATTTAGTACTATTTTCACAAATTTATGTTGATCATGAACGGTTTCGCTTGTAAGGAGCATTATCAACCTAAACAAAGCAAATCGAAAAAAGACTATTTAAAAACAATTTCAAGCTAAACATTATCAAGTGTAAAAAACAAGTTGGCTGTACGAAAACTTCAAAATATAATCCCAACCTAAGTTTGATATTTTTATATGAAATAATACTTTTAATTTCACGTGAAGAGTGAACTAACTGTTGAAAAAATTAATCATTTTAATTGGAGTACAGGTTGGACAACCCTGCAAATTTGTTACTTTATTTATGTAAAAGAAAAACCATTTTGTAAACAGTTTTCTGTAGTGACCTCTCAAGTCCCGAAACAGCGAGCGTAGAAGAGTTTCTACACTATAAAATACAGACAGCTATTTCGAAAAGGTATAAAAAAATCTAAAAACACTACAATCAGGGTTACTAATTCCGGGATCCCGGTTTTTCTAATTAACTAACGGTATCCAGCAACAGGAACACGAATCGCTGATGACATTCTGTATCATAACCATTTTGGAATTGCGTGTTGTAAAATCGCATATAATTTTAAATTAAAGTTTTCTCTATGCATGCCACTTGATAAATTAATAATAAAAAAAAAACAATGTTCTGATTCTACATATATTAAATTGTGAAGATATGATTTTAGGTTGTGTTTTAAAATATTTAAATATAATGCATTTCTAACAAAAATTGACAATGCAACACACAAATAATTGAATTCAAAGTTGATATTGAAATTAAAACAAACCATTGAAAAAAATCGTAAAATGTATAATAATTTTAATTTGAATTGTTACAACTTTGTACAATTCCAGATATTTTGTCACTTACGCCCCGGGTTTCGCCTTTCGGCATCTTCAGGCATTCTATCACACGGATGCAACAGAACTGACCAAAGTTGTCAGTTTCAACAATTGAAATTTGATATTGAAATACTGTAATAGACCATGTTGTTTCTGTAAAAGACCATTTCCGTGCCATATGTAAACTTATTGATATAGCCGCCTTTACAAGCTAGGTCGTTAGAACAGAAGAGAAGATGTATTGTGTAACTTTTCAACACTGCTCTATATATATATATATATATAGATAGGCAAATGTTAGTTTAAGCATATTTCTGACGATGGCGTGAGCCAAAATAGCTATCAACTATATTAAAAATAAATGTAGAACTAAAATACATTGATATTTTTTTCACCGTGTTATAATGGAGTTCTACAAAGTGAATGCGAATTCAATCAATCCATCAAACACCTTCAGTCGATATCATAAATTATATAAATATTTACTTACATAAAAACTAAATTCTTATAAAAATAAGAATTTTATTTATTTCAATGTCTCGAGCACGATGACATTACTTTCGTATTTTCTGCTGTCATATTTGACACAAAAAATATCGCATCGATCCAGAAATCCCGGTAAGAGTGACTCACTCGATAATCCGGGATTATAATCCCCTACATATGACACAGTATTGTGTACCCGAAAACAAATCGTGCGCCTCTTCAGTTGGGAGAAGAGTCGTTACTTTGTTTTGGAACGGAAAATGAGATTCGCCTTTTGGTAGGCAATATTTATTGCCCGAATAAACCAGGGCTGAACGAGGACAGAGGCAAAAGTTTTACTTACAAAGAAGATTCACACCGAGGGGCGCCGCAGTGACACAAACATCAATTCATTTAATCGAAAACGAACATCTAATTTGAAATAGAAAAAAAATAGTATTGTTTATGATCAGCACCGTTATAAATTGCCCGAGGTATGCGAAACCTGTTCTGGTCATAAAATATATTGTGAAAATAGAGCCTAAAAATGTTTTTATTAAATTGGCATTGACTTGGGAGACTCCATTACAGCACGATGAAAAAAATTATAACATACATACCAGATAGCTATTTCGGCTTACGCCTTCATCAGAACTGATAAGCGGAAATAATCATAGTTTTGATTAAGACATATATCAACTATGTATATATTTTATAAATTTTGTAGAACTTAAAAACATTGCTGTTTTTCACCGTGCTAAAAAAATGTGTTTTTATTATTAAAAATATCATGACATTCTATCAAAAAGAGGCAGCAAACACCTTAAGGTTTTAAGGCAAAATAATAATAAAGAAAAATGGCAAAGTATTTTAGTTCGTCAATTTTTTTATGAGATATGGTTGATGGCTATACCGGCTCATGCCATCGTCAGAACTATATTTCAACGAATGTAATGTAATGTATCGTTTTACACTATAATGGGGATTAAGGGCGCGTTTAACGCCCTTCTTTCCCTTTCGTCGCTGGTGTTTTGTGTTTTTTTGTTGTGGATCCTCTTATTTTTTTTTAAAAGCGTCAGGCTAGATTTTTTGCGTGACGCTTTTTCGATCTCTTTTAGGGCAAGTGACTCGCAGGTTGCGTGTCACTTGCAGCACCAGGTAACAAAAACATGGATTCTATATAAACCAAAATACACAAAATATACAATGATTCTATACAATCCAAAAAATCGAACGATTTCAACGAACGTTTGCTTATCTATATATAGCTGGGTAGAAAGGGTACACAATACATCTTTTCTCCTTTTTTAACGACCTAGCTTATTTCCTGCTAGTAATAAAACTATACGTAATATAAATTCAGCGCCTACGTGTGTACATTTTTATAACAAAGGTCGCAATATGACGGCTTTAGAACAGCTGGAGATCAATAGATATCAACTATCACAAAGGATTATAAGCGAACACACTAATATATGTCGATCGCCATTGCTTAACCCTCTACAGGGGGCTGTTTTGTTTCCGTAATAGACCATGTCCGTGCCATATGTAAACTTATTGATATAGCCGCCTTTTTAGTCTCATTTATTGTACAATGTTTAGTTTTATTGCGAGCAAGAAACATGCTAAGTCGTTAAAACAGGAGAGAAGATGCATTGTGTTCATTTCCTACACATCTATATATAGATAAGCAAATGTACGTTTAAGCATAGTTCTGATAGCGTGAACCGAAATAGCTATCAACTATATCTTATACATTGCTATATATAAGTAAATGCCAATTAAATCAATAAGTAATTTCGTCAATTAAAATTTCATACAATATTCCCTTCGAGTTCCCACCCTGTGTAAGTCGCGAAGGTAACACATCGCGACACAGCCTACGGCTGGGGCCTGTTAGCCAAGGGAAGGGAAATTTTACAAGCGTGGCTGTATTTTCTTTTATTATGACTTAACGCGAGTTGCGAGGAAACAATTCTAGGATCGTCTTTTAGCTCTTTAGTGTGATATTTATGACCCATCCAAGTCCGCCATAGGATGTTTCCCCAGCGCCCTGGGAGGCGATGCGATAAAATGAAAATAAACAAACGTTTTATATCAGGTATTACTAGAGAGATAAAATGTGCAACGACCTACCCGCCTTTGACATTCCGTTCTTTAGATGTCAAAGGGTGGATTTAGGAAAAAAAATGAAGTCATTAACATTTTAGAAGCGTTAAATTTAAATAAATAAATAAATAAAACATTAAAAGTGTTTTAATTTATCAGTGCAATAGAAATACCTTTCCGCATAAACAACAGCTAAAAAGTGACTTAGATCGGAAGCGATTTTGTTCATTGCGAATATTATCAACAAATGAATAAAAATGAACTGTTTACTTATTTTTTTTTTAAATAATAAAAACACATTTTTTTAGTACTTATTTCCACAGTATATTTTTTGATCATGACCGGTTTCGTTCATCGCGAGCATTATCAACTGACAGAATACAACTTACAAATAAGTATATTTATACAAAAAAACCAATTAAAGGTAACTGGTGTACAAAACCATTGGTTCAAGATTTGTTTTAAAGTACCTAAATAACTATATTTAAATTTGAAATAAACTTAACTAAATAGGTGGCATGATTTATTACAGAAATGCATAAGCCCCTCGCAATGGTCTGAGGAGCGACGAAAGACTTATATTTGCGATATAAGCTAGGTTGTTATAACAGAAGAGAATATCAAATTTGAATTGCTACAATTTTGTACGATTCCACATGTTTTGTCACTAACGACCGGGTTTCGCCCTTCGGTATCCTCAGGCATTCCATCACACGGATGCAACAGAACTCAAGGAAGAGAGTCTCAGAAGGTAATGGTACAAAATTGTAACAAATTCGAATTTGATATTGAAATTCTATCAAGCACCGATTCCCATGTTTTGTCACTAACGACCGGGTTTCGCCCTTCGGCATCCTCAGGCATTCCATCACACGGATGCAACAGAACTCAAGGAAGAGAGTCTCAGAAGGTAATGGTACAAAATTGTAACAAATTCGAATTTGATATTGAAATTCTATCAAGCACCGATTCCCATGTTTTGTCACTAACGACCGGGTTTCGCCCTTCGGCATCCTCAGGCATTCCATCACACGGATGTAACAGAACTCAAGGAAGAGAGTCTCAGAAGGTAATCGTACAAAATTGTAACAAATTCGAATTTGATATTGAAATTCTATCAAGCACCTTCAGTCGATATCATAAGAGAATATGTTTTGTGTACCTTTTCTACACAGCTATATATAAATAAGAAAATGTACGTTTAAACATAAATCTGACGATGGCGTGAGCCGAAACATCTATCAATTATATCTTATAAAAAAAAATGTAGAATATATTGATTGAATTGGCATTCATTCACTTGGTAGAGCTCCATTATAACACGGTGAAAAAATAGCAATGTATTATAGTTGTACAAAATTATTTTTAACAAATATAGTTGATAGCTATTTCGGCTCACGCCATCATTAGAACTAGTTCTTGTGTTGTTTTCTTAATCATATTTCAATACTCTATTCTTATTTATTCTCACTCTATTTGTTTATACTCTTTCAGAGGGACAACATCTGGTCAGAACATATGTATTAAAATTGGGCCGGGATTCATTTTTGTCACATGGGTCGCCACCTTCTTTTTCTATGAAATACATTTCTGGGAAACGCGAACTTGCCTGCAATGCGGGTATTTTTAGCACATGAAATAAATGCCATACTGGTTTTCCCTAGGAAAAGTTCATCTGTATTATGGTACACAATAAAACTGTAATATCTTCCAGCGGTTCCGTAGTACAGTACTCAATGTTGTTGGCTTCCGAGGTGGATCTCACAGGTTCGAATGTCAGTAAACCATAGATCTATCTGGCGGTATCTAGTACAGTGGAACCCCGATCAATCGTTCTCACATAATACGTTTTCCCGTATGGTTTGTTCATTTTTTACAGTCCCATCAAACACCCATAAGAACAATGTTAAATAATCCCTCATTAACCGTTCTCATTTTATCGATTTCCTCGATATATCGTCTAAACATAATGGTCCCGTCTCAAATATTATTCCGATGCATGGGTTTCAGTAGATAAATCTTTCTTTTCAATACAATTTGTGTGCTTGAGCACATTAAATCTTTTTTTAGTTCGACAAAATTATTTTTTAAAAATATAGTTGATAACTATTTCGGCTTACGCCATCGTCAGAACTATATAGATCTGACGATGGCGTGAGTCGAAATATTTTTATTTTTTAGTTTAGGCGTATTTTTTCACCGTGTTATAATGGAGTTCTACTAAGTGAATGCCAATTCAATCAATACATTAAATCTTATATAATAAACAAAGAAATTAATGTTCGCCTATCAATTTTCTCTCAATCAAGATTTTCTCTAATAAAGAATTTCACAAGAAGAAGTTTAAAGCACTATTCGATTATTTCAATATATAAGATTCAAATTAATATAACTTAACTTAATTAATATAATTTACAAAACCCTCTCATATTTCACTTTTAAGGTGTTAACTGACACTTCTTGATGAAGAGGCATGATATTTTAAATGATAAAAACACATTTTTTAGTACTTATTTCCACAATATATTTTTTGATCAGGACCGGTTTCTGAAACTTCAGTTGATAATGCTCGCGATGAGTGAAACAGGTCCTGATCAAAAAATATATTGTGGAAATAAGTACTAAAAAATGTGTTTTCCTCTCATATTTACCAATTTTTGTATAACCCAACATTGAAAATTAAAGGAGGGCGGGACATTTTTTAAAGTTTGCTTTTTTAAATAAATATTTTAATCTTTCCCGCATTCCTCGTTTTCCGCATTGTTCGTTTATTTTTTAGGGTCCCATGAAAAACGTAGAATCGAGGTTTCACTGTAACGTCTTAGATTACCTCTTACCCATCTGATCCTGAAAACGGGATATAATGATGAAGGTAATTACTGTCGTCGAACTAAACCTATGTAGCCCAGTGAAAAAATAGCAATGTATTTTATTCTACAAATTTTTTATAAGGTATAGTTGATAGCTATTTCGGCTCACGCATCGTCAGAACTATGCTTAAACGTACATTTGCTTATCTATATATAGCTGTGTAGGAAAGGTACACAATACATCTTCTCTCCTGTTTTAACGACCTAGCTTATTTCCTGCTAGCAATAAAACTACAAATTTTAAAAATGAAAATTTTCTACACAGCTATATATAGATAAGCAAATTTTCGTTTAGGCATAGTTCTGACGATGGCGTGAGCCGAAATAGCTATCAACTATACCTTATAACAAATTTGTAGAACTAAAATACATTAGTATTAGAAGTAGAGAATAAAGAAAGAGTGAGTCATTATTAACAAATGCGTCGATGGTGAATCATTCACATTTTTATAGATATACTTTGTATATTGTATGTTGTAATTTGTAAATTGTATTCAATCAGTTGATAATGCTCGCGATGAGCGAAGCTGGTCCTGATCAAAAAATATATTGTGGAAATAAGTACTAAAAAAATGTGTTTTTATTATTTAAAAAAAAAGATATACTTTGGTTGTGCTGCAAATTTTAGGAAAAAAAACATTGGTGTGCCACGGAAAACAAAAGGTTTCGGAGCACTGTTATAGATCGATCAATATAACTTGTCCGATCGTGGAATTAATGAGTTGTTTTGATACTTGGTTTTCTCTTGAATGGAAAAGGGAGTGGGGGTCGTTTAATGATTTAATTGTGTCAAAAGGGGGCGAGGATTTATTATAATAAGGAATTGTTGTATATCTAAAACATATAAAGTTGGATGAATTTTATTTTTAGCTCGTGCAAGAGCACTATGTGAATTGCAAGCTGTAGGCGTCCCACCGCCAAAGCAAATTACTGCTTCCCCAGTGGGGTGCACGAGTGAAATCAGGATAGGGGTCAAATGGTTGGGGGGATACTGACATTACAGGCGCCGAGACGTCGCCAATGGCGGATCGATGCCATCCCCGAAGACTCGGCGACGCCAATGTGGCCCAAAGCGCTACATGGGAGCTATTCACGTAATTTAAAGTTGTTTACTACCGAATCTTGAGAGAAGGTCATGCATAATTGGATAGACCATGGAGAAGTGAATCATTGAATTTATACTTATGAGAGAGCTTGTAAAAGACAGCTTTAATATCGAAAGAATGAGGAAAGTAGTCGAGCGTTAAAAGTTGTGTAATTCGAGTTCAATGTCGTTAGATTTGATTTCCAGCAGTTATATTTTCATGTTGATCAGTGTTCAGTGGTCTACCATACCAATTGCTCTCATGTGTGTGGCCAGCAACAACGACATAGTATATATTGATTTTTTTTTCCAGTTGTACCAGTGCGGCCACGACACATTTCCATAGACAGCTGATGTCTTTAATGTGACCACAGAAAAAAATTACGTAAGAACCACAAGTCTACGCAGACGTTATGGTTTTTTTTTGTATATTATTTAGTATTTTTTTATACAGTCAAACCTTCTATAGCGTCCACTTCTAGAGAGATTTTTTAAGTTAAATTCTGTTATATATGTATATGACGTTTGTCACTAACGACCCGGGTTTCTCCTTTCGGCATCTTCAAGCATTCTATCATACGGATGCAACGGAACTGACACAAATAAACAGTTAGCATCGGTTATATACAGGAGGAACTAATTACAATAATTAAATAACACTAAATATTGTTAATGAGCCCTTCATGAAAGAATTCTGCAACAAATACTTATCAACTATCATTAAAAAAAATTATACTTATAGATATCTACTCATTTCAAATTAGTTGGTAACGGTGGGAATTAAACATAAGATGACGTAATATGGGAGTTCAGTTTATGAGATTGTTGGCTCATTGAACTAATCTCACGTAAAGGATACATACAATATGTAATAAGAACGGATTGGGAATATTGAGCTAGCAGGTAACAATGTAACATTAATTAAATTAACACTCATTTAACACTACGATTTGGTTTTATTTTTTATCCGCGTTAAACGAATGGTTTTCCGATACAGATGGTTGGCAAATGTCAATGTATCTTTATTTAACATGGTGAAAATATAGCAGTTTATTTTAGTTCTACAATTTTTTTTATAAGATAGAGTTGATGACTATTTCACGATAGCGTGAGCCGAAAGCATTAAGTGAATAATAATTGATATTTTTGGACATTTTAGTTTTTATAATCATTAAATTGATTGGACCAAAAGCGTCACTGATATGGTTAGATCACATAAGTCAAAGATCGGTGTAAGACAGATCTAACAACTATTACGGATTGGCAAATAACAACACATTTGTCCGACAAAGACAATAATTAAAAGATATAATGGCGTGATAAAATCCAAAGGCAGAAGTGGATAATTGTTGGTTTAATATTAGTCACTGATAAAATGGCTTTTCTCGCAATATGTCGCGACAGGAATTTCGATTAAACAAAACCGCATGTGGCTCGAACAGCCATGAAAGTGTCAGCCATTTATTCGCAGCCTCTGTAGATATATTTTTTTTCAATTAACCGATGGTTTTTCAGTGGTTTTGAACATTTAAATATACCGTTACGCGCTAATGTAGAGCGACAGCTCAAACTGAAACTTTTGTATCGGGGTTCAGAATTGAAAACGTCAACTCTAAACCATACACAGAGGAACGTAATAAACTGATGGAACGTGGGGACATATTTTTACAGCTTAGTCTTTTCGTGATGTAAAGCATATGGAAACCTCATGGAATGAATTAGCAAAAAACAGTTATAATGATGAAGTATTTATATAATTTTCGATATTGACTGCGGTTGATTTGTGCAATTTCAATATCAAATTACGAATAATTCACTTTTTGGTATTTTCAAGCATTCTGTCACATTCAGTTCTATTGCATCCGTGTGATATAGTGCCTGAAGATGTCGAAGGGTGAAACCAGGGTTGTGAGCAACAAAATAAATGAAAAGGTTCGACAACAAAAATTTTACAATTTCTACAATTTACGATATCGACGAAGACTGCTTGGTGTAATTTCAACATAAAAATTTTGAAATAAACCAAGACCAGTTGAGTTCATTAGCTTTATTAAATGAACAATTAAGCTATCTTAATTCTATAATACAATATATCCCTTACGTGATATAAGATCAATTTGTAGAAAATCCGAATTATAAAATTTTTACAATAAGTCATTTGATATTTAATCCCATTATATATAACCCACCCATCTAAAATAACTTCACTAATGACCAGGGTTTCGCATTTCGGCATCTTCAGGCATTCGATCACACGGATGCAATACAGTTGACATTGATACATTGAACTGGATGTGATAGTGCCGGAAAACTTGTGACGAAATATTAAATTAATTTGTGAAAAAATAGTGACGAAACCCAGACTGTGACCAATAAAACTTGTGGAGCTATACACATATTCAAACTTCAAATTTGATGCTGAAATTCCATCAAGCACTCACAATCGATGAAGTATTTTATATTATTGATTGAATTGGCATTTACTTGGTAGAACTCCATTATAACATGGTGAAAAAACAGCAATATATTTTTTAATTCTACAAAATTTCTCTAAAATCTATTAATCTATCTTTCACAGATAACATCATCTAAGCTCATTTCTCTAGTAACTACTGCATATTAATAATTTATTCAGCTTCTTGATGTAGTGTATTTTTATCAAGAAGAACTTTAAAGTAAAGATACATATATATACAATATCTTAAAAACATAATACATAAGTGGTTATAAATTTCTTATGGAAACGTTCTAATTAAATTTATAATAAGTGCTTTTATTTTAAGTATGAATGAGAAACTTCAATAGTAGTTTACTTGCAAAATTAGAAATATTATCTAACGTAGAACTATCTGCAGTTTTGACGATGACGTGAGCCGAAATAGCTATGAACTATATCTTATAAAAATTTTGTAAAACTAAATTACATTGCTATTCTTTTAACACGGTGAAAAAAATAGCAATGTATTTTAGTTCTACAAATTTTTATTTTTTTAAATAGTTGATAGCTATTTCGGCTCACGCCATCGTCAGAACTATGCTTAAACTAACATTTGCTTATCTATATATAGCTATTTTTTATTTCTATTTATATTTATTGTAAAGATCACTTAACATGATTTTCTCCTTCGGTTCAGTAAGATATGCCAAATGATTCAAGGGCCAAAGGTTGCTAACGCCTTCTTGAAGATGGTCCCAATTAAAATACAGCGTTTTTGGCTGTCCTTGGAAAGTATATAAGGTCAATATCAACAATATGCGAGTCATTGAACCCGGCCGCAGAAGAAAAAAACAGTCGCACATTTTTATTAAGATCCATTTAGCCAAACAAATTAAATGATCTTCACTTTCCACGCGAAGCTGCCACATGACTTCTTTTGCTTGGTTTAAATATTTCTACATTGTCGCCGCCAAAGGTCAGGGTCAACCCATCAATATGTAAGTTTTATACATGGTCTGTTGCGAAGACGATTTCGAGTTTCTCAAACTTTATTACACGAGAGCCTGGTACTAAGTATTGATCTGCAATTATAAAATTGCCGCTGTAAGATTACGGATTTAACACGATGAATAAAAATAGCAATGTATTTTAGTTCTACAAAATTATTATTTTTTAAATATAGTTGATAGCTATTTCGACTCACGCCATCGTCACAGCTATGCTTAAACACACGGATGCAACCGACTGACCAAAGTCGTCAGTTTCCGTGCCATATATAAACTTATTGATATAGCCGCCTTTTTAGTTACATTTACATTTTTTAGTTTTATTGCGAGCAAGAAACAAGCTAGGTCATTAAAACATGAGAGAAGATGTATTGTGTACCTTTTCTACACAGCTATATAAGTCATAAATAAGTAAATGTTCGTTTAAGCATAGTTCTGACGATGGCGTGAGCCGAAATAAGTATCAACTATAATTTTAAAAATATTAAATTTGTAGGACTATAATACATTGTTATTTTTTTCACCGTATTAATTAAATTTTATTTGTTGAAATAATCAAAAAGTGATTTGAACTTCTTGTGTAATTTTTTATCAAAGAAAATCTCAAAACATTTGAGTGAACTATATACATTGATAATTTCTTTGTTTAATATCCTCAAACTCACAAATAATATTGGATAGAAAGATTTATCTACCAAAACCGATCAATCGGGATAATATTTGCGACGGGACTATAATATTTAGACGATATATCGAGGAAATCGATAAATCGCGTAACGGTTAACGTGGGATTATTTAACATTGTTCATATGAGTGTTTTAAAGTACTTTAAAAAATTAATGATACATTCGGGAAAAACGTATTATGCGAGAACGGTTGGTTGATTAGGGTTCCACTTTACATCATTTCAGAGACACTGATCTATATGTCAAAAAAAAAGAACACAGATGGTGAATAAACAAATGATTTCATCCTAATAACTGCCACCAAGTTGAACAGTGCGTTTGATTTATATTGATGCAAAAAAGCAAAATACATTTATGATTTGTTTGGTGAAAAATGTGTTGATGTTTTGAGTCATCGACTACAAAAAACTCACCATTACTGACGATGGTGACATTTAAAGTAAACACATGGCAGAGGCGTTGTTTGAAATTTGCGGCCCTCATGGAAATCACGCATAATTATTAGATGACATAATTATTACCAGTTATTGATAAACAGTGCCTGATCGATTAACGGACAGTTCAGACTGCGAAAAAATCGGACAATAAACACTATCACGAAAGATTTTTGCGTTCGGACAACGAACGCATATTCAGATAACGAACTAAAAATACATTTCTAATCCATTGTATTGAGTGAATTGGCAATTACTCGGTAGAACTCCATTATAACACGATGAAAAGATACCAATGTATTTTTCACAAAAAAAATTTAACGAGCAAACTAATATATGTCGGTCGCCACTCCTCAAGCCATTGCAACGGACTTTTCCGTAATAAACAATCCCTATCCGATAAATCGTTTCCGTGCAATATGTAAGCTTATTGATACAGCCGCTTTTTTAGTTTCATTTACATTTTTTTTTTTTAGTTTTATTGCTAGCAGGAAATAAGCTAGGTCGTTAAGACAGGAGAGAAGATGTATTGTATACCTTTTCTACACATCTATGTATAGATAAGCATATGTTCGTTTAAGCATAGTTCTGACGATGGCGTGAGCCGAAATAGCTGTCAACTATATCTTATAAAAAAATAGTAGAACTAAAATACATTGCTATTTTTTCACCGTGTTCTTTCTAATCTACTTATAAACTAATCAATGTTTTACATTCGACAGACTTTCGACGTCATTTCTAAGAAGAATAGAGGCGTGTAAATTGTATATTCGGCTAACGAATAATTCGGATAACGAACATAGTCTCAGAACAGCTTATGTTCGTTCATCGAACGATATATATATTACATATCAAGGATGGTCAAAACTTCAGCCGCGGTTAACCGGTAGACCACGTAGTAAATCCTAGTCGCCCGCCTGTCTGGCGTTTTGGAAAAAGATTTTTTTATTTTCATACGATTAAGTACATTTTTTTTTCTATAATAAACGGCCAAAAGTGTATCTGTTTTGTTTCCCTTACATATAAATGACTACACTTAAGTTTTATATTATACAAACTTGCTGAAAATATGCAATGTATGTAAAGTTTTATATTATACAAACTTGCTGAAAATATGCAATGTATGTGCCCACAAGATGAAAGCCATAATTTAATTAAATTATAATAATATCGTCAATTAAATGAAAATAATTCAGTTCAGTTGAAGAAACAAATATTGTACGTTGCGCCAACCCTGATATTGTTTGAGAAACCTCACAATTTTCAACCAAAAACTGGAAAAAATGCTTTACAAATTTTTTGGGGACGAAAAATATACCACTTTTAAGATGTTAACTGTCACTTCTTGATGGAAAAGCATGATATTTTAAATAATAATAAAAAAAGAAAAATATATCGTTTAAAAAAACTACAATCTATTTTTACGTACAAAGTAATCAATTCAAATTTTGAGTAACATACATTAAATACAAAAACTATAACGCTCGGCGTAAATATGTCAAGCGTACTATCTAAAATCTATCCGTGGTCAGTCATTAATAAAAAAATGCGTATTTTACTAAAAGTGATTATAAATTCAATGCTTTGTCCACGTTATTTAGTTTGAAGATAATAAATAATATTAATCAATATGGAAAAAAAACTTAATTTTTGTAAATCGTGATTCTAAAGAAATAATTGTATAAAATAGTATTATATTTTATGTTAATTTGAGGGATTATAGAATAATTAACGACCGCATGTTTCTTTGGCGATTGTAGATTGTGTACATTTGTGAAAACATGTGTTAGAAAAAGGTCAGCAATCTTGACCTAATGTTTATTTTTCAAAAGGATTAACAAAATGTAATAAATTTTGACTCACTCTTTTTGAATTATTTTATGTGTTCTGAGTGACTCACCAGTAACTCGATTATACGTAAAAAAAAAAGTGTCAGAAACCAACTAATCATTCTGAATATTAGAATAACATATGTTAATTAATCACATTATCGTTTGGGCGAAACGATTTTTATCAAGTCTTTACTTTAAGATAAAAAAAACATTGTTCATTTTTCGTTAAGAAGAGATACGACTCGAATGAACGAATACTAGGCTGCAGAGTCGTTAAAAAACTCGGGCACAGATAAATTCAACCTAAAAATTGTATTTATTATTCGATTGAATTGGCATTTACTTGGTAGGACTCCATTATATCACCATAAAAATAGCAGTGTATTTTAATTCTACATTTTTTTGAGATACTATAAGATATTGGTAGCTATTCCGGCTTACGCCTTATACTTCTGATGAAGGCGTAATCTGAAATAGCTATCAGCTATATATCTTATAAATTTTGTAGAACTAAAATACATTGCTATTTTTTGACCGTGTTTATTTATTAGAATTTATTCTTAAAAATTGCATCATACAAACAAAAACTCAACGAATTTATATCGAGAGGTTCATACAAATATAAACTACCATTAACGTAAAATTTTACGAAATAACTGACAATTTAAAAATAAGGATAAAATAGCATAGTAGAATCGTTTACCTACTTTTGAATGTAACATATTTAAATGTTTGTTATTAAATAGATTGATTTTTTTATTTTGTGAACGGGGACGTGGTGATTTTATTTGACATTCAGTGGACCGATGCATGTAAAGTTTGGAAAGAACTGATTTACCTGTGTAAAGATTAATTTTTGTTTTTCGCTGCGTTTAGCAAACACAATATTTTCACCATTGAAACCTATCAAGTATGTAGCCGCAGGACATGTTTTTGGGAGAAACGAAAAAGAGAAAAAAGGAGAATTGGACAATAAGGACTTTGTGATAGATAATAAAGCCGGAGGGAAACTAAAGGACACTTTGGCTATACGTCGGACATATTGGAAAAAAGAAAATAGTTCTGGGAAGACGCTGACGTACAACGCTTGGAGGGCAAGACATCAAACATAAACACATTCGTATACAAATTGTCAATTTTGATATTCCAACTGGTGTAATATGACATGTGTCACTTGTTTCATATCTTTGAGGAACATCTTCGAAATTATTGTATCGCAAGATTCTTTGATACTCAGATTACATAAATTTCATTTAATGTAATTAAGCACAACACAAAACACGAAATCGACTCCGAAATTGGCACTCAACACGACTGACTAAAAAACGCTTAATATAGTCAGATTGTTTCCTAACTTTCCTATCTATGTGCATTCAATTAAAGATGAATTAATGATATCAACTGAAGGTGCTTGATGGAATTTCAACATCAAATTTAAAAATTATAATTTTAAGATTATTTATAATTATTAATTATAAATAAAACAATTTATAATTATTAATTATAAATTGTTTCCTAGTTCTTGAACCCATGGTTTTGTACACCTGCTACCTTTAACTCAAATTATTTTTTTGTTTTGTATAAATAGACTTGTTTGTAAATTGTAGTATTCTATCAGTTGATAATGCTCGCAATGAGCGAAACCGGTCCTGATCAAAAAATATTTTGTGGAAATAAGTACTAAAAATGTGTTTTTATTATTTAAAATATAAAGTTTTATATTATATCGGTTGTATTATTTGTAAGGTTTGAATAGATACATCAAAAAACCTCATGATATTGTTTGAGAGAAGTGAAGCACCGGGGTGTAGTAAAAAGGAACCGTGATTCTCTGAAAAGGATGTCGCACTGCCAGTTTAAGGACCCAGAGCAAATCAAATTGTAGTGAACTGGGTCATTCGATATAATAGTGATTTAATAAAAAAATAAAAACGTATTATAACAAATATCTATCATCAGGTGGTAACGTAGGTTTTAATGACAATACATTAGATTTATTAATTAAAATAATATTTAAATTGATTTCCGATTTTGGAGATATCCCAGGCAACACAACGAAGAATGAAATATTTCAAAAATCGGGTCTAATTCATCAGTGTCTTACTGTAAGTAAAATTCCGAGACAATTACCGGAAATAATATTTCGGCTGTACCGATTTGTAAATGGTTTAAATTTAATATTGTACACCCAGTCTTTTTACGCGATTCATTGGTTCCAGAAAAAGGCGCGTAAAAAAATCGCGTAAAAATATCACAACTTTCATATAATTTGATTAATTGGTTCGAAAAATTTAAATATAGCGTAAAAAAGTACCAGAAACGTATGAAAAACCAAAATTTACTCTTTAAAATTCGTGCAAAAAAAATATATATTTTATGATTTTATACACTTATATGAATTATTCGCTGCTCTCACTCTCGGTTGCGAAATGTAATCGTTTGCGATTTTTGAACGAAAGTATTGAATTTTGCAAGAATCTGAATTTTGCTCGAAATCTTGAATTTTGCTCGGAGATTCTTGAGATGAGTCAATTCTTGATACAATGGATTTATAATATTTGGACGTCATTGGAGGGCATTTATTTGACATAATAATTCGATATGGTAAAATTTATGGCCGAGAAAAGTGCTATTCAACGAATTTAATAAATGCATTATGCTTAAACAAGTTTACGAGCGGACATACATCCCATGATTTTACATAATTGCATTATATGTATTTCTTTACACATTTGTTCGCATAATACCCGATACACTTGTCAACATTTGGCAATTGTATGTGTATTTAAAAAAATGGAATGCCTTACATTATTAAGTATTAAATATACAAATATTTTTTTATTTAAAAAAATAATGCAATGTACATACCTAGCATCATATATAAATTTCTTCTTTAAAACAAATTTGGGGAAAAATCGCGTAAAAACGAGTGAAGCGTGTAAAAAAATGTAACCGTACATTCCAAAAAAATCGCGTAAAAACAGGACTGGGTGTATTTAAGTTCCAATAATCAGGCCCCCTCAGTCGATATTGTATAATATTTAAATGAATTATTAATTTTTTTTACAAGAGCGATTCAGGAACTAGTATTTCGAAGTATTTGAAATCTATGATAAATTAAGGAACAGTAAATATGATTCGTCTATAACCGGAAAAGTGGATTCGGAGTAGAATTCAGTATTATGACCAGAGTCACAGTCGTGAAAAACAAGAGACTCCGATTATTTATTATAGACAATTTTGAAAAATATCTCAATGAGTAATAAGCCGGATTGGTCGGTTGATCTTCTTATTAAATTCTATATTGCGGATATTTTTTTTAAGAAATTGTAGGCATGAATTGTTTGCTCTTCCAAAGTATAGAACCAGCCTGCTAATGCCAATGGTAAGAACATTAACAATGTTCAACAATATTGCTTCGGACGTCAAAATATTTCATGTGGACGAAAGTTAGTTCAGGCGAATACTATTTTTAATGTATTAAAGTAGTTTTTTCATGAGCTTGCTTGGTTGACTTGGCATCCTTGAATAGCAATCAACTTATAATTTGTAATTTTTTTCTAACGTGTATTTACACAAATAAATATATAAAAAATGTTTTACTCAATGCACATAAATAGGTAGGATAACAACATGAGAAAATTAATCTTGTTTCAGTCGGAGTTGTGTTTTTCTGAAACGATTCACAGCCATGGGTTAACTGTTTAAAAATACTGTTTTTCCACCAAGAAAGAAAATGAAATTCAACACTTTTAAAGCGATATTCTTTATTCTTAACTAACATTATCCTTTCAGAGCAAAATCGACGTTTTACAATCATCTCTATGCTCGACAAGACATCCAACGATGTGAAATATTTAACGTCGTCTTCCGGTGACATTTTTATTCGGAAATCAGAATTACGAAAAAATAAATTATTAAAAAGCAATACATATTCAAAGTTTGTTTGCGAGAGAATCATGACGAGGTTTAAAAAAATGTGGCATCAGTAAGTTAAAATATACAGGACGAAGACGATAAATTAAACGAGCGAACAATGCCGTGGCGTCACCCGATGGTGACGATCGAATCGAGAATATTCTCCAGACGTCGGCGACTTACCGAGTGTTGCCAGCATTATTTTTTAATTCGTGTACACCACTGATTAAATTGGCATTTACTTAGTAGAACTCCATTACAACGCGGTGAAGAAATAGCGATACATGTAAATAACTAGTTCTGATGAGGGCGTCATCCGAATCAACTATCAACTGTATATTTTATAAATTTTGCAGAATTAAAATACATTGCTATTTTTAACCGTGTTTTACCATTGTCGTTTTGCAAAATCGATTATTGTTATCGAAAATAACTTTTGAATATTAGGTTTCTTGTCTTAAACCTTTGCACTTGAAATTAAAAATGCTTAAATATCCAATTATTATTGATATTGAACAAAAAAAAACATAATAGACTATATTTTAAATGCAAAGGGCTATATTATTAATGACTAACACATAACGAGGATAACGAATAACGGAACACATGTTGAGTCAGTTCTGTTGCATCCGTGTGATAGAATGCCTGATGATGCCGAAAGGCGAAACCCGGGTCGTTAGTGACAAAACATGTTGGAACCGTACAAAATTGTAACATTTCAAATTTAAAGCCTGTCATGTTTTTATTAAAATAAAATTGCGGGAATATTATAGTATGCAAGATTACGTTTTATTATTTAAATATAATTGCTTTCAACCAAAAAGTAAGCGTTAATTAACACATTAGAAGTGTTCAGAGTTTGAAACGGGTTGGAAAATATAATATCATATGAACCAACGTTAGGAAGTTAGAGCACTCATGGAAATGTTCAAACAATAACTCAAATTCGAGCTGACTAATATAATAATATTACTGAGAGATTTCGTCTTAACTCAAATAATTACTTAAACTAGCAACTTCGCAATAATTTGACCTTAATATTCGCGAACGATTCGGCCAAGGAAGCACCTACGCAAACAGATGTTTCGATGTGGTCTATGCTCTGGCGGAACCTGTATCTTTCAATCGATTTACGTCGATAAATAAATATAATTCATATCCCATATGCACGGCTGGCCTTTTGCCAAGCCTTTTATCGAAGCGCACACAGGGTTCCCATAAAAAAACCGGTATGAATGCCGGGAAACCGGCGATTTTTATCGGTGTTTTACGAGAAAAAAAAGTGGAATCTCGAGTCAAAATAAAACTAAAACGTTGAAAAAATAGCAATGTATTTTAGTTCCACATTTTTTTTATAAGATATAGTTTGTAGCTATTTCGGTATGTTTAAACGTAAATTTACGTAATCATATACACAACTTCTCTTCTGTTTTAACAATCAAGCTTACATCGTGCTAGCAATAAAACTACTAAATAACTATGAAAAAATAACTATGATATTTCTGACGATGGAGTGAGCCGAAATAGCTATCAACTGTATCATATAAAAAAATTGTTGAACTAAAATACATTGCTATTTTTTCACCGTGTTATAATGGAGTTCTACCAAGTAAATGCCAATTCAATCAACAAAATAAAACAAATAAAATGCAAAATATGAAATCAAACACATGCCAAACATACTACTACAAGGATTTGAGACAGTCTGCGAACGATTGGAATATATTAATTTTCTATTAAAATCTAAAAAAAGATACAATATTTTTCTTTTATAGTCTTAGCATATTTTTCTAGGGGATGGTTCATTGGTTTGCTACACCTGCTTGCTGACTTATATTTAAAAATTTTGAATAAATAATAGAACAATAAAAATACACATTTTTAGTATTATTTCCGCAATACATATTTTAACTTTTAAGAGTTTTATTGATTGAATTGACATTTACTTAGCAGGCCTCTATTATAAAACGGTGAATATAGCAATGCATTTTAGTGCTACAAAATTTATAAGATATGTATTGTAGTTGGTAGCTATTTCGGCTCACGCCTTCGAGTTCGGTTAGTTCTGATGAAAGCTATCCGAAATAGCTATCAACCATTTTATCTTACAAATTTCGTAAAGCTAAAATATGTTGCTATTTTTTTACCGTATCACTTTTATGGTGGTTAATATTTCTTCTTGATGGAAACCCATGCTATTTAAAATAATAAAAACATTTTTTTAAGCGCACGACAAAAGAAACTGGTCGTGTTCATAAAATATAACTAGGAAATAAATAATTTATGATATCGACTGAAGGTACTTGATGGAATTTCAATATCAAATTTGAATTGTTACAACTTCGAACGATTCCACATGTTTTGTCACTAATGACCCGGGTTTCGCCTTTCGGTATCGTCAGGCATTCTATCACACGGTTACAACAGAAATGACAAATGTAATTAATATTTAATGAAACTTAACACAGGAAATTGTGTTAATCATTATTAGATCAATATTATTAAATTTGTTTTAGCTGCCATTTGGCTCTTGCCTTGGGTGTTTTCCTATAAATAATACCTTTGGTATATGGATGATGTTACTAACTGTTTATTGTGCGTTAGTTAGTGCGTCAGCATTCTACCGCACGGATGCAACCGAACTGACAATAGTACTCAAAATATGATTTTCGTTATTTAAAATGTGAAGCTTTTCCACCAAGAACTAACAGTTATCACCTTTTAAGTGATATAGAGACGAAATTAGTTATAATTATACCGGGTAAAAAAACCGATAGTTACAATATTGCCAACCTCGGCGCAAATGTGCCGTGATAAAACTTTAATTTTAGACTAATTATGTAATTATGTAATATTTTGGTTCTGGGAAATGTATGTTACATTATTGTGAATGTTTGACTGCATTCATTGTATTAGGAGTGATCGTAAATAGTTGAGAAAATAAACTTCCTTGCATTGATTGAGAATTGTTTTTCTTCAACATCCCGTTTCTCGCTTCACACCCAAAAACATAACGTTCGCAGTAATATTAAGATGCACGATTAGCACGAACGGTCTTTGGCATCCGCATTCATTGGAAAATAAATAATCAAATTTGAATTATTGAAACTTTGTACGATTCCACACGTTTTATCACTTACGAATAGGATTTCCCTTTGGAAATTTCTCAGGCATTATAGAACAAAGATGCATTAGAAATATAACATAGTAAACGGTTTGCATCGGATATACACGAGAGCAATTACATAGGAGAAAATAAATACCCTAGAACTATGAGCTTTCAAATTCATGCTTTGAATTTGATGATAAATTCCATCAAGTACCTTCAGTCGATATCGTAAATTAGAATACTATTCTCGATGCATATTAACTTCTAAATAAATACACTCGATTCTTCTGATTTCAATTGATAGAACTTTGTACATTTCTACATTTTGCCACTCACGGCCTAGGTTTCGCATTTCGGCGTCTTCATGCATTCGTCATACGGATGCAACACAACTGTTAGTCAACTAAGAGTTCACATCGATAATATATGTACAAAAGTAATTAAGGGAAAATATTGACCCTAAGACAATATATATATATATTGGCAATGATGACCCAGGAATTTCATCACACGGGTGCCATACAACCGAAATCAATATCTGATTGCATCGTTTGTATACAAGAGGAATTATAAAAAAATATATTAACTATAAGTTTTCATTAATATACGAATTACTGCTTTGGTTGTAATGATATTCCATTTTGGAAGGGATAATCTTATATATGTAGTTCTATTGCATACGAGTGATAGAATGCCTGAAGATGCTAAACGGCGAAACCCACTTCGTCAGTGACAATATATGGATATGTATAAAGGTTTGGTAATTCAAATTTGATAATGAAATTCTGACGAGAGCTGATGCAATATGTTTGTGATTTTTTTTACGAACTTTACGACAAAAATTATATTTAAAAAAAAAACACAGTTGGCACAATACGAAAAAATATATTATTTTGTATTGTGCCAACCCTGATAATATACGAAAAAATCTTTAAATCTTCACATTTTTAACAATATACATGTTTAGACGTTATACAACATGTGGAATCGTACAAATATTTATCGATTTAAATTTGATATTGAAATTCCATCAAGCACCTTCAGTCGATTTCAATTTTCAATTCGAAGCTGGAATAAAAGCTAAATTAATTATCAATAAACAAGTAAAAAAATATTGGGGGTTCTGAAAACGAAGATAAAAAAAAATACTAGCTATTGACACGCGCGGTAGTAAAAGCGGTTAAGAAAAGCCCAAAAATTTTCTTCATTAGTGTTAGAATAAAAGTTATAATATTAATAAGAATTATTAACTCAAGAAAACCAAGAAAAATAAACAAAGTGTCGGAGACTTTCAATAGAATTCGATTAAAACAAGACCGAAAAAACCGGTACACAGCAATTTACCAAATTAATTATAAGTTATTGACGGTATTCCTAATAAGTATTATTTGATCGAAAATATAGTAAAGTCATGTTTTGCTTAAAATATACTGACACCAATAATATTATTGAGAAGCATCATGCTGGGTACAACAATATTTCTATGTTTAGAGATGTCCTCTCTTCAATTTAACAACCGATTCTTTCATACAACGGTAGTATTTATTTAGTTACAAAGAATCGTTACCGTTTCGTTACCATTCGTATACATACAACTACGACATAGCTTATTAAGGTAACGCAATTATTTAAATAATAAAATATATTTATCAAATCTAGTTTATGATATCGACTGAAGGTGTTTGATAGAATGACTGAAGATGCCGAAGGGCGAAACTGTACAAAGTTTTGACAATTCAAACTATTTTAAATAATAAAAACTCACATTTGGTACATTTTTTTTGTTTTGATCAGGACAGATTTCAGTCATAGCGAGCATTATCAACTGAATTTTGAAAACATTGTACTGTGGAAATAGGTATTAAAAAAATGTGTTTTTATTATTTAACATGGCTTTCCATGAAGAAGAGACAGTTGACACATTAAAAGGAGTTCAAGTTATATATCAAATAAATAAGATTACTGCAATAATGAAACAAAATATTTAGCACTATTTTACATAATAATATTTAGGTTTCGCTTCTCGCGACAGTAAAAACTACAAGAATGCAGATTGAATAAAAAAAATCCAGGTGTACAAAACTAACGGCTCAAAACTGAAAAAATAGTTCAAAATTAATTCTAGTTTTGAATGAAGAGCGAAACCGGTCCTGATCATAAAATATTTGGCGGGAATAGTTTTTAGCCAATTTTTTTATTATTTATCATGCCTTTCAATCTTAAGGTGACAGTTTATTTAAGTCTGGATAAACTTTCAATACTTACCTGTAATAATTTACGATATCGACTGAAGGTGCTTGATGAAATTTCAACATCAAATTTGTACGTCAGTTCTGTTACATCCATTTTGTTGCATCCGTGTGATAGAATGCCTGAAGATGTCGAAAGGCGAAACCCGTGTGGTTAGTGACAAAACATCTGGAATCGTACAAAATTGTAACAATCCAAACTTACCTTCTCGAACCATTAGTTTAATATACCTGGTAATTAATTATTTATTCGAAATTATGAAACCGTATTGCTTTGGATGTCGACATATTCCACGTGGACGAGAGTGAATAAGACGAATGCTATTTTTTAACGTATTGAAATCGATTTTACATGAGCTTGCTTGGTAGACTTTCTGTTTATTATAAAAAAAATGGTTAAATAAACAATACCGTTTTACATGATTCCCAGGCGGGGGACATCACCGTGTGCTTCCATATTTATTGCGATGGTATTTCCTCTAACATAATATTAAATTTTAACCTCTTTCCCGCTGAGCTATACTGACACTAGAAAAAAACTTACACCAATAAAAAACTGACACCGATCATAAATAAATGCGCATAAAAACGAATAGTTTATGGTTGTTCTTTCTATAATTCGTTTATGTCATGCGAAAAATATTATTTCTTTGACTTACCATAAACAAAGGAACAAGAAAAACTAAACAAATATTTGATATTCGTTGAATTTATTTTGTCTCTGGAGTTTGAATAAAATTCAAGATATCTCCGGACTAGGACAGATGTGCCCGGTCGTCGATTTTTTCATTTTTAACAGACGCGGACTTGGATTTTTTTAAATAATTAAATATAAATAAATTATAATTAATAATTCGATCTAGATTAATGGTTCTCATGTGCGGCCACCAGAGGATTTTGCTGCGGCCACCAACAGTTTTATAGTAAATATTGATATTTAAAAAAATGTGTTTTACTAATGAATTTGTAAAATTATTATTATTAACCTGACTTATCCAGTATTTAGTAGAGTTTAAGTAAAGGACCGTCTTAATAGTAAAACTGGTCGAAGTTATACGTTGACCGTGAATCAAGTCAATTATAAAGAATTAACAGCAATTGCTTTAGTAATTTTGTCGAGTTTACCTACAACTTTATATTGTGAAAGATCGATCATTCAGTGTAATGCACTAGATAAAAAATGAATATCGAAATTATTTTTATTATATAATATTTGGAGCGGCCACGAGACATTTCCATAGGACAGTTGATGTTTATAATACGGCCACAGTGAAACATCACATGAGAACTACTGACTAAATTGTTCCGTCATACTTTCCTATATATGTGGATTAAATTAAAGACCAATCAACCAATCCGGCAAAGTGTTCAATACGAAATTCTTCAAAATCGTTTCACGATTCCGACTTCGACTTTACAGCTCTCATTTCGATGATTATTGCGAACTTGCGACTTTCGATTTCCGGGTTTCGACTTTCGGCATCTTCAGTCATTCCATCACACGGATGCACCAAAACTGTCTACGAAAACCGGATCATTAGTGGAAAAACATATGATATTGTACAAAGTTTCAACAATTCATATTTGATATTGAAATTCCATCAAGCTGCTACAGTCGATATCATTAATCATACAGTGAACGGTTAGTATCGTTTATATGCATTCAGAAAACACAGGACAAAATAATCGACCAAAAGCTAGGAGCTAAATACATATAAATACATATATGAAATAGTTTAACTGTCAGTAGGTCAGTTCTGTTGCATCCGTGTGATGGAATACCTGAAGATGCCGAAGGGCGAACCCCGGGTCATTTGTGACAAAACATGTGGAATTGTACAAAATTACAACAATTCAAATTTGATATTGAAACTCCATCAAGCACCTTCAGTCGATATCATAAAAAAATGTAATTAGGTAATTTAATACTTGGAAATACCCACTATTTTAAATTGGTGGGTTACAAAGGGATAAACGATAGTTTAGACACCTGTTTTATTGAGAATCATCTACAAACTCACTGAAATCACCTGTCTCAACAGTTGAAACATAAACAAAATACTATATTAGATGCTCCTTTGGCTTTTTCCCTCGTTTTATGTTGATATTGTTGTTTCGCAAAACCTGTTTTTCTCAACAAGGTCACGTTTCAATGGATAGACTATATGTCGAATGAAATACTGAGAAAAATAATTAGTCAGGTGGATATTATATTTCGAATACTTATAAATGTTCCGAATATTCGATTTCACTCTGTCATACTTTGCTAAGCAATTTGCCCCACTTAAGTATTATATATCATATAACTAAATATTTTGATCTATAAGGAATATTTGCCAACAGATATCAATTTCAATCATATGGATTACATGCCCAAATAATGAATCAAATATATAATATATTACTCTACCTTCGTGAGCAGTGGTACTCAACATTTTCTACTTATGAAAAAGTCGTTTTCTTAATTTATTCACAATTAAGATAGAAGAATCAAAGATGTGTACACGCGAAAAAACGTCCTTACCTGAAATAAATTAGAAAAAAAAACAAATTAATTTATCATTTCAATTATGTTTTATAAAAACACGAATTATAAAGGTATCGCTTTTGCATAGTAGAAACGATTTATGAATAATATCACACGGTGCAAAAAATAGCAATGTATTTTAGTTCTACAGAATTTTGTAGAACTAAAATACATTGCTATTTTTTTCACCGTGTTTTAATGGAGTTCTACCAAGTGAATGCCAATTCAATCAATATAAATAAAATCATTGAAATATCTTGTATGATGAACTAAAAATAGCATTCGTCACTCACTCTCGTCCACGTATCAGAAGATCAACTATTCATGCCGATAACATCTTGATTACAAATTGAAATTATCGAGGTTGTCAATATTCTCATTTTGGGTTCGTTTAGATCGAAAGAAATATATGAGCAGGTACGTTTTTATTCGAGCTTTAAAATAAATATTTTATTGAGTGTTAAGTAGTGATTTTTGTAATACTTTTTATTGAAAGTGTAGTGTTTCTTTGAGAATTGGTTGTCGACACCTGGAAATAATTTTTGATTTTTGTCTAAATAACCATTTATTATTGGAGATTTTTTTTACATAGAGAATAAGTTTTTCAAATGTGATTTTAAACAGAATATACAAAAAAAAAGACATTTATTAGACTAAAAAAAACCTCGCCATTCTCCGTATACAAATCAGTTGAAAATGTATGCTACTTGACAGGGATAAATATGTATTATGTATTCATCTTCAACCAAAAAACGTCGACGGAAAAAATATAATAATACGAAGAAAAAATAAGTTTAAGAAACAATAAAGAAGCGAGAATTCTAGACACTAGAAAAAATCTGATAAAAAAATATATTTTCGCAAAGCCAAATGTCAAACAATTCATAAACTTTTGCTTGTACAAATTGGGGGAAGTTAGAGAAATGCTTCGAATTTTGAAATGTGACATTTCACGTAAAAGTGTTATTTTGACTATTGCCAGTTGGTCGCAACTTTTATAAAATTCCCCTAAAGAAACTGAAGTAAATATTTATCTGTGGGGGGAAAGTTTTCGCGACGATGTTAACACTCAAAAGGTGCCAAATTTTTAGTAATACTTTTTTTTATTATACGCCAACAAACGACAAACAAAAACGACTGTTTCTGTTGTATTTTACATTAAATGAAACATTGTTGGAACATTATAAGATAACAATTTACCTGGGTAACGAAAAAGCCTCCGACCTTACCTAATTTAAAAAGATCACTTACAATGTGATAACTGACACTTCTTGTGGGAAAGGCATTATAAAATAGATCAATTAATTTTACATTAATATAATCAACACCGGTTTCAATTATAGCACAAATTATTAACAAAAAAAACACTCAGGTCAAAGGTCACCGCATAGGACATGGATTCAACTTTTGGTATCATCAAGCTGTCTAGTAGGCGGATGCACTCAAACTGACAGATGGACATGATGGATTGCCGACGGTCAAGTTATATATGGTTCAATACTGTGAAAAATTAGCAGTGTATTTTCGTTCTACAAAAAACATAAGATTTGTACCTATTTCGGCTGATGGCCGGGTCAGAACTATAGTAGAACGTTATTCTGACGAGGGTGTAAGCCGAAATAGCTATCAACTATATAATTTTTCTAGAACTAAAGCACATTAATATTATATTACCGAGTTATGATGTAGTCTACTGACTAAATGCCAATTCAATCAATATATTAATCAAATTCTAATTGTTGAAATTTTGTACGATTTCACGTTTTTTCACTAACGACCCGAGTATAAAATCCGTGTGACGAAGTCATTAATGACAAAAAGTAGTACTTAACATTGTGTTTTGTAATTTATAATATTGACTTAAGGCACTGAACTAGATGTTTAAAGTACACCCAGTCCTGTTTTTACGCAATTTTTTTTTACGCGAATTCGATTATACGCGTTTTTTTTGGACGACACCGCTACATTTTTTTATGCGCTTCACTCGTTTTTACGCAATTTTTTCCCCAAATTTGTTTTGAAGAAGACATTTATATACGATGCTAGCTAGGCATGTACGTTTCATTATTTTTTTTAAATGAAAAAAAAATGTATTTTTAAAACTTAATTTTGTAAAGCATTCCATTTTTTTAAATACACATACAATTGCCAAATGTTGACAAGTGTATCGGATACTATGCGAATTTATGTTTTAGGGTGAGTAAAGAAATATAATGGAATTGCGTGAAATCATATTTTTACGCGCCTTTTTCTGGAACCAATGTATCGCGTAAAAAAAGGACTGGGTGTATTTTGATATTTTTTTACGCGGAAGACATCTTATTGTTAACGTATGATAAACGCGTGTGATAAACATTTTTTTTATTAATATTATAAAATGGAAATAAAATCTATGATCGCAAACAGTCGCATGTGTATCAGGATTGATTGTTATTATTTATAGTAAAAAAAAGTGGCCATCTGTCGGATTGAAAAATCATTTTCTGCTTACGTTAAAGGGCGATGAAATAGACTTGTCGTCAAACTGAGGAAGATGAAACCTGGCAAATCGGAAAACTAAGTGAAATGGGAAAGTGGGCCACAAATTCGCAATAGGGGAGTAAGTATTACTCGGCAGTATTACAAAGGCGGCTCGTGTTGACAAAATTTGTTTTTTATTTTTTAACTCGTTGCCTGCTGAGCATTTTAAAGGATATTCAACACATTCAACGTATCCAAAAAGATAGACAAAAAACATTTTAATGTAACTTTTTACTACCAGTTGTATATATCCACCACCGCCACCCCCAGTTGTATAAGTACCAGTTGTACACAATATATTTTTGATCAGGACCGGTTTCGTTCATCGCGAGCATTATCAACTGATAGAATACAATTTACAAACAAGACTATTACAAAATAATTTTTGAGTTAAAGGTAGCAGGTAAACAAAACCATGGGTTCAAGAACTAATAACATTTTTCGGGAAAATGTTTATTGATTGAATTGGCATTCACTTGGTAGAACTCCATTATAACACGGTGAAAAAATAGCAATGTATTTTAGTTCTACAAAATTCTTCTGTAATTCGTCTTCTGACGATGGCGTGAGCCGAAATAGCTATCAACTATATTTGTTAAAAATAATTTTGTAGAACTAAAATACATTGCTATTTTTTCACCGTGTCATACAATGTTGATAATTAGCACGATTTTATATGTTTTGTCAATCACGCCCCGGATTTCGCCTTTCTGCATCTTTGTGCATTTTATCCAATAACTCCACTTAATGCTGGACGAGTCGATCATATTCAGGAAATTTTAAATATTGACAATCGGACAAAATAAGTTGTAAAAACAAATTATCTCAGTTGATAATACTCGCGATGATCGAAACCGGTCTTGATCGTAAAATATGTTGTGGAAATAGTTTTTATTATGTAAAATTTCATGCCTTTTATTGAGTGAATTGGCATTTATTTGGTAGAACTCCATTACAACACAGTGAAAAAATGGCAATGCATTTAAGTTCTGATGAGGGTATAAGCCGAAACAGCTATAAACTATGTTTTCGCCGTGTTATCATCACGCATTTCCATCAAGAAGGGACAGGTAACACATTGAAAGTAAAAAAACACATTTTAATGACAGCTAATACTTCCCAAATCTTTATATAAAAAGTCGAATTTGAAATTCAAAAACTTTGTTCCCACTTGAATCACGAGACGCCAATGCAGAGGGAGACAAGCGATGGGGCGATTTCGGAAAATCTGGGCGTCGGAAATTCTTGCCGCGAAATGGTAAATCATTTTTTAGTCTAGAATCTCTTTTGACATCGATTTACTGAACGGATCAAATCGTTGATTTTGAAGACGGCTTTTGAGACCGAAATACTAAAAACGTCATCCGTCATCAATAAAGTATTACTGGAAAGTAACAAAACGACATTTTTTGAAGATTGGGACAGGTTAAAAGTCAGTCGCTACACCTGAATTTGCAATTGTGATTAAACACGATTATGACGCTCCTGATAATGATGTCAATTGTATATATTTATTGAATTGGCATTAACTTTGTAGAGCTCCATTATAGCACGGTGAAAAAATAGCAATGCATTTTAGTTCTACAAAATTTTATTTTTTAAGACATAGTTGATAGCTATTTCGGCTCCATCGTCGGAACTTTGTTTAAGTGTACATTTGCTTATCTATATATAACTGTGTAGAAAAGGTACACAATACATTTTCTCTTTTGTTCTAACGACATAGCTTATTATATCAGTGAGCTATTGGGCGAAATGGTTGTTATGGTTTATTACGGGTAGGCAATAGCCAAAATGGTCTGAGAAGTGGTGGCTGACATACATTTGTCTGCTCATTTAAGATGTCGTGTGACGATTGATATCTATAAATTTCCAGCTGTTCCAAAGCAATTAAAGGTTTCAAAGATGTCAATTATATACATTTCAATTGATCCATTAAGTGTGTTACTAAAGGTTACACGTGTTTCGCGTCTAACTAATAGTTAATATAACTCTAGCGAACTAACAGTCTCGTAAGGTAATTCATTACTACGGTAAACAGTGAATTTGATCATCCTTAACTCTGAAATATTCTCAATTGAGACAAGAATTGTTTTATGCAAGTTGGTTGTAGCACCACCACTCGTTATCGCCGCTGTTACACGGCCACCTTCAATAACACAATACTCATTTTCTCGGAATATTATTGTAAAATTTAAACCATGCATGATAATGGAATAATGAGAGATGGAAAACATCGTAAGCAAAGTGAGTAAAATATTATTGCTTCTTGACCAGTGGTTTTCATTTATGGTCACTAGAAGGTCTGCTACAGCCATAAACAGCTTCGAAGTAAATATTGATAAGTTAAATAATAAAAACACGATATTTAAGAAAAAAGTGTTAAAATATTCATATAGTCAAATCGATTGAATACATCTGACTCGATCTATTTATTAGTAAACGCAAATGTTATTACAACATCTTAAAAAAAAATCGGTGCGGTCGCGAGATATTTCCTAAGCACCACTGATGTTTATAATGCGGCTATAGTAAAACTTTACGTGATAACCACTGTTCTAAACGCTCACTTGATCAATAACTCTAGAGTCGCTTAGCTGGCTAGTGTAAATGAAGCAAAAACATCCAATCTTGCAAAAAATTACACGTCAAAGACGAGAGTAAATAACGCGGGAAAATTTGCCGAGATTTCACAGTAGAGTGTAAAAATAAAATGTTAAAGACTTATATATCTTAAGCCCGTGGATCCAGTATACCTTGAAGTAAATTTATCACTACGAGCATGGCTGCAGTGAAAAAATGTGTGTAGAATACATAACATCATGTATCATATAATACAAAATAAGGTCGCTTTGGCGAAAAAACCACGCAATAATATTTTTTAAATCTATCATCATATTTTTTTATTAACCCTTTGCATTCGACAGACGATGCCACACAGTCAAAGCTGTCAATTCGATAATGAATAAAGAATTTACACATATCGACGATATCGTCAGAACTAGTTCTCCGAATGAGCTATCAACTATAACTATATCTTATAAAATTATGCAGAACTAAAATACATTGCCATTTTTTCACCGTGTTATAATGGAGTTCTATCAAGTAAATGCCAATTCAATCAATAAATTAACACATAGTTTACGGGTGTATTTATCAAAAAAATACCCTCACGCGGGCGAAATTACGATACAGTCCGCGTTGATTACTTAACCTGTCGAGTGGTAGACATTTTTCAATTGATTTGTATATGGAGGGCATGGTTATTTTTAGGTCTTATAAATAATTTTATTTCATATATTCTGTATAAGACCAAACCTGAAAACTTTTGCTTGATAAAAAAAACCTGTTAACACGTGTTTTTTTATTAATCAAGTTGAATGTACCGATATGCACGCCGCCGCAACAGTAGGCTTTTGAATCGATCAAATATGTGCACACCGTAAACAACGTGTTAATGAGTATCAATCTGAAATTTGAATTGTTACAATTTGTACGATTCCACGTGTTTTATCACTAAAGACTCGGGTCTGATGCGTGTGATAGGATATCTGAAGATGCCGAAATGAGAAACCCGAGTCGTTAGTGACAAAACATGTGGAATCGTACAAATTTGTAGCAATTCAAATTTTATCTTGAAATTGCATCAAGCACCTTCAATCGATATCATAAATTATAACATTAATGTCGATCATTTAAAAAACATTTCACCGTGTTAAAAAAATATATTTTACAGTGTCTAGGTTTTGCTGCCAAGGCGACGATTGATAAAAGCGATGTAAACATGCAAATTTTATTTCGTGAAGAAATGTAAAGCGAAGCAAGACCGACCCTCAGCAAGTCGGCCGTAACGCCATTACGGAGGGGGTTGATATGACGGTAGCAAGGGTAGCGGGTGGTTGGTTATTCTGTGTTTATAACATCTTGTCTGTTTTATTAAAAAATATGAGAGAAAATTCCAAGAAACACTTTTTAAGACGTCAACATTGAATCACCTCGTTCCATTCGATAGAACATATCAAATACGTATTCTAGTTTTTTTTATCACATTAAGCCAAGTTTAAGCATCGACAGTAAAATCCTAATTTTCACGTTCGCCCACATGTATCGTTTATTTCATTATGTGTGAAAAACGAGCGAATCCGTCTACTTTAACTTTTGAAAAATATCTCAAAGAAAAATTTGCCGAATTGATTGGTTGAAAATGAAAATTGAAATTGAAATGAAATGAAAAAAATGTAAAAAAAAAAGAAATTGAAATGAAATGAAAAAATTTTGCCGAATTGATTGGTTGATCTTTAATAAACCCTTAGAAAATTAAACTTTTTTTAGTCAGTCGTGTTTTTATTTTGTATAACCTCGACAATGGACCAATCAGAAAAGTGTTTGTCTGTTAAAAAAACCCGCATTTATCCATTTCCTTGCTCTACCTCCTAAATACTTTGATCCTCCATTAGTATTATAGCTTGAAATTGTTATTGTTGGATATATACACAATGAAACCTCAGAATGAGAGAATAGTTCTAACGATGGCGTGAGCCAAAATATGTTAGCTATCAACTATATTTTTTAAAAATAATTTTGTAGAACTAAAATACATTGCTATTTTTTCACCGTGTTATAATGGAGTTCTACCAAGTGAATGCCAATTCAATCAATATACGAAATGATTTTTAACTTTCGCTTCGTGCATTCATCTATTGTAATATAAACTAAAGATGCCAAAAAGTAAGACCCAGGTTATGAGTTACAGAGCATGTGGAAGTATACAGAGTTTCAATGATTAAATTTGAATTGTTGAAACTTTGTACAATCCCACGAGCTAGTCATCAACGACCCGGATTTCGCCTTTCAGCATCATCCGGCATTATATCACGCGTATGCAACAGTACTGACGAACTGACTTTTTGATATTAAAAAGTCTTGGGGGGACTGTATTTCCCTGTAATTAAAAACTTTGGACGATGCTGTTTATTGTATGTCAGTCAGTTATGTTGCGATAGAATGCGTGAAGATGCCGAAAGGTGATACCAGGATCGTTAGTGACAAGACGTGTAGAATCGTACAAAGCTGTAACAATTCGAATTTGAATTAAATTAGATTCAATGAATATCTGATTAGAATGTAATCGCTTTCTTCAGCATGGTCAAGAAGGACTCAATCAACAAATCGTTCGAAACCGCAAAATTTCTGATTCCGTGCCATAAAAACAGACCGCTAAATATTCGACCTACATATTTTGCAAAATACGTGTTTCGTTGTATTTTGTATACTCTATAAAAAGATAGAAAGTGCCAAATGTGATACATTGTGATCAAATAATGTTTGAAGAGAACGACTTGGCGAATCGTATACATTGATCTTGCTACAATATTTTTATTGAGAATATACCACTTTCGCTTTGTTGATTTTGACCTATCTTGTTAATGTGACAACTGTCAACAGTGCTGGGACATCACGTATAAGCTTGTTTGAAACATGGTGAAAAAATAGCAATGCATTTTAGTTCAACAATTTTTTTTAAAGATATAGTTGATAGCTATTTCGGCTCACGCCATCGTCAGAACTATGCTTAAAATATATATATAGACAAGCAAATGTTCGCTTAAGCATAGTTCTGACGATGGCGTGAGCTGAAATAGCTATCAACTATATCTTTAAAAAAAAATGTAGAACTAAAATACATTGCTATTTTTCATCGTGTTATAATGGAGATCTACCAAGTGAATGCCAATTCAATCAATATAAGCTTGATTGTGTTTTAATCAGGGCTGTGGAGACGTTAAAAAAACGCGAATACGACTCCGTTGCACCAGTGTTAGTTCTGTTGCGTCCGTGTGATGGAATGTCTGAAGATGCCGAAAGGCGAAATCCGGGTCGTTAGGGACAAAATATGTGTAATCGGGGTTTCTTTACTGTTCCTTTTCATGTGCATTAAATTAAAGACCAGCCAACCAATCCGACAAATTGTTCATCGAGATATTTATCAAAATCGTCTAATCGAAAAAGTAATAAGTCACTCTTGATCGTTACTTGCCAGATTGAAATAAGTGGGTTTCTCTAAATAAAAAAAACCCCCATTAACACGGTGAAAAATAGCAATATATTTTAGGTCTACAAATATAATACATTGCTATTTTTTCACCCTGTTATAATGGAGTTCTGTAAAAAATAGCAAATGTATTTTGCAACGCCTGAAGATGCCAAAAGGCGAAACCCAGTTCGTTGGTGACAAAACATGTGGAATCGTACAAGGTTTTGACGATTCAAATTACATACATCGACGATTTTACAACAGTTCTGTGATAGAACGCCTGAAGATGCCGAAAGGCGAAACTCGGTTCGTTAGTGACAAAACATGTGGAATCGTACAGCGTTGTAGCAAGTCAAATTTAATGAGTCACTCGTTTTTCATGAATGACAACACCGAGGTTTCGCGACCGTGTACCAGTTCATCCAGAAATCGTGATGCCCAAACAATATTGATCAATATATGAAAGCTCTCGCCAGAAGGCTTCAAATGCTGATTCACCACGACGTCTCGCTCCAACGGAATTTCGGGGGCAGTTGCGACAATTCTTGGTGACTTGAGAAAAATAAATATCCACGATTTTGTATGTGAATAAAACAGATGATGGGTGTTTTTTCGCTAAACGATTTTTCATACACAGAAATCCGATTTGTGAAAAAGGAAAAATGGAAATATCTTAGCTGTTATTTATTTCCAAAGTAGAATAATATCGATTTCGGTAATGTAGTCACAGCGCCATTGTGGGGGACAAAACATTTGATAACCGTCCCAAGAATAAATTTGAATCATACATCCTACATATTTACTAACGCAGATTCATTCGGTCGACGTGGATTTTGTATCAGGAATATTTTTTCATTTGTGAGAAAAAGAACAAAGCACAATATTTGACAATCAACTAATTTTGAAAGAACAAGTAATGTTTAAAATAATTAAAACACATTCTTCTTGTACTTATTGCCATAGTATATTATTCGATCAGAACCGGTTTCGCTCATCGCGTGCACTACCAACTGATGGAATATACGGTGAAAAAAAAATAGCAATGGTTTTTAGTTCGACACAATAATTTTTTTAAATATAGTTGATAGCTTTCTCGCCTACGCCATCGTCAGAACTATGCTTAAACGAACATTTGCTTGTCTATATATAGCTGTGTAGAAAAGGTACACGATACATCGTCTCACCTGTTTTAACAACCTAGCTTGTTTCTTGCTTGCAATAAAACTAAAAATTGTAAATGAAACTAAAAAGGTTGCTATATCAAAAAATTTACATATGGCACGGAAATGGTCTATTACAGAAACAAAGAAGCACCCCGCGGAGGGTTAAGCAATGGTGATAGACATATCTTAGTTTGTTCGTTAACCCGTTGAGTAGTTATTTTTTTACGAAATAAGTTTATTGGTTTATTTTAAATATTTTTTTTACATTTCATATAAAATTATGCGGTTATTCGTGGTTCAATCTAGAAAGAATATTTATTATTATATCACGAATTGAATAAAGTTGTACAATTGAGAAATGCATAGTAATAAATTTATTCACTATGCATTTTCTAGAAACAATTATTTTAGTTTGAGCCTAAAAAAATAATTGTTTGTAATAAATATTAGTTTGTTCGTTAACAATCCTACGTGATAATTGATGTCTATTGATTTCCAGCTGTTCCAAAGCCGTCATTCTGCGACCCTTACTACCAAGACGCAAACACTAGGCGTTGAGTTTCAATTTATATTATGTGATTCCTTTATAACTTGATTAGCGAATTGTGAATCTGTTTTTTTACTGTTGAATGACATTACATGTTATTTAGCTTGAGTGGATAATAATAGACCATTTCCGTGCCACATGTAAACTTATTGATATAGCCACCATTTTAGTTTCATTTACAATTTTTGTTTTATTGCGAGCAAGAAATAAACTATGTCGTTAAAATAGGAGAGAAGATATATTGTGTAGATTTTCTACACAGCTATATATAAATAAGCAAATGTACGTTTAAGCTTAGTTCTCACGATGGCGTGAGCCGAAATAGCTAACAAATATATTTCAAAAAATAATTTTGTAGAACTAAAATACATCGCTATTTTTTTCACCATAATTTCATGATAATAACTACACAAATAAACTTATTTGTTATTGTCACTATTCAGTTATTGTACGTCAAAATGCATCATTTAAATGACAATTCTTTGGTGTAAGGCACACAATAAAATATACTAAAAGTAGATTAAATCGCCAACCGATGGCGCAGTACCCCTGACGTAAAATAAGCAATGGTTCTTGGGATCGGAAAAAAATGAGAAAAAAACGAAGCGTAAAATATTAGCAGATATTTGCGTGGGAGGAGCGACTACTTCTCTGTTACGGCAAGTCTGACGACCTTACAAAGTGACTCGACAATTTTTTATGCTTACATAGTCAATTTTTTCCAAGTCTGCTTTGAATAAAGGATAGACACAAAAAAATGAGCAGTTTTCGTATCTACGGTCTTAAAAATCCAGTTATAGCGTGCGACAATTGTATCAATCCTTACGATGCTGTGAAGCTATGGCTACCAAAACCGATGAGTCACAATTCCGTCAATCTAGTTTATTAAAGCAATCCCGGGATTTTCAAACATTGTTCATTTTCACATGTTTTGTCACTCAAATCTTGGGTTTCTCATTTCGTCATCTTTCTATTTATACATTCTATCACACAGATGCAAGATAATTAACACATAGTAAACGGCTTATCGACAGAAAGTGCTTGATGGAATTTCAACATCAAATTTGCATTGTCCCAACTTAGTACGATTCCACGTGTTTGTCACCAACGACCCGGGTTTCGCCTTTCGGCATCTTCAGGCATTCAATCACACGGATGCAACAGAACTGACGCATGGTAAACGGCTTGTCGACTGAAGTTGTTTGGTGATATTTCAATATCAAATTTGACTTGTTCCTACTTCGTGCGATTCCACATGTTTTGTCACCAACGACCCGGGTTTCGTCTTTCGAAATCTTCGGGCATTCTATCACACGCAAAAGAACTGACGTACAATATGACATCTTTATACCAAAGACGTTAATTACAGGAAAACACAGACCCCAAGGCGAGAACTAAATGGCAGCTAAAACAAATTCAACAATATTAATCTAATAATGATTAACACAATTACCTGTGATAGTTTTCATTACCGTATACATTAACGTAATGTTCGTCAGTTCTGTTGCATGCTTGTGACAGAATGTCTGAAGATGCCCAAAGGCGAAACCTTCGGTCGTCAGTGAGAAAACATTTGGAATCATACAAAGTTGTAACAATTCAAATCAGCTATTTTGTGCTTTAATCGGGACTGTGTGTGTTGTTAAAAAACACGATTACAACTCCGACAATGACCAACAACACGTCTTTAAAAAAGTTTGTTTTTGTCAGGTTTTTTAGACCTTTCGTATTTATGTGTATCAATTGAGGATCAAGCAACCAATCCGACTATATATTCATTGAAATATTCTTTAAAATCGTCCAACAGTAGTCAAAGTCGACGTTGATTAATAATCATTTTTTATAAACAAAAATAATACATCGTTAATTGCAAACGAATCGCAAACTCGGGTTGTTACCCACTGCTTTTATATATATATAATAATAAATTTGGTCAGGATTTTGTCCTTTCTTTACATCATTTTACGTCACTCGTAAATGTAGACAAGGCTTAACGTCGAAGCTTTGACATTTCAACGGTAACGTAGCTGCTTTAGAAAACAGGAAAACAAGACAGTTAAAAATAAAAAAGTTCTTTCTAAATCTCTCCTCCGCGAAATAAAATTAAATTGCCAAGAGTTATTTCCCGAAAAATGTTTTTATTATTTATCTCTCACTTTTCAAGCATCCATTGAATTCTACTCTATGAAAGAAAATTCACCGAAACGCACCCATCCTCCTTGCGAAATTTCGAAAAGACGAATAGGGATGTGCCCAAGTGCCGACATTAAAAAGTACTCGATTAGTTATCAAGTACCCATATTAAGTTAACGATTTTCTGTTTATCCTTGGTGAATATCTCACAACTACAATTTAAAACCTTTTCAAGAATGATACATTAACAATCGTCAATGAAACTTATCACAGACAATTCTGTTAATTATTATTAGATCAATATGTTTATAATTTGATGTAGCTGCCATTTGGTTCGTGCTTGGGGTCTGCATTTTCCTGTAATTAATACCTTTGGTATATGGACGATGCTAATTGTTTATTGTGCGTCAATGTTGTTGCATCCGTGTGATATAATGCCTGAAGACGCCGAAAGGCGAATCCCGGGTCGTTAGTGATAAAACATGTGGAATCGTACAAAGTTTTATCAATTCAAATTAGACCGGCTTTATTAAGATAATTTAACTTTTTCAAATTGAAACCCGTCAATTGAATAAAACTCGAATCTTTTTTAACGAGATATAACAATCAATTAACTTGACAACTTATAACGTATTATAATGAGTGTTCAACCAGTTAAATACAAATTCAAACAATAAACTAAATTGTTTCTTTGACTAGTTCTTCAATGTTAGCAAAGAACCCTAACTATTCTAACAATAGATTTTATTTTTTCGCAGACCAATCTTCTTAGTATAATAAATGATGCAACAGGAAACATTCGATAAAAACGATATCTATGACATGATCAAAATACGGAGACAATAGATCAAGGAAATCAAATCGATAAATGAGGGAACGAATCTAAAGTTTCATTTTGGCGTTGGTGGTGTGTTGTATGTTAAATATTAACCCTTGAGGCGCCAAGCCGATTCCATGGATTTTTGCTGTACGCCACCATTTTCAATCATCGATTTTTCATGAAATTGCCACGTAACATACATGAAAAATCATTTTATACTCAAGTTATTATTGATTTTTTATATAAAAATAATTTTATTATAAACTATACAGCTTAAAAAAAGTACAAAATGCTTCCAGAGTTGGCACAAATAAAATGTATTCAGCAAAATACAATTAATAATTTTCTCCCATCGCGCCTTACTAGCAGGGACAATCGGTGGAACTTATTTATTTATTGTTTTATGTACAATAATGTTCAAAACACTCTTTTAGTATGATAAATTTCAAAACACGGCACAGCACAAAACGTTATATAACATTGTTTGCAAAAGTATTCTGTCTCGTTTCTTGATTTTTCGTTCTTTTTTGTGTTTGTACATACATGGCATTTATTTTTTAGATTTTTTCGGGTGGTTTAGTGGTGGATCTATCGCGTTTGCGTGCCTACACGTCGTGGCGTCTGACTGGTGAAAGTACTCGAATACTCGAAGTATTGATTGATTACGCAATACTCGATTCTCGTTTCTATTCGTGGGTCTTTGTATTAGAAACAGAAAAACTTTTCATCATTTCTAATGGAGAGTGCGGGCGAAGAAAGGAGATTTTTTCTCTATGGGGAACATCTTTTCAGAGAAGGTTGTTTAAATACAATGCGAAATGTATTAAGCAGATCTTGAAGAAATTTCCAGCCACTTTATAGATTAACAGAGTAAATCTGAACGTTGGAAATGCTTCGTTACACGTGATAGGAACAGTCTTAGATAAACATGTATACGTGAATCGTATAGGGCGAAAGACGGTCGACAAAAAAAATGATACATTTGAAGTGTTTACTGTCAACTTCTTCAGGACCGATTTCGCTCATCGCGTGCATTATCAACTGAACTTGAAATACATTGTGGAAATAAAAACTAAAAATATACTTTTTTTTATTATTAATAAAAAAAAATTATCTTTTAACACGGTGAAAAAATAGCAATGTATTATAGGACTGTAAAATTTTATAAGATATAGCTGTTAGGCTCTAAATAGTTAGTTCTGACGATGGATGAGCCGAAATAGCTATCAACTATATCTTATAGAATTTTGTAGAACTAAAATATATTGCTATTTTTTCACCGTGTTATAATAGAGTTCTACCAAGTAAATGTCAATTCAATCGATACAATCCATTTTTTCAATTTATGATATAACGACTGAAAGTGCTCGATGGAATTTAAATATCTCATTTGAATTGTTACAATTTTGTAAGAATCGACATGTTTTGTCACTTACGATTCTTTCGGCATCTTCAGGCATTCTATCATACGGATGCAACAGAACTGACTTATTGTGTTTATTTTATTTGAAATATAATACTTTTCAACGAGAAGATGGCAAGACGTGATATTTTAAATAATAAAACTACATTTTTAGTACTTGTTTCCGCAATATACTTTTTGATTAGGGCCGATTTCGCTCATCGCGAGCATAATCAACTGAAAGAACACAATTAACAAACAAGGCAAATTTATACAAAATATTTGAGTTAAAGATAGCAAATGTACAAAACCATGGGTTCAAGAACTAAGAAAAAATTTACAGGAAATCAGAATATTAATACAAATAATGTGATTTAGTTTAATGGCGAAATGTTAACAATCTATTTGTTTGCAAGTTAAAATGTGGAAATAAGTCCTGAAAAATATCAAATCGGAATTGTTACAACTCTGTGCGACTCCACATGTTTCGTCACTGATGAACCTTTCGGCATCTTCAGGCATTCTATCACACGGATGCAACAGAACTGACACGATCAGTTGTGACAGTTCAAATTCGATATTGAAATTCCATCAAGCACCTTCAGTCGATATCATAATGTAAGCAATACGTTTTTGTTATTCAAAATAATTGTCTTCGTTTCAAAACTAAAACAAACGACGTTCACCAGTACACCACGGGCCTGGCAAATCCAGCCATGAGTCGCAATTGATCAACAAATCAGGTCCAAGGAATATAAAAATATATTTGAAAAATGTAAGGTAAAATCTACAAGAAACAAAAAACATATCGCTTCCTGGAATATCATGCATCGTATGGTATCATTGTTCAACCCCTATTGCCGGGAGATCGCTGGTTGAGGGCTGACAATGACAACTGAAAGCCTACCGGGTGCATTGTGGGCACAGAACGAAGCGATCGTGAGGTCCGCGGGGATTCATCCCGCTTTTCTCCATTGTGGGAATTAATTGACAAAAAACAGGGAGGGTTGCTACCATTGTTTTTGGACGGTTACGCGCACTCAGGGAGAAACCAAGTGCAGTTATACAGAACCATTTGAAACAGCTTCACCGCAAGCCTAAACAGAAATAAAGCGTAAACACGATGACGAATGCTTTCAGTAGGCGTTTTATGATTTATTTTTATTTTTTCAATACATTTTTTGCATATTGGTAGTTCTTTATTTCAATCAAGTATTAATTACAGCAATTTTATTGACGTTAGCAGGCGTATTTCTTTTGGATGAATTACTCCAAAAATATCAATTCGTTTTATGTTTATAACTATATATTGATTGAATTGGCATTTACTTGGTAGAACTCCATTGTAATACAATGAAAATGGAAATAAGCTAGGTCGTTAAAACAGGAGAGAAGATGAATAGTATTCCTTTTCTACACAGTTATATATATACAATAGATAAGCAAATGTTCGTTTAAGTATAGTTTCGACGATGGCGTGAGCCGAACTATATCTTATAAAAAAGTTGTAGAACTAAAATACATTGCTATTTTTTCACCGTGTTTTATAACTATACATTTTTTTTCACTTTTAAAGTGTTAACTGTCACTTATTGGTGAAAAAGCGTCAGGTTTTAGCGATATATTATATAATCAGGACCGGTTTCGACCATCACGAGCATTATCATCTGATCCATCACGAGCGAGACTAAAAATGTGTTTTCATGGATTTGTGTTGTATAACTCATACGCCCGTTAAATAAACTATCTGTCTGCTAACGTCTCAATTGTCGAGATGGGTGATTGCAATGTTTTGATAGTTGTCAATGAAAAATAAGAAATATTCATTAGTGGAATAAACAGGGAACTGGTCAATAACAATTATTTACGAATAACAGTGAGATACAGGTAGTCTGAATATGTTTCTCAAAGAAGCGAAACACGTTTCATATTAAATACCAATAATAAAGTTACTTACAAAAGTTACTGCTGAATCAATGCTAAGTAATGCTTTTTCTACTCTAACCCACATTTTTATGTATGTGAGATATATTTGTCTTGTCTGGTCACACAATTGAAATAAAAAAGAAATGTATATGAATTTTATAATAATAAATTTAACCAAATATCAATCAAAAACGAATATTTTTAAAAAACTATCCGAAAAATATTAAATAAAAAAAATGTTTCGAATAACCCAATAACCGCCAAGTACCAGCAAAGCAGAAAACTGAGAACTGTGACGTCGCACGCCTAGGACATACATACTATACTTCAAAAGTATTTAATATGAAGGGTCGGTGAAGCACACTCATTAAACGCAATCCTTTACCGCTGACAGGGATGAATATTATTTCAATAGATCTCTAGGGAAGGGTTGCGCGTACTTAAAAAATATAGGTTTTACCCTGTCATCAACCGGAAGGCAATTAAGGAAAGTAATAAATAATGATATGTTTGGATTCATTGTTACACCCCGATTAAAACAATTAAAACCGTTTCATTATGTTTTCCATGAGAGCTTTTGATGACGTGTATATGATATACAAATTGAGGGTTTTGACAAGAGACCTTTTTACGAGAAGTATTTGTGATTCAGTCGGTTACTGAAAAGTTGTTTTCGACATGTAATTATTGCCCAAATTATTATAAAATATTTTTACGACATCACTACTATTTTTACTACACAGGGGTGATTTTCGATGAGATACCCCTGGTTGGGAAGTGAGCAGTCAAAGCGTTAACACTAGCATATATTTTAATTTTAACTGTTGAGGAGGTTTAACTGTTGACAAAACAAGTGGAATTGTCAATAGTTTCTACAATTCAAATTCGATATTGAAATTCCATGAAGCACCTACAGTCGACACAATAAATATTTATATGAGTGTCAACTTTCAACACTGCAATCAATCGTCTCAACGTCTGAGACATTTGCAGTTAGCAGATTAAGGCACATGTTGAAGCCAGTCAACCGCTTCCTGGGCGAACTTTTGTTTTTGCATTCTTTTTCTGGTTTACTAAGATGGGATTGGTAAGAATTTTAAATCGTCTTTAAAATTATGAATTTCGCGTAAAGAGAATCACGCGTATTTGCGTGATCATTATTTCTTCACGCATATTTGCGTCATTTTTCTAAATATTATTTTGTTGACGCATATTTGCGTGATCGTCCGGGAGGCGGTTAAAGCGGTTTGACTCCAGTATGCTAATTGTCCTGTCGAGTTAATATGCGAATCAATAAACGAATGTGGTAGCTACAATGACGAGTAGTCTGATATTAGAAATACGGCTAACTCTAGAAATGTTCTCATTAATATATTATAATATAAGAAATAATGTTTCGTAAAAAATCTTGCCTGCAAAGCGCAAATTGAGTAAAAACAAAGGCTGGTCGGGTAATAACACCAACCCATCGACGGAGAAATTTGAAGGGTAAGAGAAATTCGAGTAAATAAGAAATTGTGTTAAAAAATTGCACAAGAAAATTATTTTCGTTCCGAAAATAAACGCCGTGTTTATTTAACAATTTCGTTTCCGCAAATTAGGTTAAAAGGCTTTCGATTCAGCATTGGAGGAGTGATTGATAGCCACTAACGACTAACGGTTAACGCCTAACGATAACGACCGGCGAGTGCAGCCTACCGACGAAATCAGCGGTCGCGTACTGCCGGGCGGAGATTCGAAAGTTAAATTTAATTTTGTATAATATATAATATAAGACTTTTATGACGTTGGTAAAATAATTAAATCCAGCAATGCATTTTTTTTATTGGTTGTGTTTAATAAATTTACGACAAAATGATACAATCATTGAAAAATAAAATTTGTTCATAGTAATAAGGTGACTACAACACGGTGAACTACTAGTTCTGACGACGGTGTGAGCAGAAATAGCTATCATACTATATCTTATAAAAAAAAATTGTAGAACTCAAATACGTTGCTATTTTTTTCACCGTGTTATAATGGAGTTCTACCAAGTAAATGCCAATTCAATCACTAAGGTGAATACGATAACTAAGAGTTTAGTTCTCCTTTTTTCATACATTTCAAGTTTTCGATAGCTGTTTCGATTTCCACCATCGTTAGATATGTAACCACACTAAAATCAAGCTCAGTTTTGTAAACTATGTAAGAGAGAGACGATGCACGCTAATTCCACACGTTTTGTCACTTACGACTCGGATTTCGCCTTCCGGCATCTTCAGGCATTCTATTATACGGATACAACAGAAGTGACGCACTATAAACAGTTAGCATTGTCTATATACTATAGGTGCTAATTACAGGAAAACACAGACCACAAGGCAAGAACTAAATGGCAGCTAAAACAAGTTTAATAATAATCAACTCAATTGTCTGTGATGAGTTTCATTAACGGTTAATATTGTTCACTTTTATTGTGTAAACTGTCACTTCTTGATGGAAAGGCCTAAATTTTAAATAATAAAAACACATTTTTTAGTATTTATTTCCACAATATATTTTTTGATCAGGACCGGTTTCGCTCATCGCGAGCATTATCAATTCAAGCATTGCAATATCAGTGTTTTAATTATTATTTTAAAAATGATTAATATTGAAAACTATTCTTGAAAAGGTTTTACAACAAATAATAATCAACTATCATTAAAATATAATTGTTTTTTTTTATAAATATTAAATGATCAAGTAATATTCGAAAATCGAACCGTTTCTCAGTCGATAAAAACAACAAGTCAAAGTAATGATAATGATGAAAATTTGAAATTCGAATTGTTGTCTACGTCTGGGTACCGAAATTGAAACGCCGCTCTCAGAAGTACGGAGCAGATCTTTATGGCGATGTGATTTAAAGTTTTGTATTTAAATTATGCCACTCTTTCGTTCGGCATTTATGGCTCTGACTTTAAATTGGGCAGATAATCCTTGTTCGCCGAGCGATCTGAAAACAATTATTCGATTAGAGGTCGTCCCTAATCAGATTTGTTCCAAAGTCTTAATGACGTGTTGTATTCCGCATCGACTAACCCTAATTGCTTCGTTTGTGTTACTCATTATGGAGATTGGGTTTGGATGATTAGAGCACTGCGCCAATATTCTAATCTAATTTATATTAGACAATAATCGATTTTATTCATAATAATAATTTGGGACCAAGATAGAATTTTAATTTCAAGGTTAAATCGTTAATTTCCGTTTGTTTGTGCAGTCTTTGCAGCCTGGGTTTCGCTTTCGGTATACAGGTAGTCCTCGACTTACGACTCTTCTACTTACGACAAAAAATAGTATAAAATAAAACTCCCTTAAATTGACCAACTAACGCAAATATTTGCAAAAATGGATTCGGATAACGAAAGATTTTTTAGTATAAACCACCATATTTAGGAAGATATTGCTTCATATAAAGAAAAGAAAACAACAAACAACTTATTCTGTATGGAATTTGATTTACGACAAATTCGGCTTACGACCAAAGTATAAGAACGTATCTTGGTCGAAAGTCGAGGATAACCTGTATTCACGTATTACATACAGCTCACGCATCTCTTAGAATGACAGGCAGTTTAAAATATAATGACCGAAGATGTTGAAAGGCAAAACAGGGGTTCATTAGTGACGAAACGTGTAGATAAGATAGTCTATATAAATTAATTTAGTATCAATGTTAAATTGTTATTTACTTTTCGACATTTTAGGCACTATCTATAGTTCTAAGACAAATTTATTCAAATAGGCAGTCAGTTGAAGTCTATATAATTTAGGCTATCTATAAAAAATTAAACTCGATATAAATTTATTTTAAGATAGTTCTGACGATGATTAAGTCGAAATAGCTATCAATCGTCATGTGTAAAAGAATGTTGTCATGAATTTTTATTTATTTCATATGCGTTATAATAATGTACACGAACTATGCCAAGCAAATGCACATTCAGAGTTTTTTTTATATCAATTAATTATAACTTTTAATGTCAAGATTGTTGTCGTGAACGAAATAATATTGTAACTTGCTCTTCCCATCGGCCATATGAGTCGTCAGTTGCAAGAATATAAAACAGTCCTATTTAATGTATACTTCAATTCATTAAGAAATAGTATTAAAAATAGAAAATTGTGAAATCTCCAGTGGCATCCCCATATGCAGGCTGGTTAAAAACTTAAGAAGAACAAATAATTCATGCAAATAAATTCTTAAATAATTATCAAGATAAAATTTGATATTTTCAAGAATGAAAGAAATCTCATTTTGGCTTCGTATAAGCCGAAAGAAATATGCAGTCTTATAGTAAAACAAACTACTTACATACATGGCGTAGCGTTTTCATTATTTTTATCACTAGATGTCGGGAATGTCGATCTTACCTGAAACAAAAAGAATACAATCAATATATAAAGAAATTTCAGAGTTTGAAATAATTTTGAGATAAAAAAAACTCCCACTCGGTGGAATTTTTTTTTTCAGATTTTTTTCGAAAAATAGCCACATAGAGGATATTCCTACACTGGATAGTTTAAAAATGAATTCAGAAAAGTTTTGGTAATGACAAAACAATTTGATTCATTAATTAGATTTTATGCAGTTTATCGACTGAGGGCGCTTGACGGAATTTCAATATCAAGTTTGAACTGTTGAAACTTTACACAATAACACATGTTCTGTCACTAACGACCGGAAAAAAAGAACTGAAGCTGAACTGAATGCCTGAAGATGCCGAAATGCGAAACCCGAGTCGCTAAAGACAAAACATGTGGAATCGTACAAAGTTTTAATACTTCAAATGAATTGAATGAAATTCAATTTGAATTAGGTCTTGAACGAAATTTTTGATAGTATTTTACTTTTTTATAAAATTATATTATCAACACTCGACACACTTTTAATCATAATACATCGATTTTCGGGGCGGGAGTTGGTTTGCCAAAAACCTTCACGGGAGTGTACTTAAGAAATTCGCAACGTTTTATATTATTCAGGGAAGGATTGAGTAAGGGTGGTACGCTAAAACCTTCGCGAGGGTGTACTCAATAAATTTATTAACTTTCATATCGATCGGATCAAATAGACACACACACGTTGATTTTTATAAATATAATACATCGTTAATACCTATTTCGGCTTACGCCCTCATCATTATTCTGAGTAAGAGGTAGGCCGAAATAACTATCAACTATACATCTTAGATTTGGTAGAACCAAAACACATATCCATTTAAAATTAAAATAAATTTCAATTATGGCATCGATGACACCATTGTCGTAAGTAAAACACGTAAGTCAAAATTAATATTATTAAGACAGTGACAAAAATTGCCGCCAATATTTAATATATCCGCTTTAAGCAGTAAGGAGAACGTCTTGTTTATTCTGGTAAATGAAACAGCAAATTATAATGCACTGCGTGTAGCTTGCACAATTTCCAAAATGGGGTGTGATTATCATGCGCATTCCGTAGTCAAGCTGCAATTATTATGCACTTTCTGCATACAATGCGAATGAATTAGCATACATGCACCGCGCTATCATAAACAATGCACTTGCACGGAGCTCTGTGCAATGAATAAATTCTTTCAACCGAAATGCATGTGCGGTTAGAAATTTGTACAATTAAATTAAAAAAAATTAAATCAACAATGGCCTCGGCCAGGGCTCGGAATCGTGAAAAAGTAAATCGGAGCGACTCCGTTTAGTTAGTATCTTTAACTTAATGTTCATAAATAGAAGAGGTAGGAAAAATCCTAACAAAATGAAACTTTTTTTTGCAGTTCAGCAGTTAAGTTGTGAAAATTAACATTAAATATATGACTTTTAATGTTGACAACTCGTGGCGTATTTAATAAGCAAACACATATTACGTAAGAAACCGTCTTAACTGCTTGAATACCGCGCACATCAATAGCTAGTATTTTTTATGTATTTTCAGAACCCTCAAATTTTTGCAAATATTTTACTAATTTATTGACGAAAAGCATATCATTTTTCCTGTTTTAAACTAAAAGGCTGGCCCTATACAAATCAATATATTTTTTTTTTCATAAAATTATCTTTTTTTATGTCTTATATTTTAAATCTATCTGAACTAATCCTAGCAATAATGTCTATTTTTTTCCTGCATTATTTCGCTTGTTTATATTTAATGCAAGTAGTTTACTGTGGGTCAGTTCTATTGCATCAGTGTGGAAGAATAATTGGACGAGTGTGGTAGAATGCTGAAGGATACCGAAAGGGGAAACCCAGTTCGTTAGTATCAAAATATATGTAAATGTGCAATGTATGTTTTAACAATTTAAATGTATCTGGTATCTAATTATTTTAGGGAAGATAATACAAATATTTACTGTTCTGGTGTGATCCGTTTGTGTATAACCGATGCCGAAAGACGAACCACAATATATGGGGTAGTCAATAACAAAATATTTGGTATAATTTTTTTAGTTGATAATGCTCGCGATGTGCGAAACCAGTGCTGATCATGAAATATATTGTAGAAGTAAGCATTAAAAATGTGTTTATATTATTTAAAATATCATACTTTTCAATCAAGCAATGACAGTAATAGCTTAAAAGTGATGTGGATGTTTTAGCAATTAAAAATTGATATTGAAATTCCATAAAACACCTTCAGTCGATAGCATACACTATAACGCATTTAATAATTATGTATGAGGTAGCATGTTTAATCGGCTGTCTGAACAGTCGAGACGTGAGTCGTTAATGGGTTAAAAGAGATCATAAGATATTATTGAGTCGAGTCAAAAAATCTTGTATAAGGTATCTATGTTTAGTGTGAGAATAGCGAAAATTACGAAATAAATCATCGACTCTCAAATTCACACGTTGCGAAAGTAAAGTAACAGCTATTGAGAGGATTATTTATGTCATACATTCGCCCATTCATTCGTTGTAAAGCTGTTTTTTTCGATTTTCACGCCTCGTCGTTCATGAATAATGCATTGTAGATGACTCGTAAAGTTTGGGCACCGGAGGTGATTTTGAGCAAATTTGCTTGAATTTACATGTATGGCATCACCTCTTCAAAAATACATCAAAATGAACATGAATGAATGCTGAATAATTAAAGAATGTGTATATCAACACTTGTTTATTTACAAAGAAAAATACAATCGTGCTAGAAAAAAGTTTTGATTGAAAACGTTTTTTATTCACTTTTTGATTCACCTTACAATTAGATGAGATACGAGTTTTGCTTCTTTTAAAAACATTTACAGACGAGCTGTATTTACAAGAACACATATTTGAAAATAATAGCTTAAAATTATTAAATAAATAATTTCATGGTCGATGAAATTTTAACAAACATGGATAACTTTGTTATTCATTTGGTATTTTACTAGATGTGACCCGTGTTTCGGTTCATTTTTGAGAAGCATCTAACTGATTTTTCAAAACGGGTCCTTCAAAAAAATATTCAACTGAAAATTTTTTCGACATCTAAATCAGTGTACCCCAACCAATGGTCCGCGGCCCGGAGACTAAATATTTAAGTATTTACCTGTATTTTTTGTTATTGTTAGATAATAATTGATAAAATGATGCAACACCATGGATACCAACTTGATAATAACTGTCAGATACAGAACTGCAGCCAAAAGTATCCTATATTTTAGCAATGATGCAACAGCAGGTGTAGCAATAGTGTATTGAAAAAACACATTATTTTAGATATATTTTAATTTTATTAGATTGTTATGTGCATGTTTATAAGATTCAAAAAATATTACAAGTAGAACTAGTTTCATTTCATTTAGTGGTCCGCGATTTTTTTCTTTTTTTTACCAGTCCGCAACTGTAAAAAGGTTGAGGAACACTGATTCCGATTGATGAACCGTTAGTTATATGTATGTTTTTCAGTTATAGCTATGCCTATCTGTCACAATACAAGATTCACAAAATATTACAAACAGAACCAATTTCTTTCAGTTAGTGTTCCTTTTTTGACTTTTTATGGGTCCGCAATTATAATATTGAGGAACACTGACGTAAACCGTTCACCATTCGGAAAGTCGTGCATAAGATATGGAAATAAAATACGTTAATAGCCATATATAATATATTTTTAATATTTTAATGCTGCCCCAAGGTTGACTATTGACTCGAAGAAGTAATATTTTTTATGACCACTTACCTTTTACCAAATATAGTTCGCGTCTCATAATAAAAGTTTTATAACATCCCAGTTGTAAATATTCGTAATTAAACGTTATGTCTTATTGCCGAAACAAATTTACGACCGCATTTACTTATTAAGAGTTTAGAGGCAATGAGCGTTATCCGAGAGTTAGTACCAAACGAAAACTTTTTTTTTTCTACCAAGGCGCCACAATTTTATCATTAGCGCTTTGATTATTAAGCGGTATTTTACTAATGGCTTAAAACCAGGGCGGAGTAATTAAAAAAACAAGACTCCGACTCCGATATTGAGTAACAAAAAACACGTTTACACACGCAAAAAAACATTTATTTTTTTCAGGATTTTTCTTATCGTTCCTATTTATGTGAATCAAATTAAAGATCAACCAAATAATTCGGCAAGTTGTTCAATGAGATATTCTCAAAAATCGTCTAATCGAAAAGTAGTCGAAGCCACTCGTTTATCACGAATCCGACTCTATAGCCCTGCTTTTAACCATTTCAACGCCACCGTTTTCAGTTGTTAATATTTTATTATGAAAAATCAAAAATACGAACATGGAGAAAAATTTTACACACTTTCAAATTGCAACATTTGCAACGCTGTACGATTTCACATATTCTGTCACCAGCGTCTGGGTTTCGGTTGTCGGCATCTTCAGGCAATATATCACACGAATGCAACAGAACTAACTTAGGTCAGGTCGACGAGTGAAACCCTGGTCGTTAGTGACAAAACATGTGGAATCGTTAAAAGTTGCAACAATGCACGTTTGATATTGAACTTCCTTCATTCGGTATCAAAAAATTTAAATAAAAAATACTACATTGTTTTTATCATAAAGTGAGTTTATTCTCTTTAGAAACTTGGGACGATTCAACACGTTTTGTCACTAACGACAAGGGTTTCGTCTTTCGGCCTGACCTAAGTCAGTTCTGTTGCATGCGTGTGATAGAATACCTGAAGATGCCGAAAGGCGAAACCCCAGACGCCAGTGACAAAATATGTGAAATCGTACAAAGTTTCAAAAATTTGAATTTAACAATGTATTAAATGATTTTCTGTGTCCGTATTTTTGCTACTTCATAAAAGAATATTCAAAACTGAAATCGGAATCATGAAGTCCTGAATGACCTACACTTTTTAAAATTGTAAGCAGGTTAATATTTTATTGATTCATTTTGAGTGTATTTGAAAAAAAAAAGCATTTATCTTGACCGCGTTAAAGTGATACCTTACCAAAATAAAACCGCGTCCATCGAGTGTTGATTGTATCAAGAATAGATTCAAGCGGAAAAAATGTACGTAACTAACAACCGTAAAAAGACGCCAAACTTAATTATTTGCTAATTCGTTCATTTTAGGACTCGCCTGACTAACATACATTCATATTCCTTCCAAAAATTTCCATTTAAAAATCCCTGATAAGAAAATAATCTGTGTTTATAAACGAGCTTCTAAATGAGGGTACAGCTCGTAAGAAATTCTATATTTGGCAGAAAACATAGGTAACTAAAAACTTGTTAGGATAACTCGGAGTTTGGGGGTCGGTTTCAACATCTGTGTGCGTGGTCGGTCGGTCGGCAGCTCACACAATTTCCCCGAACATGACGTCACGCGATAAATAAGCCCCGAAATAAGGCTGCCGAGGAAAATATAACGAGGGGTTCGATAATTAGTTTTCCCGCACACCCCCGGGGCTATTGCCGCGTATCGATGTGGCGAAGGGATGTTTGATCTAGCAAATTACTATCAAGTCGCTTTTATATTCCAAAACTAAGTAAGCTTAAACGATAGCTAATAACTGCATGTTTCTTCTCCATCTGCATTAAATCCGTTAATTTTATATTTCAGTAACCAATAACACATAAAAACGTTTGGAAAATAAGGATTAAGTCCGCAATTGAGGAGGTCTTCCGAACAACTATCTAAGGCTTAGTAGTGTAGACCAGCGGTCAGCAACCCAAATGCATTGGAGTGCCACAAAACACCGTGTAATTCAAAGCGCTAGACACTCACCGTGCCACTTAAATAAAACTATTACAGTATAATTTTTGATATTGACTGAAGGTTCTTGATGGAATTTCAATATCAAATTTGAACTGTTACAACTTTGTACGATTCCACGTGTTTTGTCACTAAAGACCCGGGTTTCGCCTTTCAGCATCTTCGGGCATTCTATCAAATATATAAAATTATGCATGTGTACAAATGTTTTTCATTGCATTTTTATAATCAATTAAAAAATATACACTTTATGATATCGACTTAAGGTGCTTCATGGAATTTCAATATCATATTTGAACTGTTACAACTTTGTACGATTCCACATGTTTTGTGACTAACGAACCGGGTTTCGCCTTTCGGCATCTTCAGACATTCTATCACACGGATGCAACAATACTGACGAAAAATAAACAGTAAGCATCGTATATATAGTAAAGTTATTAATTACAGGAAAACACTGACCGATATATGATTTTATTTGAGAGCTGGACTGCAGTGTTTGACTCAAAAACATCCAGACACAAAAAAAACAATAAAATACTGGATAGAATAAAAAACAATTACGTAACAAAAAAAAATATATATAAATCGTCATTTTCGCGTGCCTAAGGTTGCCTACCGATGGCATAATCCTAGTATGCAAAAGTAAAGTACTCTAATTCAGGCTTTCCCTAACTTTCTCAGCAACGAAACACTAAGCTTATTTTTTAGTTTGGTTTATTTGCAATACATGTATATATCAGAATTCATTAGCAGCTTAACTCTTGCGGAGCATCGTTTAGGAAACGGGTTTAAATGACGTGTAATTTGATTATTATCCCATCAATTCAGCGAGGCCAATCGGTCCAATTAAAGGCTGTACTCACTCTTCGCTCCACTTTACTATCAGTGCTAGTAAATCATTTTCGATACGCTGACCAGTTAATATTTATTAATATTACCTTTGAACTTTGAACGTTAGTTTTTTCTAAAAGCTATTTAATTTGAACGGATCCTTAACGTTTTGTTTTTGACGTATTTTCTTAGTTCATGAACGATTGGTTTAGTATATATATGGTAAATATTAACTTAAAATTGTGAATAAATCGCTTTAGGTTGTAATACTCGCGATGAGCGAAACCGGTCCTGATTTTGATAATACATATAATTGCGAAAATAGTACTTAAAATTTTGTGTTATTTATTCATATGTAACGCATTCCCTCTTAGCAGTAACGGTTAACACGAAAAAAGTTCACTTTACGACCGAAGTTCAGAAAAATACAGGACAATCTGCACGTATGATACAATTGAACGTACAAATAAAACATTAATTAAATATAACAAACAGCTCAAAAATATCGATTCGAATAGTTAATAATGACAAATAATTAGAGTTTCTGATTTTTTTTTTTCAAGTAAACAATACATTTAAAAACATTTTGAGAACATAAACATACAAACAGAGATCTTCCATATTTCATTTATAAATTAATTATCTTTATTTGAATGTACATTGTATTCTATCAGTTGATAATGCTCGCGATTAGCGAAACCGGTCATGATCAAAAAATATATTGTGGAAATAAGTACTAAAAAATGTGTTTTTGTTATCTAAAATAACATGCCTTTCCATCAAGAAGTGACAGTTAACACCTAAAAAGTAAAAAAAGTTCTAACAATTCAAATTTGATTTGAAAATTGTTTTTTTTTTTGTTATAACTGAAAATAAATAAATTTAATTCGCAGTAAAAATTCCGATGTTTGAATCGAATCGAATAAGTGAATCATTACTTCGACAATAGACACATAGAGCACTTGGGGCGTGTCGAGATATTGATAAAGGTTAACCTTCAGGGACACCTGCCCCACGCCCTAAATTCGATGAACGAAACTGCCCTCGGCGTGGATTATCGAATTAAGGCACGCGCCTGGAGTCCATACATGACGTCCCGAAAAGATATTCTTAGTTATCGATCAATATGTCGCAAGCAGTAAACATTTTCGACCTTCCCGAAACACATTACGTCTACCTTATGACGTGTTCTCTAGTGAATTTTATGACACTCGTAAAGTAAACGAGCCAATTTCAACGCCGAAGCCACCCGTCTCGGCCGCGCACTGCTTGCAATTGATTTCGGTTTGAATGCACCGTATTTAATGTACACCTATCCCACGATTTACACGAATTAACTTTAACGAAAAATAATTTGAACCAGTTACATTTACAGCTCTAATCATCCACGAAGGACTCGAGTTGGGAAGAAAATTAGGTAATCATTTTGTACAAAACGATTCAAATGTTGAACGGGGCATTCGATTCCAACGTGATATTAATCAATGCTTGGCTCAATATGATGAGGTCCATAAAGATCTAACAAGAAATTTGAAGCAAACAATAGTTGATAGCTATTTCGGCTCACGCCATCTGTTGATATAACTGCCCTTTTAGTTTCATTTACAATTTTTAAAAAAAATGTAGTTTTATTGCGAGCAGGAAACAAGCTAGGTCGTTGAAACAGGAGAGATGATGTATTATGTACCTTTTCTACACACTTCGATAAGCAAATGTTCGTTTAAGCATAGTTCTGACGATGGCGTGAGCCGAAATAGCTATCAACAATATCTTGTAAAAAAACTGTAGAACTAAAATACATTGCTATTTTGTTTACCGTGTAACATATTTTAGTTCTACAAAATTGATAAGATATATAGTTGATGGCTATTTCAGCTTAGCCCTCATCATATCTATGTTGAAACGTAGATTTACTCATTTATATTTAGTGGAGCAATACATCTTCTCATTTGTTTTACCATATTGTTTTATATTGTGATAATAAATTCTTAAATGTGGCAAATTGATTTACATTTCACAAAGTGAAACTTAATCAGGGTTTGTTATATTTTCTATTGACTAAGAAAAATCTTAAATAGTAAATAAGTATTGTATACGATTTATTCAAAAGCCGCATAAAACTTCCGTCTCATTTTAATGTAAAGAAATTTTAGTTCTACAAAATTATTTTTAACAAATATAGTTGACAGCTATTTCGGCTCACGCCATCGTCAGAACTATGTTATGCTATATTGATAGTTCTGACGATGGCGTGAGCCGAAAAAGCTATCAACTATATTTGTTAAAAATAATTTTGTAGAACTAAAATACATTGCTATTTTTTCACCGTGTTATAATGGAGTTCTACCAAGTGAATGCCAATTCAATCAATATAAAGAAATTTTAGTGGAATTTCTACAAGATACAAAACAATACGAGTCAATTATATGTCAGCACCGCCGACGAATATCTAAGCCCGCCATTGTGCTATAACGGTCGCAATATACATAAAAACGCGAAAAACAAATAAAAAAAATTGAAACAATTATCGAAAAACAAAGCAATAATGATCAGTGACGTGACGTGAAAACAAAATACTTTGAAATCGTCGGCGAAATTATTAATAACGTTTTTCACGAAATTTCCTCTTGTAATTTCCGGGGGTTGGTGGGCTCTACCAAAATTATTAATCACCCCCTCCCCCTGCTAACGACCCAGTTTAAAACAATCGCCGGTCACTCAGTCATTCGGGGTGGGTGTTCGCTGAAAGATCGTGACAAGAAAATTTCGACGTTTAATTGATTTATTAGTTATTAATTGAAGTAAAACCACTACTGAAAAACTCGCAGAGAAATCTCTAGAAAGGAAAATTTACATTGTTTTTACGTAATTTAATTTGAAACATTTGAACATAACGACTGAAGCAATTTGATTGACTATTATATTCAAATAATAAAACACAATATTAAATCACGGTGGAAAAAATAGCGAAGTATTTTAGTTCTACAAAATTTTATAATGTATAGTTGACAGCTATTTCGGCTCACGCCTTCGTCAAAACTACCATCAGAATTAACATCAAAACTAGTTTTTTCACTAAAATACTTTGCTATTTTTTTGTTCACCGTGGTATATTGATTTTTTTGATAAAAAAATATTCTTAAAATGAAGTAGTTGTTAGTATAGTGTCAAAAATGACTAGATGCTAACATCTTTACTACACCTACGTGTTTACATCTTTGTAATAAAGGTCGCAAGATGACGGCTTTAGAATAGCTGGAAATCCATAGATATCAATTATCACAAAAAATTCTTGACGAACAAACTTATATATGTCTGTCGCCGCTCCTCAAGCCATTGCAAAGGGCTGATTCGTTTCCGTAATAGACCATTTCCGTGCAATATGTAAGCTTATTGATATAGCCGCCTTTTTAGTTTCTTTTACAATTTTTTAGTTTTATTACTAGCAAGAAATAAGCTACGTCATTAAAACAGGACAGAAGATGTATTGAGTACCTTTTTTACACAACTATATCTAGATAAGCAAATGTTCGTTTAAGCAAAGTTCTAACGATGGCGAAAGCCGAAATAGCTATCAACTATATCTTACAAAAAAAAATTGTAGAACTAAAATATATTGCTATTTTTTCACCGTGTTATAATGGAGTTCTACCGTCAATTCAATCAATAATATGACTAGATAATCGTCAGAAAGAAATTCTCGATTTTCGCAGGTAGAAAAAAGAAATCATCTCTAATCCGCAACCCTTTTTCGGCGCAACCTTTCCCAGGCATTGTTCATAAAGTTGTTCTTCATTTTAGTGACGGTTTTAATGACGTCACGTGTGGCAAAGTTTTTCGACCCCTGCGTGCCGAGCTCTCGCTGCCCTGAGTGATATGCCGCCGCAGGGGAATCGGGTTTTATTTTAAGGGTTTTTTCGCGATTTTGCTGGGCACGCAGAAGCACCGGACGAAGATGGCGACGAGTGCCACCACGCACGCGTTTATAATAGATTGAAGTCCAGCAAGAAAAGAGCCACAGCACAACAATCGCCATTTTCCAAATCAGGGGTGGCCAACTCAAATTGCTTAGTGCATCATAAATATTATTCAATGATTGAATTGGAATTTACTGGGTAGAATTATAATTATAACACGGTGAAAAAATAGCAGTGTATTTAAGCTCCGTTCCAATCCGTTAGTTCTGTTGCGTCCGTGTGATACAATGCCCGAAGACGCCGAACGACGAAACCCGGGTCGTTAGTGACTTAAGATGTGGTATCGTACAAAGTTATAACAATTCAAATTTTACATTTTTTATTGCGTTATATATGATGGAGTTCTACCAAGTAAATGCCAATTCAAACAATATAAAATTTGAATCGTTGCAATCAGTCACTTCACAATCGCCAGTCAGTTCACAGTTTGTCAGTTCTGTTGCATCCGTGTGATGGAATACCTGAAGATGCCGAAGGGCGAAACCGGGTCGTTTGTGAAAAGACATATGGAATCGTACAAAGATGCAACAATTCAAATTTAATATTGAAGTTCCATCAAGCACCTTCAGTCGATATCATAAATTATATCAAACATTATAATTTACGATATCGACAAAAGGTGATTGGTGGAATTTCAATTGTCGTAACTGTTACACTTCAACACGTTTTATCACGACCCAGGTTTCGTTTTTCGGATTCTCCAAGTATTCATCACAAAGAAACAATTTAACGAAAATGATTTGGCCAGAACTGTGCAGTCGGAATCGTGTAAAACGAGCGACTCGACTACTTTTACGATTTTGAAGAATATGTATATATAATAATAAACAATTTGCCGGATTGGTTGGTTGGGTTTGTATTTAATGCACGTAAATGGGAAGAGTAGGTAACGACAAGACAAAATTAACCTGTTTTATTCGGAGTCGTCTTGCTGATCAATGTCGGAAACGAAGTAGGTTTTTTTTTACCGACACCACAACCCTGGATTTGAACAGTTGCATCAAAATACGGTAGTTCATTAACTATTCAATCTAGAAATGATTTTTTTCAAATAATAAAAACAAATTTTTAGTACTTATTTTCACAATATATTTTTTGATCAGGACCGGTTTCGCTCATCACGAGCATTAAGAACTGATGTGACTATAAAAAAAGTGTTTTTATTATTTAAAATATCATGCATTTCGATCAAGAAGTGACAGTTAACACCTTTAAAAAAAACTAGAAATGATTATAAGATCCAATCGAGAAATAATAAATTTATGTAAACAAAAAATACATATAGAGACAATTTATGATATCGGCTGAAGGTGCTTGATGGAATTTCAATATCAAATTTAAATTTTCACAACTTTGTACGATTCCACATGTTTTGTCACTTACGACCCGGGTTTCGCCTTTCGGCATCTTCAGGCAATCTATCACACGGATGCAACCGAACCGACCGTTGTACCAAAAAAATTTTTGACGTTGTAAAAACATTAAAACTTAATAAAATAAATCACTTTTGCTCGTTATTATATGTCTATCAAAGTTTGCGTTAAAAATCACCCACGACACAAATTAATGTAACGCCACTGGCTAATGCGTTCAACACACAATAGCCACAATTAAACGAAGCGTCAGAAAGAAAACGCGAAATTCAAATCCGGAGGCCCATAGACAAGAAATCCGCGAGTTGTTTCCGACTAACTCGAGAGAAGTGCAAAAAACAAACTTAAAAATAAACTCTTAACTTCTTTTGTACCGCACAGAAATAACTAAGTTTATTTTTTTATCACGCTAGCCCACACGCGACGGATGAGCGTTCCCGACGTCTGCCATTTTTTCAGATCCTCGAAAGAAATAAAATAAAAAGCAATCAATCGATCATCGTTAAGTATTAGGCGCACATGCTGTTTAGCGGGTAACTTAAGTAAAGATATGTTAGTTACATATGTATTAGGTGTATTGAGTTGTATAAACGAATTGTTACCGGTAGCTATTCGTTCAAATAACACGCCTGAAGCAATCAATTTTTTCTACCTCTTACAACATTATGGCAACCTGATACCTGAGGCTGTTTCACTATTGAACAAAAATACGGTTCATACGATTTTCAATAACGCAAATTACGCAATAACAAATTTGCACGCTATTTTAAATAATAAAAACATTTTTTTGTAGCAACTGGATTAGTTGATTATGTTAACGACGAGCGAAACCGGTTCTGATGATGAAATAAATTGAATAAATAATAACTATAAAATGTGTTCTTATTATTTAAAATATCACGGTGAAAAAAAAACGCAATGTATTTTAATTCTACAAAATATTTTTTAAATATAGTTATTTTTATAAAGCTATTTTTTATTGTGTTATAATGGAGTACTACCAAGTGAATGCAAATTCAATCAATATGTTTAAAATATTTTGCCGTTCCGACAAGAAGTAACAGTTAACACCTTAAAAGCGATCAGTTGATAATGCTAGCGATAAGCAAAACCGGTCCTGATCATAAAATATATTGTGAAAGTAAGTAATATAAATTGTTTTCTTATTGTTTAAAATATCATGCCTTTCCATAAAGAAGTGACAGTTAACACCTTAAAAGTAATCAGTTTGATAATGCTCGTTCAGACAGTTACTGATCATGTGTTTTTATTATAAAAATAATTTCCAATTAATTAAAAAATAATTTGTATAATATATGATATAGAATGAAGGTGCTTGATGGACTTTCGAGATCAAATTTGCACTAAATACTGTTAATGAGTCTTTTATGGAAGGAATATACATAAAATAATAATTAACTAACATTAAAATGCAATTGGGTATATTTAGACTTAGATACATAAGTAGTTATTTCAATATAATTAAATAAAAAAAAACACAATGTTTCATACGTTTTTATATCACAATTTTATATTAAAAAGATCGGGACCGATTTCACCCAACGCTAGTTAGCATTTTCAACTGATATCTCGAGTAAATAATTAGCAGGTATATACAGTGGAACCTCGATCAACCGTTCTCGCATAATACATTTTCCCGTCCCATAGTCCCGTCAAACTCCCATAAGAACAATGTTAAATAATCCCGCATTGACCGTTTCCCGATTCCCCGATAAACCGTCTAAATATTTTGGTCCCGTCAAAAATATTATCCCGATTGACCGTTTTTATTGCATATTTTTCCGTATCTCGGCAAGCAAATTTGACACAGCCGAATGCAGGTGTTATGTGTGGACAAGTTGGAATCCGCTGTACACGTTAGACGTAACGCATTGGACGCATGTGTTATTTTTTGGGTTGAAATCCACCACACGCGTATTATTGTTTATGATGCAAATGTAGAGTTGTTTAAAATTCATGGTAATAATGATTCCTGTACATACAAACTATTAATCACAAGTTTAGTTATAAGTCTTTGTTCCGATTAAAGTGCCAAATAACAAAGAAGCAAACTAACATAAAAGACTTTTTTTAAAAAATAAATTTTATATACAGTATGTACAAGTAACTAATAAATAAATATTTTTTACGATTTTTCTTGTTTATTATTATTTGAAGCTTTCCCGCTTTCACCGTTTCCCGCATTATCGTTATTTTTTCATGGTCCCTTGGAAAACGTACAATCGAGGTTTTATTGTATACAAAATCGTGCTATTAAGAATGATGTAGTTTGTGTTCTATCAGGTCTTTTTACACAGAGAAGTGACAGTTACGCCCTAAAAATGGCAGATAGATATTGTTCTGACATGTATAAATATATTTCGAATCCCATAATGTCAAACAATGGCCGTAGACTTAAATGAATAAATAAAACCACTGGCAGATGATTTTAAAATAAAATTCCGAAGAACAATCGCCAAACCCGTAATATCCTGGCCAAAAAACGGGTTTCGCAATCCTTTCTGAGTTTCCGGTGAGGGTTTAAATAATAGGCTAAGTTTGCGAAGGCTATTTATACGTCAATCGACTTTTTATAAAACTTTCAAATAATCGGAAAATAATAAAAAAGCCTACAGCGAGCAAAGAAAAAAAAAACAAATGATGTCCAATATTTTCTTTTACATAAAAGCTTGTGTTCTAGTTAATAGAAACCTACCCTTACAACTTTCGGAATTTTCTTTGGCTCTGATTTTACTGTGCTATCATTCTCCGCAAATCTAGAACGAGAAGAAAGCAAGTTTTGGAAATTCCGCCTTCTTTCTCGTCTGCAAGAGGGGGATGTTTCCAGTTACCCCCTCTGGAAACGACCCTTTATGGGATAAAAACAAATAGCGCATAGATTTATTTTCGTATTATTAGAGATTGTTATGCGGAAAGAATTTTTTGATATGGACACGAATTATTTTATTACATTTTTTTCGTCAAATCAAATCAGTTTTGTTATAAAAGGGGAGAGTTGCGGCAAAAAGCACCGCATGTTTGACAATTTACAATATTTGCATCATTTCATCATAACTTTTTTTATTAAAAAAATATATAAAAATTAAATATCTATTTAATTTGAATTACTAATACATTGCAATATTTTACACTTTTTGTCACTTTGTTAACGAGCCGGATTTCACCTTCCGGTATCATCGGGCATTTTATCACACGGATGCGACAGTACTGATACAATAAACAATAAGTTGAAGTTACCCTCAACTGTTGAGACGGCTGATTTTACTGTGGTGATACCCGAAAATATATGAATTAACAGTGGTTAAAACCTTCTTGTACTTGCTAATTTTTGAGTTAATGCATTGCTCGATTTGTCCTGACAAACTCAATAAGATTGTTTCAAACCATTATTCTATAAATTGATGAAATTCTATGTGTTGGAATATCCTTTAAAATTCTCAGCAAGAAACGAGTTAATTACAAAAGAAAAAAATAGACCCTAAGTTTGGGATCCAAACAAACAACTGAAATACCTCTCAATACTATTGATTTAATAATAATGACAGTTTAAATAATTTGATATAGACATTCCATCAAGCACCATAATTCGATATTGTTTATAAAATATCGAATGAAGGTGCTTGATGGAACGAATGGACCCTTTCAAGACTCATTAACAAGATTAATCGTCAGTGAAAATTATCACAGACAATTGTGTTAATTATTATTAGATTAATATTATTAAATTTGTTTTAGCTGCCATTTAGTTCTTGCCTTGGGGTTTGTGTTATCTTGTATTTAATACTTTGGTATATAGAAGATGCTTACTGTTTATTGTGCGTCAGTTCCGTTGCATCGCTGTGATAGTATGCCTGAAGATGCAGAAAAACGAAACACGGGTCGTTAGTGACAAAACATGTAGAATCCGTTTCAATCTCAGTTTCAACGATTCAATTTCATCGATATCATATATTATTTCTGAATCAATTTTCAATTCCGGGTTTTAATCTTTTGGCATAGTCAGACATTATCACACGATTCCAATAGAACTGACGGGTCACCAGTGATAAAGCATGTGGATTCATACAATTCAAATATGATATTGAAATTCCATCAGAATGCCCGACGATGCCGAAAGGTGAAACCCATATCGTTAGCGACAAAACATGTGGAATCGTACAAAGTTGTAACAATTTAAATTTAATTTGTATTTCGTATCAGTTGATAATACTAGCAATGAGAGAAACCAACCTAATCATCATAATATAAATTTGTGGAAGTACTATTTCGATATTATGCCTGTCAACCAGTGCTTTAAAGCCGTTAAAAAAGGTTTCGACTCAGAATAAAAAAGGTTTTAAATTTGTCATGTTTTTTCCCTATATTTCCTATTTATGTGAATTAAATTTTAAATCAACCAATCAATCCAGCGAATTGTTCATTGAGATATTAAAAAGAATCATCTAATCAAAAAGTAGTCGAAGTCGCTCGTTTTTCACGACTCAAATTCCGACTTTACAGCCCAGAATCGAATAGTTGATCTATGCTCCAAATTAGAATTCTTACATGGTTAATTATTGTATAAGAGTCGATGATATTATATATATGTTCTATACAAAATGTTCACAATGTATGCAAAAAATGCAAGAATTGTTCTTAGTATGGTAAAGTATGCCGACTGTTATTGCCAATGTGGTGGGGCAGACGATAAAATATGTTTTTTTTGTTTTATTAATAAAACAACGTTTTACAGCATGGCAAGTGGTGTTCACATGTTTAATAAAACAAATTTTTGCATCGCATGAACGATTTTCTCACGCCGAGAGCTGTGCATAATTTTATATGTAAACAAAACAAAAAAACATTGTAAGAGCATGCATGTATGTTTAGCAGAAGCGCCCCGGCAGTGTTGCCATATCGGCAAATAATCATTTATATATATTTTCTGATTTAAAAAGAAACAACCGTTTTCTGAAACCTAGACTGGAGTTTTTTAAGGGACCATACCATTAGCATGAACGTTTAGGCGTCATAAAACGTTCATTTATATTTATAAAAAATAATGTATGTATCTTTAAAGTGCTAACTGTCATTTCTCGATGGAAATGCATGATATTTTAAATACAATAATAAAAACACATTTTTTGTACTTATTTCCACATAATCGCAAGCTTTATCAACTGATAGAATACAATTTACAAGTCTATTAATACTGCATAGTTGAATTTAAGGTAGCAGATATACAAAAACATGGATATAAGAACTAAGAAAGAATTAGCAGGAAATCTATATATTATTAGATATTATGTATAAATAGACTCAATTTATGATATCGACTGAAGGTGCTTGATGGAATTTCAATATCAAAATTGAATTGTTACAACTTTATACGATTCCACATGTTTATTTTACATCAGTTCTGTTGCATCCGTGTGATAGAATGCCTGGAGATGCCGAAAGGCGAAAACCGGGTCGTTAGTGATAAAACATGTGGAGTCGTACAAAATTATAACAATTAGAATAAATAGACTTGTTTGTCAATTGTATTCTATACGTTGATAATGCTTGCAATGAGCGAAACCGGTTCTGATCAAAAAATATATTGTGGAAATAAGTACTAAAAAATGTGTTTTTATTAAAAAAAAAGTATGTGTGTTTGTACACCATTCATCCGATCGATATGAAACTTTATGAATTTCTTAAGTACACTTCCTCAAAGGTTTTGGCATACCACCCGTCCCCAATAATACGTAATTTTTAACTTCAGCAGGTTTCTTTCGATGGAGCACTAATTTTGTTGTCAAGTCATGAACAATGAAATTGTTTGTTATCTTAACGAGTTTCCTTGAAATTCCTTACTCCGGGATCGCAGCAACGCGAGATGGGTCAGTTAGTTTACTACAATATATCGTAAAAAGAAGGCTTTTTTTGATATTTTATTAAAGTAATTGAAAAAAAAAATTCTTATTACAGCAATTAATTCTGGCAACACTGTTAATTAAAATGCGTGCTGTTTCTACTAAAAAAAAACTCTTTATCAACCGGTTGCAAGAATTTATTCTTTTATCCAGCTTAAACGGTTTTTTTTCAATAGAATTAAAATAATGCTGTCGCACAGATTTAAAGTTATTGATTGCGTGTGAGCGTTTAATGAAATAAAATAACTTTAAGCAAATCGCCAATACAAAATGGTTTTTATCAGGGTTGAGGAGACGTTAAAAAAACACGACACCGACATCAACCAACAACACAAATCCGACTAATAAACGTTTATTTTTGTGAGTATCTCCCACTTTTCTTATTAATGTGCATTATATTAAAGATCAACCAAACCAATTGTTGCATATATGCATTTTTTAATTTACACTTGTGAGCAAAAACCTCGTAATTTGAATGCAATTGTCAGTGTGCGTTTGTTTATTTTGACATTTAAATTGATATAATACAATAAAACGCACTGCATAGACGTAACACTGATTTGACCAGGACTATGGGGTCGTTAAAAAAAACTCCGACACTGGCCAACAATACAACTCTTAACGAAAAAAAAAGTATAATTATAACAGGTTTTTTCCTATCATTCTTTAGTTTGTACATTAAATTAGAGATCAACCAACCAATCCGGCAAATTGTTCGTTGAGATATTCTTCAACGATATTCAAAAACGTCTAACCGAAAAAGAAATCGATGTCGCTCGTTTTTCACGATTCCAACTCTGTAATTTAACAAAAACACGACTAAAAAAATAATTATAACACAGTGAAAAAATAGCAATGTATTTTAGTTCTACATATTTCGGCTCAAGCCATCATCAGAACTATGCTTAAACGTACATTTGCTTAACTATTGTATATACAGCTGTATAGAAAAGGTACACAATACATCTTCACTTCTATTTTAACAACCTAGCTTACACCGCAAATATAAGTATTTTGCCGCTCCTCAGGCCATTGCGAAAGGCTAATGCATTTCTGTAATAAATCATTTACGGGCAGTATTTAAGTTTATTGAAATTGCCGCCTATTTAGTATATTTAAAATTTAAATTTTAGTTTTATTGCTAGCAGCTAGGTCGCGAGCACAGAAGAGAAGATGTATTGTACACCTATTCTACACAGCTATATATAGATGAGCAAATTTACCACACGGTGAAAAAATAGCAATATTTTAGTTCTACAAAATTATTTTTAACAAATATAGTTGATAGCTATTTCGGCTCACGCCATCTTCAGAACTATTAACTTATTAATTAATTAACAGAACTAGTTCTGACGATGGCGCGAGCCGAAATAGCTATCAACTATATTTGTTAAAAATAATTTTGTAGAACTAAAATACATTGCTATTTTTTCACCGTGTTATAATGGAGTTCTACCATGTGAATGCCAATTCAATCAATAAATCGTGCAGAGTTTCAACAATTCAAATCGAAATACAGCGTTATATTTTAAATGAAAATTTAGTACTATTTTCACAAATTTATGTTGATCATGAACGGTTGCCAATTCAATCAATAAAGCAAATTTACGTTTAAACATAGTTCCGACGATGGCGTGAGCGGAAATAGCTATCAACTATATCTTATATAAAAAAAAAATGTAGAACTAAAATACAATGCTATGTTTTCATCGTGAAGGAGTTCTACCGAGTAAATGCCAATTCAATCAATAAAAATAATTACGTCAGGTTTTCTTCCTACCTTCTCTATTAATGGGCATTAAATTGAAGATTAAACAATATATCCGGCAAATTGTTCATTGAGATATTCTTTATTAGCGTCTAACCGAAAAATCGTCTCCGATATTGACCAAAAACCCGATTCTGTCTCCGGTTAAAGCATGACAACACCGCAGCCCTGATTTGTGTCCATTTTAACAATAAGAAATTTGCATGAAAAACTCATTTATATTAGCTTTTTTTAGCGGAGTTCGACAATCTCATTGACGCGGGGCCGGTTTATCGCTCATACATCAGCAGTTTGATAACATTTTCAAGGTTTTACGTTTCTCTTCAGACTTGTCATAAATATTGGCACCCTCCATTAAGGAAGCATTAATCCTTTTATTGCCTCAAATACATCGGCCAATTGGTGCCGTTATTTCCACATTTTTTAAAAAACCAGGAATAATTTCGCCGACAAAACACACTAAGACAATAATATAATATATATTTTTGAACATAATAAACTATTTGAATTGTTACAATTTTGTACGATTTCACATTTTTTGTCACTAACGACCCGGATCTCGCCTTTCGGCATCTTCAGTCATTCTATCACACGGATGCAACAGAACTGACGTAAAATAAACAGTTAGCATCATATATATATATATATATATAAGTTATAAATTACAGATAAAACAAATTTAACAATTCAATCAAATAATAATTAACTCAATTGCCTGTGATAATTTTCATTAACGATCTTGCTAATGAGTCATTCTTGAAAGGGGTTTTTTTCAATAAATATCAATCATGTAACATTAAATAATATGTTTATTTTTTTTAGAATGCCTGGAGATGTCGAAAGGCGAAACCCGGGTCGTTAGTGACAAGACATGTGAAATCGTGCAAAATTGTAACAATTCAAATTTGATATTGAAATTCCAGCAATAAACTATAATGCAGGGCTGTTAAAATCTTTGGCCAGAGCCGAAGTCGTTAGAAGCGAGCGATTCGGGATAATTTTTCGATTAGACGTTTTTTAAAAATGTTTAATGAACAATTTGCCGGATTGGTTGGTTGATCTTTAATTGAATGCACTTTAATAGGAAAGATAGAAAAAAATCTGACAAAATTGACTTTTCTTAGTGTGAGTCGTGTTTTCTATTAACAATTCCACGGCTCTGCTATAATTGCATTGGGTTACTAAGTGTCTCAACGTAACAAGATTATTTATGTGATCGAAAAACAGACGAAATTATAATTTAGGAAGAGCAATGATACATCATTTAATAACTTCGTAAGATGACATATAGATGGCACCACCATTGACAATTTTTTATGACTTTTTAGATAGTGTCAACGTTTATGTTAATTTACAAGACACATAAAAATTATCAAGGAATTGCAGTTAATTATGTGCTTTATACTTCTAAGCAATGCATAGATAAACTAAGTAACCCTTGCAAGTCGTTTGACATTGTTACGGCCACGAAAATACAATTTTTGTCCAGGAAAGTTATCAGTCTGAGAAATTTCAAGATACCGAATTGGCATTTACTTGGTACAACGCATTTATATTGTTATTAGAATTTTTTTTTTAAGTAAACAGCTCTACATTTTTTTTTAATGGTTCTTTATAGCTATTTCGACTTCACGGCCATTGTCGGAGTTATGTTAAAAATAAACTTAAATATGTTCTACACACCGCATAAAAATTTTAATACAATACCTTGATAGAAAAGTGTAAAGATATATTTTTTTTTAAATAACTATGTTATTTTTTACATAAGACTGACTAATCGAAACATTTTTGGCAACCCTAATAAAAACCGGAACGCGTTGTGTCCGGAGACTAAAGAATACGAGATGAGCATTGATAGATTTTCGCATCTCGTATTTGTAATGAGGTTTTGTCAATAGTAAAATGAAGTATATTTTGAATGAATTATTGACATGAATAGATTTGCAAATAATTCTCAACTATTGCGGCAACTTACAATTACGCAAGATGTTAGAAATACAAATAATTACACGTGTTGTGTGATGTTTTCTAAATAAACATAGTTTGACATTATGTTTAACAGGGTTGCCGCATTATTACAACTAATCACGGAATACCGGAGTTCGAACACAATGAAAAATAACGAAATTAAAATGTGGAGTGCTGAATATTTTAAATTTTACGCTCACATTCTTTAAATCGTTCACTTTTGTGGTACTTTAATAAAGAAGAATTATTATAAAGCATTTAATCAAGTTTACAAAACGAGTTTCGTCAGGCATTCTATTGCACGAATAAAAAATGAATCAAGCCCAACATATTCATAACATAAACCGTAATATTTTTTCAAAACTTTTGTCTTTCGGCATCTTCGAGTATTCAAGCATAAAATTAAAATCGACCTTATAAGTTAGAGGACACATAAAGAGTAAAAAAAAAATAAGCGATTCATAATTATCTTTTAAATGTATGTCCACTACTAATGTGGATAATATGGACTATTAATGGAGGTTTGCTTGTTACACACTTGCTAGATATATTTTATTCGAATAGAGCAGGGATATATATAAATGATAGAAATGACACTGCCTTGGTTAACTTATCACTCTTACTACGCCTCGTTTTAAACATGGATAAAGAGGATAATGGATGTGTGACAGTAAGAATTTTTTAGAAATCACCCACGCCCTTGTAGAAAAGTAATAAGCTGTTCGAGCAGGGAGTTTCTGAGATTTTCAATAAATGACAGAATTATTTATTGATTGAATTGGCATTCACTTGGTAGAACTCCATTATAACACGGTGAAAAAATAGCAATGTATTTTACAGAATTATTTATAATGCAATATGAACCATTTGCACTCGACAAACGATGGCACACAAAAAAATCTGTCAGTTCAATAATTGAAAACAATAAAATAAAAAAATTTGTGTCATCCACAATTGAAAAGGATTAAAAAAAAGTGCAATTATATTATTTATGATATCGACTGAAGGTGCTTGATGGAATTTCAATATCAAATCAGATTTGTTACAGCATTGTACGATTCCTACGTCAGCTCTGTTGCATCCGTGTGATAGAATGCCTGAAGATGCCAAAAGGTGAAACCCAGGTTGTTAGTGACAAAACATGTGAAATCGTACAAAGTTGTAACAATTCAAAAGTGCAATTATAATTGATAAAATAGAAAAAAAATATTGGAAGCTTTGTTTAAACGTTTTACGTAATGTAATAATTAGGCTTTCGAATGTCTTCCGTTTGTAAATATTCGAGTACAAATGGATAAATTTGAAATCCCGAAAAAAAAAACAAAAATACCTATCACATCGGGAAAGCTGGCAGCCCTAATTTGAAAAAAAATACGCAAGCTAGTTACGGATATTAGTTGGATGTTGTTAAAACAATTTTGTCCGCCTTATCGGAATATGTACCTGTAATTGGTATTTGCTAAATCGAGAGTAATTGATAGGCAGGTAAAAAGCAATAACGCGAAATTGAGATCGGCGCCAAAATTCGCATAAAAAACATCGATAGTGGTTACATTACACTGTGTTACGAAATATATTGTATAATGATCGATTAACGAAGACGCTAGTTCAGACATATAAAGACCAATTTATGATATCGACTGAAGGTGCATGATGTAATTTCAACTTCAAATATGAATTGTTGAAACTTTGCACGATTCCAACTGTAACGTCATATAAATAAAACTATTGTATATTATGTCACCTGATATTGTATTCCCACCGTTGCCTACCAATTTGAAATAAGTAGGATCTCTAAGTCAAAAATCACCCAATTGCATTTTAATAATCAAACTCATTAACAGTATTAAGCAACTGATTAAATTTATTTCAGTTGTTTATTTGTATGCTATCATTAGGCTCTTTGCTTTTTGTCTTTATAATTAATTTCTCTTGTATATAACCGGTGCTAGCCGTTTATCGTGTGACAGTGTTTTGCCATTAACGACGAGGGTTTCGTCGTTCGGCATCTCGGGCATAAGGTTACACGGATGCAACAGAAATAAAACAGTTACATACAATCACTTTAAGGTGATGACTGTCACTTCTTGATGGAAAAGCATGATATTTTAAATAATAAAAACACAGTATTTAGTACTTATTTTCAAATTTTTTTTTGATCAGGACCGTAGGACAGGATACTAATTTACTTTATTTGTAACAATATTGTATGATTTTCTGTAAATTGTTTCTTATTTCTTGAACCCATGGTTTTGTATACCTGCTACCTTTAACTCATTTTTTTGTATAAATATACTTGTTTGTAAATTGTATTCTATCGGTTGGTAATGTTCGCGATGATCGAAACCATAACATCTTGATATACATTTTAATAATTTTTATGTCCATGTGAAAATATCGAAAGGCAAAACCCGGATCGCTAGTGACAAAACATGTGGAATACTATAATACAATTCAATAGCTTCAATTATAAATCTTTAATTGTGACACTTTTATTGTTAAGAGGTAAGTGTTCAAACTCTGAGAAAATCGTTAAATGACTTCTGGCATTTAACAAACGAAGTTAATGGTTCGTCGAATAGATTCTTTCGTAGGTCAGTATTTTTTGCGAGCTCTCAACAGGGGTGAATGATAACGCAATAAAACGTCTTCGCTAATGAGATATATCCCAGGGGAAAGTTTTTGTTTCACACCATTGTGAGGAGATTCCCTTCCACGAGGGGAATTCATTTCCTCAGCGCCTTTGAACCTCGATAGATTCACATACATGACAAATTAATTACTTCATTCGAATGGAAATTTTAACAAAAAAAACCCGTATCCGATTTCGTTATGCTTCAGAAATTTTTATCCTTTTAAGGAACAAAAAGGAGCGTGATTAAATAATAAAAAACATTCGTGTAGTCGTGGTGTGATGAGTCGGAGTCGTTAAAAAAAGTGACTCCGAATACTTCGATAAGACGATGTTGAAGAATATTTCAATGAACAATTTGCCGGATAGGTTGGTTGATCTTAAATTTAATTCGCACAATAAGGACAGATAGAAAACAACTGACAAAATTTAAATTTTTTTAGTCGACAGCCTTAACAACAAAAAAAACATTTTAATACCCTTTCTACAACATATTTTATAAAACAAGACTAGTTTCGCTAATCCTAAGCATTATCAACTGGTTTATTTTTATATAATTAAAATACCATGCCTTTACATCAAGAAATGACAGTTAAAACCGTAAAAGTGATACGTTTCCCCTATTAAACTATGAACAAGCTGAGTAATACAAAAATCTACAACAGTGCTCCGCAACCTTTTGTCTTCCACGGCACACCAACGTATTTTTGGTAAATTTTGCGGCACACCATAAGTCAACATTTATAATAAATTCGCCGTCGACGCATATATTACAACTTATTCATTCTGTTTTTTTTTTTGAATTGTTGCAACTTTGTACGATTCCACATGTCTTGTCACAAACGACCCAGGTTTCGCCCTTCGTCAGTCAGTTCTGTTGCATCCGTGCGATGGAATACCTGAAGATGCCAAGATGACAAGACATGTGGAATCGTACAAAGTTGCAACAGTTCAAATTTAATATTGAAGTTCCATCAAGCACCTTCAGTCGATATCACAAATTATTCATTCTGTATTATTCACTTTATTAAACTACAATATTTTATCTAATGAATTTACATTTTATGGCATAGATTGTGTGGTTATAATATTTATGTTCTTATGACATTTTAACAACGAAGAAATAATTATTTCTGTTTCCTTATAATTGCGTCTTCATAAAATATTTTATAATGTAGACCATAGTTTCTCAACCGGTGGTTTGAGGACCACTGGTGGTCCGTGGAATTTTTGTGTGGTGCGCGAAGATTTTTGGATCAGCCTAAGCAATTGAATTGCATGTCGTATTTTTTTGTTACTGTCTATTTTTATATACTCAAATATTACTACAATACAATAGTCAAGGGTTTTTGCATACGGTGTTGCTTTAAATAAAAAATTAATTAAATAAATATTTCTATTTTATTCAAAGGTTGATGGTCCGCAAAACATTTTTGGATGTTTTGGTGGTCCGCAGATATAAAATGGTGAGAAACTTTGGTGTAGACCATAGGTTCCTAACCTTTTTCGGGTGGCGACCCCTTTTCATAAAATCCATTTGACCCGCACTCCCCCCCCCCATACAATCCAAAAGCATACAAAAAAAAAGAGGTTTTTTAGTTGATCGTATAAGTTGGCGACCCCCCGAAAAAACCCTTCGCGACCCCCAGGTTGGAAGCCCATGGTGTAGACGAATCATTTGATTTTTCATGTGTTGGAAAAATGCACCGCGGCACACCTAGAATCGTCCAGCGGCACATCGTGTGCCACATGTGCCACGGAACACCGGTTGCGGATCACTGGTCTACAAGATACCTACAAAGCAAGCAATCGATTCACATAAATAAAGATTAAAATAACAGATGTTATCCCTAGGGAGAGATTATAATTACGGGACAGTCAGTGCATCTGCATAATGTTAAAATACGCGTAATAACTCGCATGTGTTAACACGACGCGCAATTACGTTCAGTGGTAAACGGGCATCATAGATTGATATCTTGAAATTAGCATGTGTAATGATGATCATAATAATAAACACGGGGCTACGCTAGTTAGAGTGGTCTGTCTACCAGCACGCATCCAAAGTAGGGATTACGACGTCGGTATTAACGAACCCGGGATACCGGTTTTAATTATACCACATTTTCCAAGTTCAATGCGGAACATCGTATTTGAATAATAATTAAAAAAAAAACAATTTTTAACAGTAGAAAACTTGAATTGTTACAACCTTGTACGATTCCACATGTTTTGTCACTAACGACCCGGGTTTCGCCTCTCGGCATCTTCAGGCATTCTATCACACGGATGCAACGGAACTGACAGCCAGTCAGTCTGTTCTCTCTATCACACGGGTGAGTGCTATGAACGAAACCGCTCTGATGGTAAAATATATCGTGGAAATAGTACTAAGCAAATGATTTATTATAACTAACTAAAACATATTTTTTGATCAGGACAGATTTCGCTCATCGCGAGTATTATCAACCGCTAGAATACATTTTACAAGCAAGTCTATTTGTACAATTTTTTTGAGTTAAACGCAGCGGGTATACAAAATATTAATACAAATAATTTAAATTAGTTTAAAAGTTAATTGTTACTTATGTACTTGATACTATGATAATTATCAAACAAAATTAATGTATATCAATAATCGAGCTTTTAATGAATAATGCTTTATCTTTCAGTAAGGAACGGGTGAACGATTTTCGGTAGTAGAGAATAATTATATATATTACCGACATAATCGTATAAACAGATTTCAGTGCTGCTCTACAAACGCTGGAAACATAAAATCTCTCACACTTCTGTTTAGAAACACTGGTTCATGATGCCTGGCACGTGATTCCGTGATTATATTTAAGTAAGTGATATTAAGTAACAACCGTCCGAGTAACTCTTAGAGAACCACTTATAATAATCTGTCGACGAGCGGACATATATGTAATTATCATTTCATTACCTGCCACGGCACACGCCATATGTTGCTCCGCGTCTGTTAGACTGCTTCTTTAGTGGATTACCGGTGATCTAAGGGTTAAATACGTGAACGCCGGCATAACATTATGTAATAAGGTTTTACTTTAGTATACCGCAGTGAAATGTGCATTTTAATAAACAATGACTCTCAGCGGGCAATATCTAATATCAAAATTTTTGAGACTATATTTTGCGCTTGTTTTTTACCATGTCCATAAATTAACTTTTGTCCGACGGTGAGAGTATTTGCGGAGTCGGGAAGTGTGATTAACTCGCCTTTTTTGAGACAACGTGGAATATCCTAACGATAGACTAATATTATTTATACGATAACTCATTGCACAGCCTCCAATTTTTCTAAAAGACAAAGTAAATCAAGGGTTTTTGCTAAGACAGAAAAATTTAACGAAAGGAAAAAATAAGCGGCGTACGTGAAGTAGTAGTCAATTTTGTTGCGTCTTGGTAGAAAAATATTATACTATATAATAAAACATAAAGTTTAAAATTTGCATCACTAATTTACGTATATACCACTGAAATTATTATTCACCATGTTTACCTACTGTTCATGCGTACTAGATGGCGTTAATCTCAATTTAAAAGTGTGCATGTATGATGAAATTAGTAAACAATAATAACTCCTCTATTAGATCCTTTTACTAACACTAGTTGTCATTATTTAATTATAATGATGGAATATAATTACATTCCCACACGATTTAATCAACGGCAACCAGCAGGTCAAGCTATTATTTGTATTTAAATATCTGAAACCATCGTAACATATAAAGGTTTATAATCAGAGATTTCCAAAAAGATAGAAGAGAATATAAGAGAAGTGCCTATATTACTAATTGTTGAAACGTTGTACGATTGATTCCTCATGTTGTGACTATCGACCCGGGTTTCGCCTTTCGGCATCTTCAGGCATTCCATCACACGGATGCGACAAAACTAACATACAACGGTTAGCATAGGTTACATACACGAATAATTTAAAATAAAGGAAAAACACAGACTTAAGACTAGGATCCATATAAACAATTAAAATATTTTTAGATAATATTGATTTAATAATAATGGCAACCAATTGCCTGTGATATGTTAATTAGCAATAAATAGTGTTAATCATGTAAGGATTCTACAACAAATAATAATCATCCGTCATTAAAATTCAATTGGGTAATTTTAAATATATTTATATACCAACTTGTTTACAATTAGTGGATAACGGTGGGAATAAAACATCAGGGCTGTGGGATCTTTTTTCAACTTATTTTTTTTTTAACAAAAAGCAGTAAAAATAAAGCTTTAGTAAGGACAGGAATATCGAATAAAGATTCACATTATATTCTTTTCAGAATGTTTTAATAAATGATTAATTTTTATTTTTGATTGATACTGTTGACTATTTAAGTCCCAGGTGCGGAACTGCGAACGGTAACATCTCAAAACATACACATTCCACTTTCTTCGTTAATTGCGAGCGAAATGACTCCCCATTAACAGGCGGTTGGCGCTTATTAACTTTATCACTCAGAATCTCGCGGTTTGTTCATTTTACCACCTCACTTGCTCCATGTACCACATTTTCGCGATATGAATTCTCGCTGACACATAATAACATTATCTGAGAGCAATTAGAGTCGGTTGTTAACTGATGGTTTTTAAGTAAATTTGCTTATACACACACAACATCAAATTGATGTAATCTATCTCCAAAAATGATGACTTATATAAAATCTTTAAATGATTAAAAAAAAAGATAAAATTTGGAATATTGACTGAGAGTGCAATTTTGGTTTTGGTTAATTAATAAATCAATCAAGCGCTTAGACGTAAGGTTTATATGCTTCAAATTTAAATTGTTGAAACTCACAATATGCAATTTATTATGTTATGTCACTAACGACCCTGGTTTCACCTTTCGGCATCTTCAAACATTCTATTGACTGAATTGGCATTCACTTGGTAGAACTAGATAGTTCTGACGATGGCGTGAGCCGAAATAGCTATCAACTATATTTGTTAAAAATAATTTTGTAGAACTAAAATACATTGCTATTTTTTCACCGTGTTCAAACATTCTATTACACGGACGCACGGAACGTATTTAGCGGAGTGCTTCTCAATCTTTTTATAAAGGATATAACCCGCGACCCCCATACAATGAAAAGTTAGTTTAGAAGACTGTATAATTTTAGTTAACTATATAAGTTTGCGACCCCCTAAAAAGCCCGTCGCGATCCATAGGTTGAGAGCCATTGATTTAGCGTTAATAAAACTTATCACAGGCAATTGGGTGTCATTATCATTAAATCGATATTATTTAATGTTATTTCAGTTGTTTATTTGGATCCTAGCCTATTTTTCCTTCTCTATTAACAAATATGGTATAAAACTGAAGCTAAATGTTTAGTGTGTTATTTCTTTTGTATCCGTGTAATAGAATGTCTGAAGATGATAAAAGGCGAAAACCGGGTCGTCAGCAACAAAATATGTGGAATCGCACAAAGTTTAAACAATTCAAATTACGATAAAGCCTATTTATATTATGCAAAATATGGAGTTTATATTTATAAGAGAAAGCCAGCAGGTATACAAAACAAATGGTTCAAGAACTAAAAAAAACGATTTACAGGAAGAGATACACTATACATTAATATTTATATAAAAGTCAACAATCTCTTATAAATAATCTGCAAACAACATCAAGACGAATCAATAATCTTAGTTCCACAAAATTCTGTAAAACTAAAACTCATTGCTATTTTTTCACCGTGTTATAATGGAGTTCTACCAAATTCCAATTGAATCAATGAATCAATAATCCATTAAGGGCTCCGAACAATCACGAGAGACTCATTGGGAAGAACAATATCAAAGATTATGGATAAAAAATGTTTTAAGAGTCATAATTTATGATATCGACTGACGGTTTGCTTAATGGAAATTCAATATCAAATTAGAATTGTTACAACTTTGTACGATTCCAAATGTTTAACATGTGGAATCGTACAAAGCTGTAACAAATCAAATTTTATTTTTAAAAGTCAGTTATGGCCTCGGAATTGTGAGTTAAAACAATGTTTACTTAAATTTGGGGTGTTGTATGTTCGTCTACTTTCAGAAGAATTTTCCCATAGAGCCAAATGCAACTGATAAGTGAATTTAACTTTCTACTGTTATATATGGGGAATGTTCATAATTTGATTGTTTTTCAAGACATAATGCATCAACAATCAGAAGTGATAATTGAAACAACATTCCTAAGTAACACGCACCTGTTTTTATTGAATTTATCTACACGGTTTAAGCGTTGAATCCATCTCGTATCAACAGCGTTATTTACAGAAACGGAGACATACGGACAGACTTTCAACAAATAAATACATTTACATACAAATAATAAATACGGTTCCCCCGCAGCAGTCCCCACTCCGCCAGAGTGACGAGTGTTACCACATTGAAAGGAAAACAATTATTCAAATAACAATAAACAGTGGGAGATGATAGGCTTAGAAAGTATTATTTTTTAAGCCAATAAGGTTTAGAGTTTTAATAATAAAAACAAAATTTCAGTAACGTTTATGTTATAGGATTAGATCGGCTTAATTCATTGCGAGAACTTTCCACTGTCGTTTTATCTAAAATATATTTTATAATATCAGAATATAAGTATAAATATTTTCAAAAAATATTCGTTTTTAAAAGCATTATTTAATTTGTGAACTGAAAGTGGTTGGTGGAATTTCAAAATCACATTTGATTGCTAAAACTTACATTACTGTACTATTACACATGTTTTGATACTTTCTATCGAATGAAATCTATCGCACGGATGCAGCGCAACTGACACACAATAAATAATAAGCATCGTTTATATAATATACTATAGGAATTGATTACTTAGAAAAAATACAGACACTAAGGCTAGGATCCAAAGATACAACTAAAATAACTATAAAACTAGGATATTAGAACAAAAGAGAAGATAAGTAAATGTACGTTTAAACATAATTGTGATGAGGACCTTTTTTATAGAACTAGAATTTTATAGAACAAAAATACATTCCTATTTTTTCACCATGTTATAATGGAGTTTTAGTTCTACAAAATAAATGTTTGCATCTTTGTAGTAAGGGTCGCAGAATGACAGCTTTGGAAAAGCTGGAGATCAATAGACATCAATTATCACAAAGGATTCTTAACGAACAAACTAATATAATAGAATCTCCATTAGTTCGACCCTATTATTACTAGGGGGTGGTCTGATTTGCTTCCGTAATGACCACTTCCGTCCCGCATGTAAACTTATTGCCATAGCCGCGTTTTTTTTCATTTAGAATGTTTGAAAATTTGGTGTTGTTGTGTGAAAGTAACAAGCTAGGCCGTTAAAACAGGAGAGAGGATGTATTGTTTGCCTTTTCTACACAGATATATATATAGATAAGCGAAAGTTAGTTTAAGCATAGTTCTGACGATGGCGTGAGCCGAAATAGCAATCAACTATATTTTCTAAAACTAATTTTGTAGAACTAAAGTACATTGCTATTTTTTTCACCGTGTTATAATGGAGTTCTACCAAGTGAATGCAAATTCAATCAATATAATGGATTTCTACTAAATCAACGCAAATTCAATTAATAAATTAGAATTGTAAATTGAAATTCCTACGATTCACCATGTATTGTAGCTAACCACCCGTATTAGGCCTTTCGGCATCTTCAGGCATTCTATCACACGGATGATACAGAAATGTCAATTTAATCTATAGTGATTTTCATAATTTATGATATCGACTGAAGGTGCTTGCTGGAGTTTCAATATCAAAGTTCAATTGTTAAAACTTTTTTCAACACTTCGTCGTATCGTAATAAGTTTCAACAATTCAAATTTTAGGTTAAATTTTGTCAGTTTTTCCCTACTTTTCCTATTTATGTGTCAGTTGTGTTTCATCCATGTGATAGAATGTCCGAAGATGCCCAAAGGCGAAAACCGGATCGTTTTAACAATTCAAATCTGATATCGAAATTCCATCAAGCACCTTCAGTCGATATCATAAATTATGTAATATTAATCAATACATTTATACTGATTAAAACCAATCAAAATTTTTTTTTTTATAATTAATTAATTAATTGTGTTGTCTTTGCAGTAAGAAAGGTCATAAATTCATGTGGGTAACTGAAAACTATCACAACAGATCAATAATAAAATAAGCAAGGTTTTGAGCTATGAACCGTCCAACGAATCATAGATTCTAGGGTTCGATTAAACGGCATAATGTGGTTGGCAGCATTTTGATATGCACTCAAAACGTGGCCTTTCTTGTTTTGTCAACGACTGTATTCAAACAAAAAATACGACATCTGGAAACACTCAACCATCGTCAACTTAGCAGTGTATACTCGGAAGACAGTAAGTTAAAAGACAAACGTGCTAGTCGACTTGTATTGTATGAAGACGATAGCGAGTGAAACAATATTATTTACCCTTCCAATACTCCAAATGTCCGGCATACAGACATCACCGACTGCAGGGCCGTATCCGAGAAAAAATTCTCATTTGGTAACAATATTTTAGAAATATACAGTTTGTATCTGGACTATTGACCGATCAGAAGGGTTCAAAAAATTTACGCTTGATCGTCAGTTCTGTTGCATCCGTGTGATGGAATACCTGAAGACGCCGAAGGGCGAAACCCGGCTCGTTTGTGACAAAACATGTGGAATCGTACACAATTGCAACAATTTAAATTTACGCTTGACATAAAAATTATTTTAAATTAATTATAAAATTAATTTGAATTGTTAAAATTTTATGCGATTCCACGTGTTTCGTCACCAACGAGCCGGGTTTCAGCTTTCGGCATCTTTAGGCATTCTATCACACGGACGCAATAGAACAGTCAACAGTCAGAACCCAACACCAACACCTCACAAAGTGACAAAAATATCGTCAACCATCACCCAAATTTATTACATTTGGTCGATGTATTTGGCAGAACAATCGTCGCATTGAACTTTTCGTAAGCACCACTACATTTTAACCGTCATTCAGTATGTTAATTCCATCATTTAAAAAATCATTCAAAATGCTAATACGTCCCTTCTAGTAAGTATTCAGTACAATGGGCGTTAGGTGTGAATAGAATATCGACGTTCTGAATAACTCTACCGAGACTGGTTGATCGGATTCCATGTCCATTAAACAAAACTGAAGCCTCGAAGTTTTCCTTATAAATTTACACCGTTAAAGTATCCATGGGAAAATTTTGTTCCCACAAGTCGGGGAAATCAAGCTATTAACCCTTAACAACGGACGTACCAACTTTTGGATAGCCGAGTGTAATGTGTTGAATATTTGACACTTAGAATTATTTTTTATTGTTATCGACTGAAGGTACTTGATGGAATTTCAATATCATATTTTAATTGTTGAATTTTGTATGAATCCACAAGTTTTATCACTAGTGATCGGTCAGTTTTGTTGGAACTGTGTGGTAGAGTGCCCAAAGATGCGAGTTAAATCAATGAAATCGATGAATCGTTGAAACCTTGCACGATACTGCCAACTGTAACATCCTATAAATTGAATTGAACCTTAAAAAATCTAGTTTTAACAATCCAATCACTTTTTTGAATCCGTGTGATAGAATGTCTGTTTACATGATTTTGTTAACCTGCTTGTTATCAACACAAAATATCTTTATACTAAGGCTTGTTTGTAATTCGTGTACCATCAGTTGATAATGCTCGCGATGAACGAAACGTGTCCTGGCCATAAAATACATTCTGAAAAAACAGTACTTAAAAACGTTTTTTAAAACTTAAAAAAATTATACATGATAAAATGTGGTATGAAATCAAATATTAAAATTTATTCTGTCGCCGTCACGTATGTACGTAAAAGTGGGTACTAGTCGTAACCTGTTCTTCATAATAAATATACCCTTGCAAATTTATGATCACCTGGTAATAAATGGGCGTTGGTAATTTGCTGCTAGCTACTGGAGCCGATAATCGTCCGCTTTTAATCCGGTTAATCGAATTCAAGTGTCAGATCATATCATTTGAGGTTAGTTGATTCGTGTTATCATATGTCGCGATAGGGTACTTCCTTTTGGTATTAACCTCCGAAGTAATGATTTTCTCAATTAATTTTTAATTTTCTAACAGATAATCATACAATGTATATCTGGATAATGGGTATTTTTATTTTTTTATTAGAAATACCTACCTATTTCAATCTGGCAAGTAACGATCAAACATCCAGATGTCTAATCGTTACTTTAAAAAAACACCATTAATATATTAATGATAGTTAATTTTATTTCTTGTAAAATCCTTTCAAGAATGACTCATTAACAATATCGCTAATTATCACATGCAATTGTGTTAATTATAATTAAATTCGTTCTAGCTGCAATTTAATGATTTCCTTGTGTTTTCCTGTAATTAATAACATTGGTATATAGACGATGCTAAGTGTTTATTTCACGTCAGTTCTTTTGCACCCGTGTGATAGAATGCCTGAAAATGCCGAAAGGCGACACTCGGGTCGCTAGTGACAAAACATGTGGAATCATACAATGTTGTAACAATTCAAATTCAATTTACATTATTTGTAATAATATTTTACGATTTGAACTTTTTGTAAAAATGCTCGCGATGAGCGAGACCCGTCCTGATCAAAAATATACTGCAGAAATAAATACTAAAAATGTGTTTTTAGTATTTAAAATATCATGGCTTTCCATATAGAAGAGACAGTTAAAAGTAACACATATATTGATTTATATATATATTTATTATAAAGAAAATGCAAGGTTAAATTAAAAATCAATTATTCGTTGCTGCAAATATTACCCTAGTACACGAATCGAAATAAAATCTTCTTTCAAAAAGTGAGGTGCGGTCTAACTAACAGCTTACTTAATTCAGCATGCTAGAGTAAGATACTCATTGCGCTCATCAGTTCAATGGTCTTGTACAAATATGGACACTAGATTTTTTTACAGTATCGAGTTCTCACAGTCGAAAGTCGACAGGATGCGGTCGTCGAGAGGAGACAGCGGCGCTTGTCTCATAAGCAGATTGTCGAGATTGTTTACTTGACTAAGTGCGCAAATGACCAACCGAGTGAATTGTTGACTGCTAATGCACATTGTTGTGAGTGAATCGGGCAGACGATGAGCGATATGTATGTGGTATACCGCAAAAATCACACAGCCGGTGGAATGCTTGGCAGGGCTGTCAGTAGACCAGAGTCAGTTTAGACCGGTGTAAAAAAAACCGGTAGTCAATTCCCTGTTGACTCACATTCAAAATATTCCAACACGAAATATTTTGAAAATCATTTCAGAAGTAATCTATTATATAATATAGATAAAATTTCAATAGAAAATATGAATTGTTGAAACGTTGTACGATTCGCCATGTTTTGTGTCATTGTTACAATATAAATAATATGACTCATTTGCAAGATCGTTATTGAAAATTTTCACAGGCAATTGTGTCAATTATTACTAGATTTATATTATTAAACTTGTACTAGCTGCAATTTCCTGCTTGCCTTGTGTTTTCCTATAAATAATAACTCTGATATATAGACGACGCTAACTGTTTATTTTACGTCAGGTCCGTTGCATCCGTGTAATAGAATGCATAATGATGCCAAAAGACAAAACCCGGGCTTTAGTGAATTTTTTTTCAAAAGTAGTATATGACACCGATGGAATTTCAATACCAAATTTGAAATGCTTAAACATTGTACGAATCCACATGTTTTACACTAGTGACCCATCACCGACCTGAAGATGCCAAAAGACGTAAATATAACGATATGTTATTATTCAAACACATTTTTATTCAGAACAGTAATGTATAACTGATGCTTTAAGGTGATAATCCCAAGAATAATTAATTTAATAATGGTCACTAACCATTCGTTGTTAAAACACAACAAACGCGAGTTTACGTATTTTACCTACGAATAAATTTCTATGACAGCTTATAAGTAATACATACCACACATAACTGGATGTATAGTTTAAAACATTAAAAAATCGATAGATTGAAAATATTTACTACTAATTATTCACTTCTAATGTGTTATTTGTCACTTCTTGTATTAAATAATAAAAACACATTTCTTAGAACTATTTTAACAATATACTTTATATTAACTGATCATAAATAAGATAGTTAATAGTTCTAAAAAGTGTGTTTTTATTACTTAAAAAACACTTTTTTGAACTAGTTGTTTTGAACTAGCCCGAGTTGGTATGTAATATTTAGGCATGTATAAAATGCCGTTATTATTATTGACCGGTTCGTGTTCAACTTTTTGCCAACCCTATTCGCAAAAGCATGACTATGTGATAGAGACATCAATTACGCACGACTTGTTGTTTACTTAAAACGGCCATAATGACAATTATAACCTCCATTACACAGCTTTTAAAACCAACAAGAATTATTTTCAAAACAATCAATATTAATTAAGAAGAGGCGGGCATGGCATGCGCCCACGTTGCAGTATACTGTATACCGATTCAGGCGTCGGCAACTTACTGAATCCAGAGACGAGTGTAACGGAAAACAATGTGCCGAAAGTAACAGTTATGCAAATTATTTCAGTCATATTAATACGCTATTTTAAATAATAAAAACACATTTCAGTACTACTTCCACAATATATTATATGATCAGTACCGGTTTCGCTCATCACGAGCATTATCAACCGATTCTACCGAGTTGATTAGCGAAATTGGTCCTGGTCGTATAATATGTTGTGGACACGGTACTAAAACACGTGTTTTTATTTCACAAATATCGACTGAAGGTGCTTGATGGCATTTCAGTATCAAATTTGAATTGTTACAATTTTGTACGATTCCACATGTTTTGTCACAAACGACCCGGGTTTCGCCCTTCAGCATCTTCAGGCATTCTTGTCAGTTCTGTTGCATCCGTGAGATGGAATACCTGAAAATGCCGAAGGGCGAAACCCGGGTCGTTTGTGACAAAACATTTGGAATCGTACAAAATTGTAACAATTCAAATAAAAAAAAAACATAATAGGCGATGTCGACTGAGGGTGTATATTTTTTAAATTAATTTCTTTTAATTTAAAATTATCACTCACGGCTTTCGTCTTTCGGCGTCTTTGGGTGTTATGTTACAATATTGCAATAGAACTGACAGTTAAACAGTTTGTATACACATGTGAAATATAACCTTAAAATATCGAAAGGCAAAATCTGGATGGTCAGTGGATAATTTCGTAGATAATTTTAATAAATATTTTTTATGATCAGAACCGGTTCCTATTTATACCTTTCCAGTTTATGTCCATTAAATTAAAGGTCAACCAAACAATGCGGCAAATTGTTCATTGAGATATTCTTCAAAATCGTCTAATCGAAACGTAGTCGGAATCGCTCGTTTCTCACGTCAAGACATAATCATTCAATGATCTAGTTTTCGTCTTACACTAATATCAAATTAATCAGCAGTGTTTGAAGTTAAATATAATATTATACAAATATAGCTCAACGAAAACTCAAATTTGAAAAATAATACATATTTGTAAAACATTTTTATAATCGGCTTAAAGCAAATTATTGAACTAAATAGAATATTTTCCAAGAAAGGGAATAAACAGCCAAATTAATTGCGCAATAAAAACACTACACTAGCTTTGATGTAACGATTTGAATAAACAAATTTTCAAATCTCCAGGGATATAAACGCAATAAAAATTTAATGACTTCTTTTGGGCTCCTTGGAATTTCCTTTTCAATTTATTCCACCGCTTTTCAGAAAATTTCACTCGAATTTGTTTATTTTTCGCTGCGCATTTTAAAAATGTTTCTTCATTATTGCGAAAGGTGAGTTGTTTTTTTTTTATTTTGAAAAAGAAATACAATAAAATGTCGACTAAAGATAATTCATGTTATTTTAATTAATATGAAATTTTAATTAATATGAAATTCAAATTGTCACTAACAAACCCAGTTTCGCTTTTCGGCATTTAACAAAAGCTCATGCAAGCTTTCATCAAACTTTTCATTGTTTCAATAATAAATTTGAATAGTTAAAACTTTTTACGATTCGACATGCCTTTCGGCATCATCATGCATTCTATCACACGGATGCAACAGAAATGACTTCAGTCAAGACATGTGGAATCGTACAAAGCTTTAACATGTGCAAATTTGACAAGTAACGCAATTAACAATCGATTGATTAAGCTTATAAGTATATATTTCTTAACAAAACAAAAACTCAATTATATTTTGATGATAGTTGATTATTATTTGTTGTAAAATCCTGTTTAAAAGTAATTATTGATTATGAAATTTATGACAAGGAATTGTGTTAATTATTATTGGATTAATACTGAATTTATTTTAGCTGTCATTTAGTTCTTTCCCTGTGGTCTGTGATCAGTCGATAATGCTCGCGATGAGCGAAACCGGTCCTGATCAAAAAACATATTGTGGAAATAAGTACTAAAAAATGTGTTTTTATTATTTAAAACAAACGATTTCGTACGAAAATACGGAACTGGGTCAAATTCGATTGAGTAATCAGGTTTTAATTTCCTCAGAATAGAGGCGTCTTTTTTTCGAGAAAACCTTTGAACCGCAACGCTAGGATTTTATTTTCTCTCAATAACGGCGCTAAATAATTGGCGGGTAAGACAAATTCTAAGCTTACAAAGGATTCGAATAAATTAATTGAAACATATTGCGACGGGCACAAAAAAGCTAATTTGTAAATAAAAAAAAGAGAAAGTTTACAAACGGCAGTAACATGATGTGATCAATTAACTCATAGAAACCCGGTACCGTGTTTTGACGTGATACAAAATCCAACGCCCGAGTACCGGAGCCGTGTTTTGACGTTATAGATTAACCCTTGGAAAACAATCAAATTAGTGACATCTTGCGATGCGTTTGGCAGGAGCATCTTGGATTTTCTTTGGAAATTTCAAAACAGTCATCTAATTACTAATATGGTCTATATCAGCGGTTCTCATGTGAGGCCACAAGAGGATTTTGCAACGGCCAGTTTAATATTTATTAGCCTGTTCAAAAATTTTGGTCGAAGTTATACGTTGACCATGAATCAAGTCAATATAAAGAATTAACAACAATTGCTTTACTAATTTTGTCGATTTTACCTACAACTGTATATTGTGAAAGATCATTCATATAAACATAAATATCGAAACTATTTAGTTTAATCTTTAAAAAATGCCATTTAATTTGAATTGTTGAAACTTTGTCACCCTACCCGGGTTTCGCCTTTCGGCATCTTCAGGCATTCTACCACAAGGATGCAACATAACTGACGCACAATAAGCAGGTAGCATCGTCTATATACCAAAGGTATTGATTACAGGAAAAGGATTACCCCCAAGGCAAAATGCCATTTCTTCAAAACTTTACTGGGCACAAGGCTAGGTTTTTCACATTTTGGCCGGGACTGATAGTGTAAGCACAATTAAGACGGTTGGACCACTCAAACGACCCTCGCTGGTATTATTTCGAATACAAATGCTACAAAATGAATACAAAACGGCGTTTAAGTAAAAAAATGTTTCCAAATGTCCCATCATGAACGGAACATGTAAATGTTTAAATATTAACACATTCGCGACGGTGTGAGTTTATACAAAGTAAGGATAAATTGTAAATTGATAAAATTGCTAGTTGTCTTACAAAAATCTTTCATAACTTTTTTTCTATTGAGAAATATTTGTTGAAAATTGGTAAAATTATTCATCTATTCATTCATTACTTTGAGTTTTAGTACGGTGAAAAAATAGCAATGTATTTTAGTTCTACAATTTTTTTTATAGGATATAGTTGATGGCTATTTGGCTCAACCCATCGTCAAAACTATGCTTAAACGAATATTAGCTTATCTATATATAGCTGTGTAGAAAAGGTATACGATACATCTTTATTAAGAACTTTTTGTGAGAGTTGATATCTATTGTCGAACAAACTTATATATATCGGTCGCCATTGCTCAATCCACTACAGAGCGCTGTTTTGTTTCCGAAAAACACCATTTCCGTGCCATATGTAAGCTTATTGATATAGCCGCTTTTTTAGTTCCATTTACAATTTTTGAAAGATGTTAGTTTTATTGTTAGCAAGAAACAAACTAGGTCGTTAAAACAGGAGAGAAGATGTATTGTGTATCTTTTCTACACAGCTATATGTAGATAAGCAAATGTTCGTTTAAGCATAGTCCTGACGATAACGTGAGCCGAAATAGCTATCAACTATATGTTATATAAAAAAATTGTAGAACTAAAATACATTGCCATTTTTTCACCGTGTTATAATGCAGTTCTACCAAGTGAATGCTAATTCAATCAATACTTTAGTTTGGTTGAGTTTTATCGCCATATGTTTTATAATTTCTGTTTATTATTAAAACAACCAATTTAAGTAGTATATTCTTATAAAGTCTATGTATTTACGTATCGGTAGACACTGTAGTTCGAGTGTTCAATTGTTTTTCATACCGCTTTGATGTATTTTGTAATCATTCAGTTTTGGGGATAAGCCACAAAATCACATTACTTCATGATTGCCAGAATTGATAGCCACAAATAAAAAAGAGCGTCGTGCAAGCAATAATGCCCATCCTTGTGAAATAATGCCTGAAGATACCAAAAGGCGAAACCCGGGACGTTAGTGACAAAACGTACGTAATCGCACAGTTTCATCAATTCAAATTCAATATTGTAGTAGTACTAAAAAACGTGTTTTTTCGAAAAATTCCATTTAGCACATTACAAGTGATTAAGATTAAAATTTAATTGAGAAATATAATACCTAAAATTACGTATTTATTTAAAATTGTTGGGTTACGAAGGGATTAAATATCACATGACATATCACTGTAGGAATTAAATTATTCAGATTGTTGACTAATTGAATTAATCTCACGTAAGGGATATAACAAGGGAAAATAGGGGAGGTTTAACAGTTCATTCGAAAATGAATGCGAGAGTGAATGCAGTGGGGTGATCGGTTAACAAGAAGTTCGGACTGCGAACAAATCGGCCAATGAAACACTTTCACGAAAGATTTTTGTGTTCGGACAACGAGCACAGATTCGGATAACGAACTAAAACGAGTTTTCTAATTGATATTAAAAATTTCATGCTACATTTATAATCGGTTAACGAACAATTCGGATAGGTAACGTAAAAAATTTTTCTTCTTACCTCCGACCAAGTTCTTAACAATTGTATTGTTTCATTTTTACATACCCATAAGCTGTTTGCATGTTTTTATTTCTTCCAAATTATCTACCAAAGCCGTTCTTGACGAGTGTCTTGTTTCAATGCAGACATCGTCGATTTGTATCCTGGCGTTTGATTGGATCGCTTACCTAAAAAAAAAAAACACAATTGAAAAGGCAAATATAAAATGTTAAAACTTTGTATGAATCCACATGTTTTTGTCACTAATTACTTAATTACAACGGAAAAAACATTCAATATTATTAATTCTGTGTTAATGACGATCAATTCAATTGCTTGTGATAAGTTTTATTAACTCTAAAAACTGTTAATGGGTCTTTGATCAAAGGATTGTATAACAAATAATAATCAACTATCATTCATATGCAATTGGATAATTTTAAACAAAGATATACTGGCTTACTTCAAATTCGTGGGTAGCGGTGGGAATTAAACATCAGGTGACATTATATAGGAATTCAATTTATGAGATTGTCTCCGGATTCAACTAATCTCACGTAAGGGATTATTGAGAAAATTATGCTGTTTGTTAAGAATATAATAATGTAATATATAAATTAATAATTACAAATAGTACTAAACATTGTGTTTTGTTATTTAAATGTAGTAACACATCTTGAAATAAAGGAACGTGACAAAAAAGTTCGTTGATTTTTCTTAACAAGAAGATATATAATATTTATAATAAAGTGCCATCACATTGTTGTTAAAAAAAAAAACACGCCTTTTCTGTATAAATCGGCCAACTACGCAATATAATAAACAATTCTGTTTCACAATTAAAATAAACAATTTCGAGTGTAACACAAAACATTACACAGACGAAACACAACAAATATAAATACACTTTGTTTGTTTTTGCTCGCTCGAAGTACCGGATAATTTGAGAATTATACGAACTAAAAAATAAAGCAAACATTTGTATCGAAATTAAGATGTTTACATCGATGGTTGTACTAAAGAGAGTGATTTGATTTAGTAAGCCGTTATATTTTAGTGCGTTAGTTATTTTGATAGTAAAAAATATTAAATAACGGCTACGTTATGAGAAAATGTGGAATATAAATAATATACTTTTAAGGTGTTAACTGTCACTTCTTGATGGAAAGGCATGATATTTTAAATAATAAAAACACATTTTTTTAGTACTTATTTCCACAACATATTTTTTGATCAGGACCGGTTTCGCTCATCGCGAGCATTATCAACTGATAGAATACAATTTACAAAGAAGTATATTTATACAAAACAAAAAATTAAGTTGAGTTAAAGGTAGCAGGTGTACAAAACCATGGGTACAAGAACTACGATAAGTAGCTCGTCTAGACACCACATTTCACATAAATTGTCAACTTTTCATTCTTTTATTCATCGCTTGTTGACAATTCCTATGACAGAATCAAATTTCAATTTAGAATTAAACACCATTAAACAGATCGCACTTAACGATGGATACGATGCAAAGTAGATTGATCGACTTGTCTTTAAAAAAACCAAAAAAATTAGCTTTATTAAATGTAACCTCGAGCTTGATGATTGATGTTCCCTCCGTTGAAAAACGTTGGGTAAAACTAAGTTATTTAGGCAGAGTTTCTGAAAACATATCCAAGAAGGTAGACAAAAAAACATTTTAATGTAACTTTTTATAAATATGTAAATTGTATTCTATCAGTTGATAATGCTCGCGATGAGCAAAACCGGTCCTGATCAAAAAATATATTGTGGAAATAGGTACTAAAAAAATGTGTTTTTATTATTTAAAATAAATAATATACATATAGTAAATTACAACTTTAGTTATCGACTGAGATTGCTTGGTGGAATATCTATATTCGATGTATCATACCAATGGAAAACTACAGAATTGGTGGAATACAATATCAAACATGTTATATGAAGTTGAAATAGCACTGATAATTGTTACAACTTTGTATGATTCCACATGCTCTGTTACTAACGACCCAGGTTTCGCATTTCGGCATCGTCAGGCATTCCATCACACGGACGCAACAGAACTGCCAGTTTTGTCAGTTCTGTATATTTAATTTACGATATTGACTGACGGTGTGCTTGGTGCAATTTTGATATCAAATTTGAATTTTTAAAACTTTGTGCGTCGGTTATGTTGCATCCGTGTGATAGAATGCCTGAAGATGCCGAAAGATGACCCGCGTCGTTAATGACGCAACATGTGGAATCGTTCAAAGTTGTAACAATTAAAATTTGATATTGAAATTGCGTCAAGCCCCTTCGGTCGATATCATAAATTACAGTAATACTTTAGCAGTGTAACTTGCTTAAATACGATTTAAACTCGCTTTAGTCACTGTTTCTATGTAAGCAACGAACATATGAGCAACTCGAAGTCTGCTTACTGATTCTCAACGCGTCTCCTTGTAATATGACATGAGAAAGAGTTTTCTTGACATAAATATTGAAAATAGGGTTGTCAAATTCGTCGCGCATTATTGTACCGGGATATGACGTGTTCCGGGAATAGCTCTAACAATACAACTGAATAATTTGTTAATTGAGATTGAAAAACAATGGAGAAATATTATAGTTCTTCGGATTGCAAAGAGTATGACAAACGACATCGTATGATTATTTAAATCTTCAAATGACGTAGTCCAGCGATTTTTTTGATTTTCCATGAAGTTGGTAAACATAAATCGTTGCAGCCATTGCACACCAACTTTAAGATACAGTTTATTTTTATTGCCTGAACTCACTCTCGTCTCCATTCAATGAGTCGACATCCAAAATTAATATCGATAAAAATTGTACAGTTTGTAGAACTAAAATACATTGCTATTTTTTAACCGTATCAAACAATATACTATATGTATTTTAGTTCGACAACAAATTGTAAGATACAATATATAGTTGAACTAAAATACGTTGCTATTTTTCACCGTGTTATAATGGAGTTCTACAAAATAAATGCCAATTCAATAGAGAACTAAAATACATCGCTATTTTTTCGCCGCCTTCTAATGGAACCTGCCAATTCAATCAACCATAGGAATAGACAACGTTATAACGTCAATATTTCACGTCACCATTGTACACCGTTTGGGAGAAATTTTTGTTATATAAACACAGATGCATTTTTTGCTTTGTAAATATTTAAAAAAAATGTACAGAACAACCGTTAAAGCCATCAAAAATATACGTCATCAAGGACACTATAGAAGGAGCTGTAGTCAAATTAAAAGGGAAAAATGAAGAATTGACATTGTCTTCATTGCCATAGATTTCGATCGACCCTATTGAAAGCCTTTAATATAAAATCAGACAATATTAGGCTACGAAATCGATTATCTAACACCTGTTTTCGACAAATAATTTAATTTGTAATTATCTTTAAATATAACAAGTCGACAAGTCTCTGATTTGGCTTGCCTATTATAGATTTCCACGTACTGACAAAATCAAATGTGGGTGCAATGAATGCGACAAAATGACAAATTTATTTCTTCTCCGTACAAGAAAAAATATTCTTTATACACCGAAAATTCTTAGAAGTATGAAGAAATTTATTTTTTTAGAAAAATATTCAGATGTCGTACAAGCAAACATTTTTATTACGTGGGTAAGCCGTATAATACAGAGGTCTGCAACTGTTATAGATGAGAGTTTAGATTCGATTTTTGGGTCAAATTGGAAAAATAAGATAGTAAGGATTTTTTATTCGATTGTCGTGTCTACCGAAAATCATATCTCCATAATGTTTTTTCATACTTGATGGCCAAGTTTTTCAAGTCTCCTTCACAGCTAAAATATTGATTGTTTCTCGAATATTTCTTTCATCGCTGTCGATAAAACGTAAACGCTGCAGAGCTGAGCAAGCCACGATGAATTGAAAATTATTCAAGTCTCTTATAATTTATTTTTTCGTCATTTTTGCGACAAACGTTACGATCCGAGAACTCGCATTGGGGCGTCTTCGCATACGCGCAGCGATACAACTAAAAATTAATATGAATTTTAATTCTTACGTTCAAAAATTATCGACAGATGGATGAAGAATATACACGAGGTCTAAAATTAAAATAGGAAAAAACTATTTCGGTGTAGTTATTTAGCGAAAATGTGCAGACCGTAAAGTGTTAACACCTGAAAAGTAGTTAAGTGTGATCAGGATTACTAGTGATTTACTTTGTTAGCGGACACACACGAATAAACAAAAATGTTAGGTTAATTGTACTATCACAAATCTCTGTCAGTCTCTTCTTCGTGACTGTTTAAAGTCACTTTCATCACTCGAAATTATTTGTGCCGATTCGATGTTTGAAGTAGAAACATTTACACGTCGAGGAGATTTGGTAATAAAATCCGTTATTAATACAATATTTGTTTCGAATTTCTTGTTAGATTTTTATGGACCTACCTCATCATATTGAGCCAATCATTGATAATATCACGTCGGAATCGAAGGGCCCGTTGAACATTTAAATCATTTTGTACAAAATGATTACCTAATTTTCTTCCCAATTTGGGTCCTTCGTGGATGATTTCAGCTGTAAATGTAACTGGTTCCAATTCTTTTCAATCCGTGTAAAACAAGTACCGTGTAAATCGAGGGATGTGTGTAATAATAATAATCATTATATATGAATAGGAAACAGAATGACGATAGATTTCCTTCATCTAGCAGCGTTATAACGAGACAATCAAAGGGTAACTGCTACAGCAGGTACAAAAAATGAATGAACATTTCCATAAAGAGCCAAACGTAGCAAAGGGGTGAGCGAGGTATCTCTGACCCGTTGGCTTAAATGACGCACTTAAGGCCCTACGCTCTGATTTACTTTCCGGCAGATAAAGAGCGCGCCCGATCCCCGTCTATCCCCTTCATTTACGACTTGTTCGTCCCAAATTAAAAACCGACAAATCGGTTACATTGTTTGGATGAAATTCATTTCGGAGAACAAAAAGGCAATTGCATTTCGTAATAAATTTTTATAATGGATGAAATCAAAGCGGGAATGTAATGAAATGAATGTTCAGGAATACAGCCTTACGAATAATAAATTTAACCGGAGGAGTAAACATTTATTAACGTTTCCAGGAGTATGGACGTACTAGTACGTCGGCGCGATTTTATTTTGTAAAGGATTGTGTGGACGTACTTGTCGTATATGTCAACAATTATTGTGATAATATATTCAAGTGCTTTGTGCCAATGGTTTGTAATACATGGATTAACATTCCATTAAAATGATTTGATTAAAAAAATATTCATAACTCACTCCTTGAAACACGGTTAAAATTAATTAGTTACTCCTGGAAAGGTTAACAGTTGTTACAGTACACAAAAATAAAAATGCCTATAGAGTCGTAGTCGTGAAGAACTCAGAGTAAATTTTCGATTAGACAATTTTGAAGAATATCTCAATGAACAATTTGCTGAATTGGTTGATCTTTAATTTAATGCACATAAATAGGAAATGTAGGAAATACCTTGACAAATGACCACTTTCTTTTTTGAATATCTTATGTTATTTTTTTACAGATTACAATCTGTGTAACCTTTGAAGGATGAGCTGTGAAAGATAAGGAAGGAAGGAATCGTTACGTACCACATACAGAAAAAATGCATAAAATAATTCGAATTGTTGAAATTTTGCTCGATTCAACTTGTTTTGTCACTAACGACCCGAGTTTCGCCTATCGGCACCTTCAGACGTTTATATTAACACGGATGTAACAAAACTGATATACAATAAACCCTTAGCATCGGTTTAATACAAAAGTAATTAATTATATAAAAAAAAAAAAAAAAATCAAAAATTATACATTGATTAAAACTGTTTGTATGCCAGTCCTGTTGCATCCATCGTTTATGCATAGTTCTGACGATGGCGTGAGCCGAATAGCTATCAACTATATTTTTTTAAATAATTTTGTAGAACTAAAATACATTGTTATTTTTTTCACCGTGTTATTACATAAATTAATAACTTTTATCGCTTTTGCTACGTAAACAAAAATATATTCGGTAAAATTATTTATAAATTGTTTTTCAACTATTTTAAATTTTTTTCGATAAAAGCTTACACAATGAACAACGTACAAAATGATTTTTCGCGTGTTTTAATTGCGAAGTTTTCATGAAAAAAATAAGCAGAGTCCAATAAGTTAAAATAAATTGCCCATCAATCAAAACTTTTGCGATAAATAACAAAGGCCGACCAAAATTATATTTTAATACAAAATCATGGGCCATAAATATTTAGCGGTGCATATTTAATCCGGCACACGGTCAACAATTATTTTAATCACCGCTGTGAAAATATCCTAAAACAGCGATTGTTTTTATAGCCGCTGTAATAAAACACATGTTCCGCGAATATGTATGCGTTTTTATTATGCTTTTGCCTTTGGAGCGTAGAAATTCCACAAAATAATTAACCTCTTTATTTGCATGCAATAAGATATGCCAACAACCGACGAAAATACAATAATACTATTCCTCGATTCCACAAGCAATTTAGCTCGAAATTCACTATGAGAGACTTTTTACTGTCGGTGTTGACTATGATAATAAAAAGTAAATTTGAATTGATACAACTTTGTATGATTCCAGATTTTTTGTCAATAATGACCCGGGATTCGCCTTTCAAGGATTCATCTTCAGGCATTCCATCACACGGATGCAACAGAACTGACGTACAATAGACAGTAAGCATCGTCTATATGCCAGAGGTATTAATTACAGGAAAATACAAACCCCAAGACAAGCACAAAATGGCAGCTAAAACAAATTTAATAATTAACTATCATCATTATGATAGTTAATTATTATTTGTTGTAAAACCCTTTCAAGAATGACTCATTAACAAGATCTTTTATGAAAATTATCACAGGCAATTTAATTATTAATAGACAGTTAATTATTATAATTACTCTTTATTCTACGTCAGTTCTGTTTCATCCGTGCGATAGAATTGTTAGTGATAAAACGTGAAATCGTGCAAAGTTGTAACAATTTAAATTTGATATTGAAATTCCATCAAGCACCGTCAGTTGATATCATAAATTATAAAATAAATGTTGTCCTAGATGTTATCGATGAAAGATACTTGAAACTGAAAACATAACGGATCGTTAGTGACAAAACATGCGGAATCGTACAAAGTTGTAACAATTCATATTTAATAAAAAAATGTGCTTGATTTCGCTTTATTCTCTAAAAATTCTGACGATAGTTAAAGCCGAAATAGCTCTGAACAGTCCATCTACCATGTAAAAAATTTAAAACTGTATACTTTTTTATTTTTTCTTAATTTTAAACAAAACTGTAAAGAAATCATAAAATTACACACTCAATGATGAAAATAAAAATGTGAGTACATCAAGAACAATTTCCTTTATGTGATGCCTTTTTGAAAAGGTGAAAAGGATTTTTAGCACTAAAGGATCTTGCGGTTTAAATAATTCATTTTCCTCTAAATATCCTACCCTTTTGGCTTACAAATTCTACAATATAAAGCCTTTCCGTCGATTGGGAGGGTTACGTTCTGTATATGACCGCGATAAGCGAAAATTGCCGATTAACGGGGGATTTAAAAAACAACAGTTTTAAGTAAAAAAAAAAAATTCAAACTTAATATACACAGTGGGTGATCAGTTAGCGAACATAATCTGTTCCAAGACCTTCGAATTGTTCGTTAACTGATCAACCGAGTTTTACAGATAAAATAAGTGGATTAAAAAGATCGTTTTAGTTCGTTATCCGAACACAAAAATCTTCATTGATAGAACTGGCATTAATTTACTGTCACTTCTTGATGGAAAGGCATGATATTTTGAATAATAAAAACACATTTACAGTATTTATTTCGACAGCATATTTTTTGATCAGTACCGGATTCGCTCATCGCGAGCATTATAAACTGATAAAACACAATTTACAAACAAGTATATTTATACAAAATATTTCGATAGTATTGGATGTGCGAAGTGTTTGTTCACCGATTACCCACTGTAATATTCTTTAATGTAAGTCAATTTATGATAGAAACGTGTGATGTTTTAGATAATAGTAAACAAAAAACATTTAGAATTTTGAAAAATTAGTGTCATTGTGTTAAAGTAACAAGCTAGGCCGTTGGAACAGGAGAGAGGATGTGTTGTGTGCCTTTTCTGCACAGCTATGTATAGATAAGCAAATGTTAGTTTAAGCATAGTTCTGACGATGGCGTGAGCCGAAATAGCTATCAACTATATTTGTTAAAAATAATTTTGTAGAACTAAAATACATTGCTATTTTTTCACCGTGTTATAATGGAGTTCTACCAAGTGAATGCCAATTCAATCAATAAACAAAAAACAATTCAGTACTTATTTCCACAATATATTTTATGATCAGGACCTGTTTCAGATATCGATTGGTAATGCTCGCGATGAGGGAAACCGGTCCTGATCATAAAATACATATTGTGGAAATAAGTACTAAAAATGTGTTTTTATTAATAAAATATTCCATTTTATATTGATATTAAAATTAGTTCACAAGGTTTAAAAACTATAAAACCTGTATAAGATTTCTTTATTAGGGGTCTGCTAAAAATTTATTCGATTTTTCCGGCACACAGGTGTAAGAAGGTTGAGAAACAAAATCCCGTAAAATTCGAAAAGCGAATGAAAATCTGAAACACAACGTTTAAATCAAAACACGTTTCTTTTGACATGTAGCACTTATATATTTGCAACAAAAACCGTTCAATGAATCAAAAGTTGGTTTTTGTTTATTAGAAAAGCGTACAAAAGAACTTCGACCGATCGAAGCAACATATCTCCCAAGATTAGTTAGTGAAAGTTCGCGAGGTTGTACATACTAAAACAGAATGAATTTCGACGTTGATTGGCTCATTAATGATGTAGACCGTATGGTTTGGATAATAGCTAAATTGATTTTGCCTTCTTCGCGTTTTGTTGTTTTTGTTTTGTGATTGAAAATTATACGGGAGTAGAAATAGAATAATAGTCGGAACAGGGTTGCCGATCGTACCGGAATTTGTTTTCCGGGAAACCGGTTAAAATTTATCACAAATTCTGCTGGGAAATGCAGATGTTTCACTGACAATGTTCATCAGTATTGCTTAGGATGTCTACACATCCCATGTGTAGAAAAAATTTGGTTTAGACCAGGGGTGGGAAACTTTCATTTATCTGATTCAAGATAAGGCCGCGGTAAAGAAAACGTTAACACCCCTCCCCTATAAATTGAACATTTTAATTCACAGTGTAAATTAGTCAAAACGCAAATTTTAAAAATCTATAATTAGAAATCTAATTTATTATATTGTTAAAAAAATGTTATAAATATGTATGTAGAATAGCCAAAAGGCCGCAGGTTCCCCACGCCTGGTTTAGACAAATACTGTTTGATGAAAGCGTTAGCCGAAATAGCTATCAACTATATATCATTTAAATGTTGTAGAACTAAAATACATTGCTATTTTTTCACCGTGCTATAATGGATTTCTACTAAGTAAATACTAATTCAATTAATAGATACTATTTTTTTAATAAATTATATATTTTACCAGGGCTGTTGAGTCACGACACCGACCCCAATCAACATTGACCAATCACACGAATCAGACTAAAATAATTAATTTTTGTCAGGTTTTTTTCTACCTTTCCTATTTTTGTAAATTAAATCAAAAATCAACCAACCAATCCGGCTTATTGTTCATAGAGAAATTTTTCCAAATCGCCTAATTGAAAAAATAATCGATCACGACTCAAACACCGTTACTCTATGACTCCGGTTCGACTGCACAGCCCTGGAGGTCACCATTAAAGGCTGATTTGACCGCTGGTTGTGTATCGCTGAGATAACACATTAATGACAATCATTCAAAAATATATCATGTTCAAAATATAACAATCGAGATACTCTAGTCCAAAGTATTAACAATGAATGCATCAGTCGTTCCCAGCGCGTTCATTATTTACGTAAGTGTGTTTGGTGTGGGTTTAGACGAATTAGTCGCGAGGAGTAAACAAATAAACACTTAACCCAAAAATATAAACAAACATCTCTGATTTGTGTTTTTTTTTTGTTCTAAAAATACGAAGGCGTAAGTCACGATACATTGGTAAAACAATTGAACATGAAAATAGTTTCAAAAAATTTTATATGCTATACAAATATTTTCAATACAGATAATTTTGTTAAGGGCGTAAGCAGAAATAGCTTTCAACTAAATACCTAACTTTTAACGTGTTCTTGATGTCAATTCTTGATGGAAAGGCATAATATTTCAAATAATAATATAAAATATTATTGATTGAATTGGCATTTATTTGGTAGAACTCCACAATATCACGGTGAGAAAATAACAACGCATTTTAGTTTACCAATTTTTATAAGGTATAGCTATTTCGGCTCACGCCATCAGAACTAGTTCTAACGATAGTAATAGTTCTGGCGATAGCGTGCACTGAAATATCTATCAACTATACCTTATGAAAAATTTGTAGAGCTAAAATACATTGCTATTTTTTCACCGGTTTAAAAAAACATTGTTTAAGTACAGTAAACCGTCGATTTAATGGACTAAATTGGAGAGGGTGTCCGTTAAAACCGAAATTCCGTTATATCGAAATTAGCTTAATATAAATAAAAAAAACTTTTATTTAAAACAGACTGTATTTAATAAAAAAAATACAAAACACAAACAAAACTATATTTAATTGTCTTCAACACACACTCATTGTGAGGTGACGTGCTATTTGATATCGAAGTATGTCTCAAATTCTAGCACTAGACGTATAACGTGACTATAATGGCCACTAAAAATTATTTACATGCGGTGACACTCGACTCTAAAAGCAAGTATAATATATTAATAACAAGACGATTTATTTTTTTACATTTGACCGGATTTTTGTTCGTTAAATAGAGCTCCGTTATATCGAGGTTTTACTATAGTTACTCTCCTTAAGCATTTGACGTGTTCTTATTATTAAAATAAAAAAAAACTATTTAAATTTGTTGAACTAAAATCCATAGCTATTTTTCAACGTGTTATAATAAATTTCTACCAAGTTTATTTCAATACAACCATACAGTGTCTTTCCACCAAGAAATGACAGTTAAACCATAAAATTTACATTTTTAATTAACATTAAAAATTGATTCCCAAAAAGTTGCCACCGAACATTGCAAGCATGTTTATTAATCTTTGAAAGAAAGAAAATGAAATATTGTATGTCTCGGTCTTGTTGCAACGTGCACGGGTTTTTGAGCCGAAGATTACCTGTTTGAACCTGTGCAAAGTGTTTAGAAATTAACTACCTTTTTCTATATATACCTGAGAGTCCCAAGGAGTCATTTATTTCTCAGAACTGCACAGCACTACGCATCATTATAGTATGTCGGTGACGTCACCTCGTGATTAAGCAGTCAGGAATCTCAAACACCAGGGACAATAATTTACAATACTTGGAATTTATTAATTTGTTTTGTGTGAAGTAACGTCATTGCTAATTGTGATGACAGTATACAAAAATGCAATTGAGTTAACTTAACCCTTTGCGTACGTCCGCGCCCAAGAGTTGTATCATCTATGACAGTGCTCTGCAACCTTTTGTCTTCCACGGTACACAAGTTAATATTTATAACATTGCAAATGATTCACTATCGACGGCTTGTCAAAAATGAATTATTCTTTCTGTATTACTTAATTTACTTATACTTATAAATAACTTCACAGTATATATAAAATATATATGTACATATATATAATATTAGTTTAGCGAAGAAATAATTGTTTCTGCTCTCCTGTGATTCTTCTGATAAAAAATGGGTCACGACACACGTCTGGCGACACATTGGTGTGCCGTGGCACGCCGGTTTCAGAGCACTGAACTATGATACACCCACTCTCATATTGTTAATTAAATTATCACTTTTTTTTGAAAATAACATAAAACCTTTTTAAGTATTTATTTTCACAGTGAATCTTATTATCAGAACCGGTTTCGCTCATCGCGAGTAATACCAGCTCTTAATCAGCACTTAATGTATTTATATTGTACGTTTTAACACAATTCTGATGAGGGGGTAAGCCAAAATAGCTGTCAATTATATAACTTATTATTTTTGTAGAATTAAAATAGATTTCTATTTTTTCACCCTGTAATAATGAAGTTCGACCAAGTAACTGCCGTATTCAGTCAATAAATACTCTAACACAATGGTTCCCAAATTATGGTTCGAGACGGGTTTTTTGGGGGGTCTACAACTTACACAGTAAACTAAAATTATACAATTAATTAAACTAACTTTTGATTGAATGGGGGGTCGCCGATCCTATGGCTTTTATATAAATGAGTCGGCACCCGAAAAAAGTTGGAAAGCATTGCTCTAAAAGCTTGTCGACTGATTTAAATCTATATTAAATGAGGCATTTATTTTTGTTATGGGAGAGAAAAGTAATTTTCAAATATTGGAATACGAGATTAGGCGATTTAAATTGAAACCTTTGACAGATAGGTCTTTTGTTTATTTTCCTTCCTTTTAAACGTTGTTTTTTGACAAGAAAAATTTCCGAAATACTCTATTGAGTGAAGTGTTTAGGGAAGGTAATAAAAATTCGCTCTCGATTTCTTAAATTTTAACTAAAATACCGGTAAAGTATTGCCGCCTAAAGAGCCAATTAAAACAAACGGATGCATTCTGTCGACCCGAAAAGCAAATAGCCTAAGAAAGCAAATACGACAAAGTGAAAAGATCAAAGAAAATGACAGATCCAATTTGAGTTTTTTTTGGGCGGCCGGCTTCCTTACGTGACAGAGATTCTCAAGTCAATTATTTATCACTTTTAAGGTGTTAATTGTCACTTCTTGATTGATAGGCATGATATTTTAAATGATAAAAACACATTTGAACCCATGGTTTTCTCCAACTCAAATATTTTGTATGGATGTACTTGGTTGTAAATTTTCATCGATTTTCTCATTTCCACGATATATTTTATGATCACGACCGGTTTCGCTTATCCCGAGCATTATCAACTAGTTCATCAGTTTGGTAGAGTTGATAGCTATTTCGACTCACGCCATCGTCAGAGCTATGCTTAAACTAATATTTGATTATCTATATACAGCTGTGTAGAAAAGGTACAAAAATACATCTTCTCTCCTGTTTTAACGTACTAACTTATTTCCTGCTAGCAATAAAACTGAAAATATTAAAAAATTGTAAATGAAACTTAAAAGGCGGCTATATCAATGAGGTTACACATTGCACGGAATTGTTTATTGGATGAGGTTGATTTATTACGAAACGAACCTGTTCTAATGGCTTAAGTGCCTTTTCTACACAGCTATATAGATAAGCACAGTTCTGACGATGGCGTGAGGCAAAATAGCTATAAACTATACCTTATTAAAAAAATTGTAGAACTAAAATATAATATACATTTAAAAATTGCTAATAACCCTCGCCGGATCTTTTTGGCCACCGTGTGTGGTTCGTATCAATCATTTATTTGCGTGGTAGTCGAACGGTGAAAAGCGATTTATTTTTAACGAAAAAAAAAATATATATACAACAGCCAGTGTCTACGAACTGTTGTTTGGTAAGGCAGGTAAAGACGTGAAGTTTGTCTCTTATCTGTGGGAGTGAAAGAGGGGGGGGGGGGGGTCTTTTAAGTTAGCGATGATTAACGGAGACCCACCCGTCCAAATTACGATGCCGCACGTTTATTAACGTAGGTGGGCCAAACTTCACCTGACGCCCGCCCAGCAATGACAAATGAAATAAACAAAACAACAAATTTAACCAGTACCTCCACGGTACTGGTTAAAAATGTTGTTTTAATAATGTAATTTAATATATTGTTACAATTATCGGGACTGATTTTTTCACTGCAACCGTTAGCAGAACATGAAAGAATCGATCGAATTGGACTAATCCTAAGAAGTTTCAAAAACAATGGTGATGCACAAGAAACGAGGTGTATGAAATATTTATTTACTAATACTGACTTGGTTATAAAAAGTTTTCAAGATGTTTTTTAAATAAAAAATTAAATGTACTTTTTATATTTGGAGGAGTAAAATATGTAATCCGAACTCCGATATTGCATTTGTCAACCTTAATGGATGCTGTTAATCTTTCATTTGTGTCTTGTATGGAATGTAGTCTTCCAGAAAATAAAGATTGTTTGTATTTTACAACAATTACTTGTGTCTAGAAACCTCTGGACAAAAATTTCAAATCGTACAGTGCTTGGTAAAACCATTAATCAATCATTATTCAATAATTGATTGAATTGGCAATCACTTGGTAGAACTACATTATAACACGGTGAAAAAATAGCATTGTATTTTAGTTCTACATGTTTTAAAATACATAATTGATAGCTTTTTCGGCTCACGCCATCGTCAAAACTATGCTTCGACGAACATTTGCTTATCTATATGTGGCTGTGTAGAAAAGGTACACAATACATCTTCTCTCCTGTTTTAAGGACCTAGCTTATTTTCTGCTAGCAATGAAAGAACATTTTTTCAAAAATTGTAAATGAAACTAAAAAGGCGGAATATGAAACTTTTGACGCTTTTAACATTCATAAAATTTGAATTGTTACAACTTTATACGATTCCACATGTTTTGTCTCTAACGAACCGGATTTCGCCTTTCGGCATCTTCAGGCATTCTATCACACGGGTGCTACAGAACTGTCAGTTCTTTGTTGAAAAATTGATTTATGATAAAGACTGAATGCCTGACGATGCCGAAAGGCGAAACCCGGGTCGTTAGTGACAAAACATGTGGAATCGTACAAAGTTGTGATAATTCAATTTTTTAAAACAGTTGAGATGTTAGAAGTCGAAAGGTTAAAAATGAACCTCCCAAAGTAACCGCTGAATCCATCGAACGTACCGATTCGATTATCTTTTTCTTACTTCAGAAAGAATCATACGTAAATATACGTATACACAAATATAAATTTTGAAGTGTTGCCTTGTTAAGAACAAGCTGTAAATAATTTATTTTTTGATCTGTCACTCCCCATCGCCTGTTATCTGTCAAACGCCGTTTTCCTTTTATTTTCTTTCTCCGACGCTTTCCGCTTTCCTGTCTGTTAATAAATAAGTGAAAATCTTTTTTAATGAGGCGAAAAAATTCGTCCGGTGTTACTGGCCGGGAAAAACGACGAAATTAACTGTAAATGTTTTTTTTATCTCGCTTGCCTATAATTTTTTGGCTAAGCGGCGAGATTTTAGATTTTTTTCATCTTATTTCTTTAGGGCTATTTACAAGCTGTTCCGGAACGAAATTCCTTCGTCGGTCGAAGTAAAAAAAACAATAATAATATAAATTAACGATAGATTAATAATTTTACCGATTTTTGTAAAACCTCAAAATTTATTCGTATAATATAATACTTTGGGCTTATTGACCCGTCGTGAATGTGTACTGTATGTTAACAGTGTATAAATTTTTGTATTGAATTTATTATATTGAGTACGATGTTTTTTTTTTAACAATTAAAACACATTTACTTATTTCCACAATACACTTTTTAATCAAGCCCGGTTTCGCTCATCACGAGCAATATCATCTGCTTCTACTACTTGTATGTTATTTTGGGGGATTGCCAACTTATACGGTCAACTAAAAATATATATATATATATTTGTTTTTGGATGCTTTTGGATTATATGGGGGGTCGCGGTTCACATGGATTTTATGAAAAGGGGTCGCCACCCGAAAAAGGTTGGTAACCTATGCCCTAATATGGTATTAATTTACCTTAATTTAATTCGAAAATTTTTAATTTGTCATTATGATAAATTGTATCTTAGTTCTTGAGCCCATGGTTTTGTACACCTGTTACCTTTAACTCAAATATTTTGTATTAATAAATTCGTTTGTAAATTGTATTCTATCAGTTGATGACGCTCGCGATGAGTGAAACCGGCCCTGATGAAAAAATTTATTGTGGGAATAAGAACCAAAAAAATGTTTTTATTATTTAAAATATCATGCCTTTCCATCAAGAAGTGACAGTTAACACCTTAAAAGTGAGTTCAAAAAAATATACAATGTATTTTAAATATTCTGTGTATACAAATTAAAATCAATGAAATTCTTTTGCCATATGTTGTGTTGTGTGTTTCATTTCTTTGGAAGATATCATCAGACTAACTGTATCGTTAAGTTATCCATTACTAAAGTCAAAAAACTGGAAGTGGTCGTAATCCTAACCCATCATTCTTCATCGGATGCTATAAAGTTACACCAGATGATCGTTTCGTTAAAACGTTGTTTACATAACGAAAAACGAGCAGTTAATTGAAACACAGATTGATTAATCAAAAACTGTTTACAGCGCGTAAACAATCAAAGCGCTTTTGTTTCAAAATGGCGACCTGTCAAATTTCCCGCCATTAGTGCCTGTGTTCGCAATAATAATAAGAGGGGCATAGACAAAAGTGAATTATTATTGCTGCAGGCGTTCGTAAAAGCGCCCATTAATAAAGCAAATAATAATGTATAATGGGAAGCAAAATGCCCTCCGTTACAAAATGAGTTAATGTTATGGCATGACGGATTTTGTTTATGATTTTAAATGAAATATAATTTATATTCCAAATGTGACTTTAAAAATGCAATTATAAAATCAAAGATTTATATATATTTAATAATTAAAACAAGGGATAGTAGTATTTCAACAATTTTATATAATAAAAATCAAGATCAATTTCGCTCATTGCGAAGATTATTGATTGATATCGAATTATAATGAAATGTCACACTCAGTGCGTCCGACACGGTTCTCGTGTTCACCCGGATATTGCAGCCACTTTTTGTCTATGGTATGACAGCAGCGCCATGTATTATGAGAAAGTGTAATATAAAACAAGTCTTAGGTAATTACTTCATGACAGATTTGATTTTTAGAGTAATAAAATCTGCTAAAATGGTTTGATACCGCGAATTTTCGATTTCTGAATGTGTTATTTGTCAATTTTTGATGTTAATGCATGATATTAAAAAAAAACACATTTTTAAAACAATTTCCACAATATAACATTTGTTTTAACTGTCATTTGGTTTTGTCTTGGTGTCTGTGTTTTCCTGTAATTATTACCTTTGATATATAGACGATGCTAACTGTTTATTTTACGTCAGTTCTGTTGCATCCGTGTGATAGAATGCCTGAAGATGCCGAAAGTCGAAACCCGTGTCGTGAGTGACAAAACATGTGGAATTGTGTAAAGCTGTAGCAATTAAAATTTTATATTGAAATTCCATCAAGCACCTTCAATTGATACCAAAAAATATTATCGATTGTCTCAGCCGTCTTTGCATAGTATTTGCAGGACTTTTGAGTCGAAGACTGAATCTTGACAAACGAGCGTCTCCGAAAACTTTTCCGATTAGACGATTTTGGAAAATAACTCATTGAACAATTAGAATCCCTGAAGATGTCGAAAGGCGAAGCCCGGGTCGTTAGAGACAAAATATGTGGAATTGTGTAAAGTTGTAAGAATTCAATTTTGATATTGAAATTGCATCAAGCATCTTCAATCGATATCATAAATTATTGACTCTTGACTTTGGTATATAGACGATGCTAACTGTTTATTGTACGTCAGTTCTGTTTCATCCGCGTGATAGAATGCCTGAAGATGCCGAAACGCGAAACCCGGATCGTTTGTGACAAAACATGTGGAATCGTGCAAAGTTGTAACAATTCTAATTTGATTTTAAAATTCCATAAAGTACCTTCAGTCGATATCATAAATGTATAATTAGCAGGTATAAAAAACCAATGGTTTAAGAACGTACAAAATACCAACGAATTGTGTGTTATCTTCATAAAAATGCTATTGAGTCAATTATGTTAAAACGTATTAAGGACATTGGAACTCAATTGCAAAAAATTAAAGGCTGAACGGAAGACCGTGGGGCATTCAAGCTATGTTCAATTTAACCATGGTTACTTATATATGAGCAATAAAGAATTTAGCAGGATCGCGTCCCTTTTGACCTGTGTCCAAAATTAAGGTCATCCGTCAAGGCGCAAACTTTTCTGTGCCATACATACAAGATCGCTAGGTTGACCATGCGTCGTATATTAATTACATTCAAATGTCCTAAGCCTTTTTCTTTTACGTTTTCTTATATGAGACGCCGCCAATTAATATTCAATCTTTAATACTATTTCCGCAGTTTTAAATATAGAGATCAAGCCGTACAAATAAGTTCTGAAACACAATTTGAAAATTGAACTGTCGAAACTTTGCACGATTCCACATGTTTTGTAGCTAACGACCCGGGTTTCGCCTTTTGGCATCATCAGGCATTGTATAACACGGATGCAACGGAACTGACACACAATACACGGTTACCATCCGTTACATAGCAGAAAAATTATTTACAAAGGAAAACATAGACTTGAATTGTTGAAACTTCTTTGCAAGCTTTGCAAACTCGCATCTTCAGGAATTATACCATATGGATGCAACAGAACTGACACACAATAAACGGTTATCATCGGTTTTATACCAGAATAGTTAATTACAAAGGAAAACACATACCATAATGCTAGGATCTAACAAAACAACCGAAACTACTTTCAATTCTTTTGATTTAATAATAATGACACTCAATTGCCAGTGATAAGCTTTGTTAGAACAAAATATTGTTAATGAGTCTGTTAGGAAAGGTTTCTACAAAAAATAGTATTCAACTACACTTAAAATGCAATTGGGAAATTTTAGACTAAGAGATACCTACTTATTTCAAATTAGTGGGTAATGGTGGGAATTAAGCACCAGGTGGAGTATAGTAGTTATTAATGATATTTTCGGCTCATTGAAATTATCTCACGTAAAGGTGAACAAAAAAATTATCAATCAAAATATGGTCGCCGTAGAATCGCTGCCTATTCCATTTGGCCATCAATTATTTTTGGCGGACCGGCGCGGCTCGGGTGCCGTCAGTTGACTGGAACGCGACGGCAGGAGTGCTAATAATAATTGTGAAATGGAGAAGCATCAGTTGACACGTCTGCCCTGTGTCAACACAGCTCTATTATTGTTCAATCAACCAATTCAGAGGTCGTCAACCAAGGGCAAGCGACTGTGTTTCAAAATAACGACGCAGTTAATAAACAATGACATGAATAATTAAAACACGCGATATGAACCTTGGGAATTTGAAGGAAGTAATTTTAATGGCATATGCGTAACTCGTTTCGCTATGTGTAAAAAAAACATAACCAACGTTACTTATATTACGGAATTTTCCGGTGGCGTAACAAACTTTGATTGGGAGTGTCTACAGAGTAACTGAACAGACTTAAGTGGACAAAGAGTTTGGACGTCTCATTTTTCATACGACGTCATTTTTTTAGGTTTATCAGATTCCATAATTTGATAGCGGTCTGTTATACCGACATGCAAAACTTTCTTTCCTTTCCTTTCTGCATATATTAAATGACACTCTCATATGGACTGTTCAGCATAATGCTTCATAACATAGTTTCTCAACCGTTTTCTCGACCATCAACATTGGTATAAAATAAAAAACATTTATAAAATTGATTTTATTTACATAGTGCATTAAAGCAGACAGTGACTGAAAATACAATTTAAAATTCGATTGCTTATCAAAATAATAGCACATCGCGACCACCCAAAAATCTCCGTGGACCACCGATTGAGAAACTATGCTTCATAGAACCAAATTCGCTACGTTGGTTTATTATCTGCTTAACGAAAAAGTAAGCAAAACTAACAGAGGCCTCCTACTTCAGAGATTTCTTTAATAAATGAATTTATTTCAAACAATGTGACAAATCCATTTTTTCTTATTATAATTTATACATTGCTTCTCCGAAAATATTTGAAATATTTTTTTTCGCGTGCTTTTTTAAAACAAGTGTCTTTCAATATGGACGCTCGAAATTAGTATAAATGTACATAAAACACATTGTGTATGAAATATTTACCATTTTTTTTTCTATTTGAAAGTATATTTTATGGTATTAAACAATTGACAACAAATTTGACAGCATGGTCGCCATAATGTATCTCAATTATTTCCAATTCCTAATTTTTACGATCGAGATCGGGACTGGTTTACCTCAACGCGAGTATTATCAAATGATTATCTTAACAACCCTCGCGATGTTATTATTTAAATATAATGTCTTTCCACCGAAAGTGACAGTTAACACATTAAGTGACACGTATAGCTAACTTACCATAGAAAGAGCTTAGAGATTAACACGAAAAAAATCGGACACAAAACTTTATAATAATCATTATCAATTGTTTTTTTGTTTTAAATCTTTGATGTCGGAATCAATCTTCGAATCTTTTACATCTTTGATGACAGGATGGTGTACTACATCTGATCTGGTAGCTTTTTTAAATGCTAACAATCTAGGGCAGTGTCTCATTCGACGTAACCTACATACTTTTGCAATTAAATTGATATTTAACCTTTACAGGAACGATGGGCCGAGTCTATGACGCAATCAATGACAGAATATTACGCCGAGGGCATTGAAATGTTATAATTTCATATTGAGGTTTCAATATACCAAATATGGGATTTACAAGAGCTTTCAAGTTTTTTTTTTTTTTGAGAAAAATCATAACTTTACACCAATCCGTCAAAAAAATCTTAATATTTTAACCACTTTTAAGGAATTAACCGTTACTTTACGGTGGATATGCATTATATTTCAAATAATAAAAACATATTTTCAGTACTATTTCCACAATATATTTTACGATCAGGAACGGTTTCGTTCATCATTGATATAATTATATACAAGGGAACTTGAAAAAAAAGATTATAATACTCGGGATGAGCGAAATCCGTTGTTTTTTTAGGATAGTGCCGTGTGATAAAATGTCTAATGATAGCTAGAGACGAAACCGGGGTCATAAGTGACAAAACATGTAGAATCGTACACAACTACAACAATAAAAAATTTTTTTTGCTTAAGAGCGGGTAGTCGGCCAAATAATTTGGACTTCGTTTATGGATACCAATGGTTTTGTTTTCATATACATTAGTGCCCGTAAACTTACTAGTGCCCCTGTAGTTATATTCAACACCTTAACACTGAATGAAATCATTACATACATGCAATAATTGATATCTGTATGTTAACGCTAACAAGTGAACTGCATGGACTCACGGGTTTTTTCTCGGCCCGACCCGACCCGTGGAATGAGATCGGGCCGAATTCGTGTACAGTAAGTCATGAGACAGTCGTTCAAAGAATGTGTTTGTTAATACTGAATATTTTAAATTAAGTAAGGTGTTTTATGATATCAACTGAAAATGCTTGATGTAATTTTAATAACAAATTTAAAATGTTACATCCGTGTGATAGAATGTCTGAAGATTCCGAAAAGCGAAACCCGGGATTTTGGAGACGAAACTTGTGGAATCGTACAAAGTTTCGACAATTTAAATTTAATAAGGTATTATCTGTAATAAGCAAACTTACAAACTAATGGAAAACATCTGAACAAAACAGTATATTTTTTTCTATAGTTTGACATCTTAAAAGTCAGGCCCGAAAAAAAATCATGACTTATAACCCGTGCAGACCTCTAACATCTAGTCGAGTAAACGAAAAGAATTCCTTCTGTAAATACTGATTTCTGCCGTCACTTCACAAGTAGATTTATTCATTTGTTTACAAAACAAAAGAGCAAAGAAAAAACAAGAATTCAATTGTTTGCCATTCTTGAAAAGTTCGTTCCGAATCTGAAGCAATAAATCTCTGGTCAGGCCAGGTAAGCCGTGAGTCTAATTCGTATTCCACCTTAAGTGTAATCTAACGCAAAGATCTGCCAAGTGTACCCACCGAGTTCTCGGAAAAGATTTTTGTTGGCAAGCATTGGTACAAATAGAGGATACGGCACATCATTAGCCAACGGTTTACAGTTCCCAAAATATCACAGTATATATATACAGTCGACCCCCCCCCCCCTCAAAGCGTGAAGATTGGGACTACAATAAAGGAATATTATGATATAGGAAACTAGGCATCCATAAAAACTGAGATTCTATTAATTCAACTACATTACGTGAATTGCTTGTAATCCATTTTTATATTTAAAATGACCTCGTATTTGACCTAGGCCTTGAATATATCTAGCGAAGTAAAGGGAGAAACAGCTACTGATAGATATTTTGTTGATCATTTAAACATTATATGTTTACGGATAAAACGGGTGGGTGATCGGTTAACGAACGGTCGGACTGCGAACCACTCGGAAAACGAGCACGAAAGATTTTTGCGTTCGAAAACTTATTCGGATAACGATCTATAACACTTGACGAGGGCGTAAGCCGAAATAGTTACCAACTATATATATTATGAAGTTTGTAGAATAAAAACACATTGTGTTATAACGGAGTTCTACCAAGTTAATCGTCAATTTAATCAATAAATCTAATGCGTTTTTTATAATACATTATAAAAAAAGCTTTGGTAAATCTATGGTCGGTTAACGAACAATTCGGATAACGAATATGGTCTTACAACAAATTATGTTCGTTAACCGATCACCCACTGCATTCTTATTTGACTTTGAAATTTTAACATTTTTTTAAAAACACTATCGCTATACGGATGTCGCATACGTTATAGGAAAAATCTCTATAGAAAATAGCACTATAGGAGGGTTTACTGTATTGTAAATTTGTATTTCTTCATGTATATATAAATAAAAATAATAAAAAACATAAATAACAGTTTATCTTTTAATTTACTGTCTGAAGAATCAGAATATCTCACATTACGTAAAAGTTGTGAAAAAAATCATCAATATGTTTATATTTCTTTTTGAAATCCCTATGTTACTAACGATGTAATTTCAAGCAATCACTGATTCATTGCAATGCATTTTAAATTGCACGGATTCTCACGACAAGGCGTCACCGAAGTGACCGCATCCTGCAATCGTTAAAACCGAAATAGATCGAAGGCAAAAAGTACAGAAAATGACTAACCGAACCAAGTCGGGATAAGTTTGTAAGCCACAAACCGTAGCGTTTGAATGTCGCCAATCGCAATTTCGATGAGCGATAAGCTGTCGTGTTTTAAAAACAGGCTTACCCTTAGTAGAACAAAAAGGAAAATAAACTATACAAACGCGATTAATTCGTAATTAAAAAAATTAAATGATAGTTCATTGTAAGCTAATGACAATGGACATGTATTTAAAAATAATTTGATTTAATTCAAATCACTGACAAGTAATAAAAATACATTTTTAGTACTTATTTCCAAAATATATTTTTTGATCAGAACAACTATATTTATCTCAGTTTTTGAACCCATGCCTTTGTAAGTAATAAGAAAATGTTTTGATTATTTTAAATAGCATGTCTTTCCATCAAGCAGTGACAGTCAAAACCTTAAAAAGTGGTCACTGTTAAGTGGTTAGGTAATTAGCAAAAGCAAATCATGCGTGTTGTGGTATGATAGAAGGTTCCGGCGCACTGATCTAGTCAACGAATTGATGCTGTTTGATCGACGTTTTTTATGGGTAAAAAACGTGAAGAACGAAAATAGTCATGCAACGGATATCCTCGGCGAAACTATACTGAAATAATCACGTTTGATATTTAAGCACCATCAAACAGAATTCATATGTCCATTGGCATATCGCACCGACAATTTACAATGTGAACAATTTTGATATCCAAGTTGTTTCAAATATTCACGAGATTTTAGACAAAGCACGTTTTACGCTCTGAACGACCCACTTCATCTTGTCGTATCTTCTATTTGTATCACCTTATCAAAAACACAAACACAAAGCCAAGAGAATATTTTGTATTTGGCGCGGATTTTAGTCAAGAAAATTTATAGTCAATTCAAGGAAAATTTTGGTCAAAAAGGACCGTGCAGATGGACATTCGTTGTCGATAAATTATCACATAACATCACAGGAGATCATAAACTATTCTCATTTTTCAGGTGTTAACACTTCTTGATGGAAAGGCATGATATTTTAAACAATAAAAAAACGGCATTAGAACAGCTGGAAATCAATAGATATCAACGAAAATAAAATATAATAAAAAAAATCTTAACGAACACACTTATATATGTCGGTCGCCATTGCTCAACCCACTACAGAGGGCTGTTTCGTTTCCGTAATAAACCGTTTCCGTGCCATATGTAAACTAATCGATATAGCCGCCGTTTTAGTTTCCTTTTACAATTTTTAAATTTTTATTGCTAGCAAGAAACAAGCTTGGTCGATAAAACAGGAGAGAGCTGTTTGTGTACATTTTCTACACAGCAATATATAGACAAGCAAACGTTTGTTTAAGCATAGTTCTGACGATGGCGTGAACCGAAATAACTATCAACTATAACTTATAAAAAATTTGTAGAACTAAAATACATTGCTATTTTTTCACCGTATAATAAAAACACATTTTTTTATACTTGTTCATATACCTTCTTATAAATTCTTCCTTCATCAGATATAATTTACACTACTTGTATTAATGTTATATGGATTCCTGTAATTTGTTTCTTAATTCCTGAATCCATGGTTTTGTATACCTGCTACCTTTAACTCAAATATTTTGTACAGATAGACTTTTTGTTAATTGAATTACTGTGTTTTTTTTTTATTCATTAAAATAAACTATTATATCAATAAATTTGAAAAATAAGCAGAAGTCAGTTTAATTCGATGTTCATATTAAACGATCGATTAAACTCAAATTAATTCTCCATTATGAGATGATTTTAATGAGTAGACAATCTGACAAAATATATCTTACATTACGTCACCTGATAGTTAATCCCAACGTATCTTATCAATTTATAATAATTTAAATTTTAACAATATACTGATCTCACAAAGTCTGAATTAGTTTTAAGATTACATTTTACAAATTTTAAATGATAATTAAACATTCAGTCACGCATTGGAAGTCAACAACTTTGACCACTGCACCACGTCGTTATATGTTACATACTTTATTATTTCTCATATTCATATTACATCTGTATTTCTAATTACACTCATTTATATATTGGACTCTAATTAATTTTTCTTCAATCATATAACCGGTTTTTTATTAGAAACAAAACGAATCGCCCAGCTATGTTAATCGTGTACTTATTAAATTAAATTAACGACCCGACGAATATCGGCCGGTCTCATCTTCGTTCTAACAAAAAAATCTACGTATCGAATGTCTAATTGCTATAAATCTGTCTAAAGAACGTATTTTATAAAATAATTTAAGACTTCACAATATTTTTAAGCCGTTTGAATAATTAAGTCCCAGAAACTGATATGATAATTTAGTATTTTTTTAATTAATTTTATTAGCTGTCAATATTTGGTTGAATTACGCGATTGAAAAAAGAAACAATGAATAAAACATTAATTTAAATTTAAAAAGATACCATTTCCGCAATACATTTTATGATCAATACCTGTTCCGCTCATTGCGAATATTATGAATAATAGTAAACTGTTTGCATCGGTTTTATATAGGAAATATATAGAGCCTAAGCCTTCTACAACATTTTTTATAAGATATAGTTCACAGCTATTTCGGCTCACGCGTCGTCAAAACTAGTTCTGGTACTATTAGTTCTGACGATGGCGAGAGCCGAAATAGCTATCAACTAAATCTTATAAAAAAATTGTGTATTGTAATGTATTTTAGTTCTAAAGATTTTTTTTTAAAGATATAGTTGTTTTCGGCTCATGCCCTCGTCAGAACTATGCTTAAACGAACATTTGCTTATCGATATATAGCTGTGTAGAAAAGGTACACAACACATCTTCTCTCCTGTTTTAACGAATTAGATTGTTTCTGGCTCGCAATAAAACGAAAAATTGTACATGAAACTAAAAAGACGGCTACATCAATAAGTTTACATATGGCACGGAAATGGTCTATTACGGAAACAAAATAGCCCCCGTAGAGGGTTAAGCGATGGCGATCGACGTATATTAGTTTGTTCTTTAAAAATCCTTTGTGATAGTTGATAGATGACTTAGATATCACAAAGATAACAGCTATATATAGATAAGCAAATGTTTGTACAAGCATAGTTCTGACGATGGCGTGAGCCGAAATAGCTATCAACTATATCTTAAATAAAAAAACAATTCTGTAGAAGTAAAATACATCGCTATTTTTTTTCACCGTGTTATGATGGAGTTCTACCAAGTGAATGCCAATTCAATCAATAAACTAAGCTGTGGTTAGCACTCGGCCGAGTCTACTATCTCGGCTAGTGTAAGCGACACTAAATGTCAACATTCGAGAGTTGGACGTAATTATAACTACTAAACTACTTCAATGCGACCTAATTCCTATGTCAAGCATTTGTACCGATTACAGAACGGGTCATATAATGATATGGGTATCATTTTTTACAAGCTAAAATAGCACTATGTTACAATTGTCCCAATAACACATTGGAACCCGTTGGATTGTGGTACAATAAACTATCAAAATGGACTTTTTTGCAAGTTTCCTCAATTTTTGCTGACATTGTTATGAATTTGAGTTGTTAAAACTTTTTACGATTCCACACGTTTTGTGACTAACGACCCGGGTTTCGCCTTACATAATCTTCATGTATCTACATCTGTTTTAGCTGTACTATACTGCTTGCCTTAGGGTAAGTGTTTTCCTGTAATTAATAACTTTAATATATATACGATATTAACTGTTCATTTTACGTCAGTTCTGTTGCATCCGTATGATAGAATGCCTCAAATTTGAACGAATTCAAATTTAAAATTTATGATATCGACTGAAAGTGTTTGATGGAATTTTAATATCAAGTTTAAATTTTCTCACTAACCGGATTTCATACTTTTCGTACGTTCTTCTGTTCAGTAAGCTCCGTTGCAGAAAGACTGAAGATGCCTAAAGGCGAAACCTGAGTCGATGATGAAAAAACATGTGAAATCGTCAAAAGTTTCAACAATTCAAAATGAAGGTTTAATTTTGTCAGATTTTTCCCTCTTTTTCCTGTTTATGTGTCAATTCTGTTGCATCCGTGTGATAGTAGTATACATGAAGATGCCGAAAGACGAAACCCAGGATGTTTGCGACAAAACATGCGGAATGGTAATTCCATCAAGCATCTTCAGTCTATATCATAAATTATTAAAATTTAGTATTTTTTAGTCAGAGTCAAAGTTGTGTGTGTTCGGTCTATGCTGGGGTCGATTTTTGTAACGACTTCACAAAAAACTTAAAAAGTGGCAAATATTCCATAATTAGCTAAAATTTTAGCGATCACTGGTTTAGTTATTTATGTCAAATATAATTATTTACGAGAGGCAACTTATTTACGTATATTAACCGTTTCATTAATTGACTGTCGAATTAATTCCCAACGCGCTAAAATAATCTCGTTTCGTGAACTAATAGAATAATGAACATTGCCAGATATAATATTAAATCAAGCTATATGGTACAGTGGCATTCCGGTATGGCAAAATTTTACATGAAATGTAATTATTTCATACCAGTTTACCGATTCAATTATTCACTTCGCCGTTGGCATCGCCGATAATTAGTCAAGAGGCGAAAGGAATTGCGTAGCGAATGCGTCCAAAAGGACCGAAGGGCTGCCAATATATGGATATTTCAAGATAAATTGGCAATCCAATTTTGCGTTGTCGAAACTGTGTACAATTCCACAAGGTTCACGACACACGAACCGAGTCTCTCTTTTCAATATATCCCAGCATCAGTCACAGAACTAACAGCCAGTAAACTGTTTGCGTCGCTTATATAATATACAAAAGGAATTTTAAAACCTACATATCGCCTAGAGGCTGGGATTAATATATATATAAAATAATTTTAATTACTATACGGTGAATGATAGCAACGTATTTTTCAGTTCTACAAAATTTATAAGATGTATAGTGCAATTTAAATTGTTAATACTTTGCACGATTCCACGTATTTTATCACTAACGACCAAGATTTCGCCTTTTGACATCTTCAGGCAATCTGTCAAACGGATGCAACAGAACTGACGCACAAAGTTTTAACAATTCGAATTTGATATTGAAATTTCATTAAACACCCTTAGTCGTTATCATAAATTAAATATATAGTTTTCGAAGATGAAGGGTAAGTCGAAATAGCTATTAACAAAATATCTTATAAATTTTGTAGAACTAAAATACGTTATGTTTTTTTTTTTGCCGTGTCATAATGGTCACAGATATAAAATTTAAATTGTAAAAAACTTTTGTACGATCCCACATGTTTTATCACTAACGACCCGGGTTTCGCCTGTCGGCATCTTCAGGCATTCTATCACATTATCAAGTGTGTGTTTTGTTATTCAAAAGCTGTTTGCGCCTGTTTCTGACATTTTGTTGGAACAATATCATCGTTTTAGGTAAGGTGTAATTAAAAAAAATGTGCTCACGTGAATTGTTTCTGATATAACTGTAGAAAAGTAGAATAAGAAGGTCCAAAAATGTTTAGCTCACCTGAAAAAAGAATAAAAACATAGAATTATTTAATTGTTGAAATAATCAGTCTATACAAATACAAACTTGAAACTGTCGAAACATTATACCATATAATTAGTGATTTCGACTGAAGGTGCTTGAAGGAATTACAATATCAAATTTAAATTGTTACAACTTTGTACGATTCCACATGTTTTTTCACTAACGACCCGGGTTTCAAGTCAGTTCTGTTGCATCCGTGTGATAGACTGCCTGATAAAGCCGAAAGGCGAAACCCGGGTCGTTAGTGACAAAACATGTGCAATCGTACAAAGTTGTAACAATTCAAATTTCATTATGCCACACGTAACCACGTACGCGGATATAAAAAGGTTGAGAAACTGTGTTCTATACAATACATTCTATACCGATAAATTAGTCATCGGAAAAATGTCAGTATTTTAATAAAAGATAGATTTAGCGAACAGTAAAAAATAGGTTAATTTGGTTTTATAATTTGACATTTTAGCGTAGAAACATCAGATTAATTACGGTTGAATAAACACTGGATATTTATTTATTTATTAATTTATATATACACGTAACAATTTCTACACGGATTTGTATGTGATGTCAGTTGTCTACAAATTGCTTCTATTCAATTTTAACAGCGTCGAATATCACTCCCGTCAAGCGACGCCGCCTCACGATGGATCAATGTTTTTCTGTAGTTTTATTTATGCCTACAAATTCGCCAAAAGGTTACGTGATAAATACTTTAACCCTTTTAGCACCCTATAACTTTTCATAGGTTTTCCAAAAATACCCTTGAAAATATCTGTTTTATGTATTTTTTTATAAGATATAGTTGATAGCTATTTCGGCTCACGCCACCGTCAGAACTATGCTTAAAAGAACATTTGCTTATCAATATATAGCTGTGTAGAAAAGGTACACAATACATATTTTCTCCTGTTTTAACGACCTAGCTTATTTCCTGCTGGCAATAAAACTACAAATTTTAAAAATTGTAAATGAAAAAAAAGGCAGCTATATCAATAAGTTTACATATGGCACGGAAATGGTCTATTACAGAAACAAAGAAGCACCCCGCAGAGGGTTAAGCAACGGTGATCGACATATCTTAGTTTGTTCGTTAAGAATCCTTTTTGTGATAGTTGATATCTATTGATTTCCAGCTCTTCTAAAGCCGCCATCTTGCGACCTTTATTACAAAGATGTAAATAGGTAGGCGCTGAGATTGCATTTATATTATGCGATTCTTTTATAAAATGATTAGCAAATTTTGAATCTGTTGAATGATCTTACATGTTCCTTAGTTCAAGTAGATATACTTCTACCGGAATGAATGCCGTTTTTAACCCATTCCTTGGTGAGCCATGTAAAGGAACCGAATTTTCGAAAATTAACTTGAATCATCAGAAAGTTTTAAACATAGAAACTTTATACGATTCTACACGTACAAAAAAGTTTATGTAAGAGTTATAAAAGCCGATATATCGGCTCTAGGGTATTAAGAGGGTTAAGGCCCCGCAACCTTCCGCACTGGTTCTTCGCCGAAGAGTAAATTCGACACAAGGAATCGACTACCCTTCTCAGGTGGGATTAAGCCCAACAAATCCAAGATCCCCAGAAAAAATGCGGGCAAGAGAATGCGAGACGAACGAATTCATTTGTGCTTAATGTCAGCTATCAATTTAAAAAAGGGGTTTTTATCAGACTCTTTACCTGATAAAGGACACGTAAATTTGGTGGACATAGGTATATTATAAAATCAAACGGGCTTAGAAGAGATTTATTTCTTTATTACGACAGAAAGGGCTCGGTTGTAAATTGAATTTTTAACAATTTACGATAACGACTTGGGAACGAAGACGCCTTGATAGATTCTGAATATAAAATTTAAAACTAATGAAAATGTGTAAAAATTGTCAAGTTTTGTCACGCTGCCGTCATAAACTACAACAGGGCGTTATTAATTTTTCAATGCAGCATTCCTCAAACTTTTTACTCCTGGGGGCCAGTAAAAAAGAAGAAAAATTATTCCGAAGCCACACTAAATCAGAAACTTTTTATCTCATATTGTGACAGATTGACATATTTATAACTAACAACCATACATTTTTTTCAACAGACTAATGTGAAACCTGCTGTTGTACATTTGCTAATATATTGGATATTCGTAGATGCAATACTGTGTCTGACAGTCATTATTAAGTTCCTTGGTATCGCATCATGTGTACTCCAATCACTTCCAGTCTGCCAATGGGGATGCCAATGGTAAGAGCATCAACAGTATTGCTTCGGATATTGACATATGTCATGCGGACGAAAGTGAGTTCAGACGAATGCTATTTTTTCAGTTATAGTAGATATTTCATGAGCTTACTCGATTGACTTTTTTTACAATCCTTGTAGATTGTTTTACTGTGTATTTGTTGGATTTCCAATACTTTATATTTAAATATGTTAACGTTGCAAAAACAATAATCAAAAATCTAAATAAATATGCAGACGAAAAAAATTCTATATTAAATAATATTGCATGATAAATATCTGCGCGACGTCTCTGCGTCCCGCGGACCACTAGTTAGGGAACACTGATTTAATTCATTATATTTCAAAAATTAATTAGATTGTTGAAATTTCCCACTCGTTATTCTTGCATCATCATAATTAATTCTGATTAAATTTTCAATTTAATTTCATTGTGTTATAATGGAGCTCTACCAAGTAAATGCAAATTCAATCATCATATTCATAAATTTTTGAAAAACACAATTTTTTGAAAAGAAAAGTTGTGGGACTTTGTTTTATAAGATTTTGCTTTCTTTATTATTATGTTAAGCTTTCCCGCATTTTTCGTTTTTTTGGGTCCTTTGAAAAACGTGGAATCGAGGTTTTATTATATTAAATATTTTTAAAAAAACACAGAGGGCTCTTTACTCATAGTAAAATGTACCTCAGAAGGTATTAATATAAATTACTTTTGTATAAACGTTCCCAATAAAAACTAGAATCAGAATACCATCGAATTGGAACCCGAATTCAATAATTTAAGATATTAAATGAAAAAACTGCCGATTGAAATCGAATTGAATTATAATATATTTTAAAAAAATTAAATTAATTTATCTTCTTTCAATTCTTGCATACATTTTGACACACTAATTTTAAATGCAGACATTCAAAGGAAATATTTTTTAAAAAATGATACGTTGCCCTCTCTTAAGCAGGGATTGCAAACGAATTTCGCTGAAATCCGGATACCGGTATTTCAACATTTTGCCGTTAGTTATTAGTTAAAAATTTTAATGAACCCCGTAAATAGTCAAAAACTTCTGGAAAATTTCAATTAATATTTTTATTATTATTAGCATCGTAGAACATTTTTTTTTATTTTTAATTAAAATTATTAATAATTGTGACTTTTTGGTGGAAGATTTTATGTTTCAATAATAAAAACGTAGTTTTTAATACTATTTCCATGATTTAACATTTTTATGATCATGACCGTTTTCGCTTCTCACGAGCATTATCTACACAACAACGTTTTTGCTATCTCTTTAGTTACGAAAAAAAGATGTTTCAAATATATTCTTAAATAAATAACGAAAAATGTTGGATTATTGCTCCTAATACAATCCCGAAAATCTTTATAATGCACATTTTTAAATCTAAATTAAAATATTGAAAACCTATACAATTACACACGTTTTGTCACTTACAACCCGGGTTTCGCCTTTCGATATTTACAGGCATTCTATCACACGGCACTATTGTAATCCATGTATGTATATACATATTAATGTATAAATATCCCAAAAAACATTTTTTTTGGGAAAACAGATTGTTTCTGTGTCTCTCAAAGTCAAACAGATACAACATAACTAACGATCCATGTGATAGAATGCCTGAACTCAAGTTTGATATTGAAATTCCACCGATTGCCTTCCATCGAAAACATTAATTACACTTTTAGATGATATTAGGTGTAGTAAAAAGTCCGGACGTTTTTTTTAAATGAAACTCAAAGTGTTTTTTTAGTATTTTTTTTTATTTTTATTTATTAAAAGTTAACTACCGGTCTATCTATAACCTTCTGCTACCTATAAGACAAGTCTAAAATCCATTTAGTAAAAAAACTCTACTGATTTGGAATTAAAATAGTCGGAAATAGCATTTTTCACGTCATTTTTTGTTTGAAATGCTTTATCCCTAAAAGTTTTTTACATTAAACGGAATAAATGGTAATCCGATTGTGCTAGATCTGGTAAATAAGGTGGATGCAATAAAGTTTTCCCACCCAACTCCTGGATTTTTCCCCAGGTCATATTCGCCACATGCGGTCGCGCGTTTTTGTTTTGCAGTTTATTGTTGCGTCCATTCATCCTGCCCGGCCTCTTTCTTGTCAAAGCTGCACTTAATTTTTTTAATTGGTCACAGTATACTTGTGCCGTTATAGTTTCACCATATTTTAACACTTCATAATGAATTAGTAAGAGTTTTTTTGAGTGTAAACCAGTTCGAGAGGTCGGAATTGGTTGTTGTCGACGATTTATATATTATTTTTTCTTCGATATATTCGTATATAACACCCACTTTTAATCTCCGATAATCAGGTTTAGAAAAAATGGTCGCTAACGCCTGTAGCATCCAAATTCCTACTTTTCGAATTTTTCCCAGCCTTTTCAGGTACCTTTGTTTTATTGACCATTTAGTACCGACTATATTGGACAATTCCTTTTTTGTTAGCATAGGATTTCAGCTTTCAGGTCGACTTCATCCACTGTATGAGGTCGTCCACTTCGAGGGTAATTTTCAATGCTTAAATTGACAAATTTAAATTTTGTAAACCATCTCTGACATCTTCGAACCTTTAACACGTCTCTATAAACGTCGCAAATGTATTTAGTGGCGACGACTGCACTGTTCTGGGCGTAATATTGAAAAAGCATTCAACCGCGCAGATATTCTTATGAAGGGCAAAGGTCAGTCATTCTGTTTGGGGCGAATGAACCTTTTTTTCTATACGGACAGTAGCTTGAGATGTCACACAACACGAAAAAAAATATTATGACATCTTATTTAACCAAAGGCCCGAAGCCGACCGATTTTAAGACACGCGTTTGAAAAAAACGCCAGGACTTTTTACTACACCTAATATAATACAATATTTATTGCGTAGCGGTAACGGTGGTGCACAGTGAACCAATCGCATTGATTCACAGTTATTTGATTGAATTGGCATTTACTTAGTAGAACTCCATTATAGCACGGTAAAAAATAGCAATACATCAGGACCGCATTATTAACTGATGAACGAAACCGGTCGCGATCATAAATATATTGAAACTAGGATCTTGGAACAGAAGAGAAGATGTATTAGGTACCTTTTCTATACAGCTATACATAGATAAGTAAATGTACTTTTAAACATAGTTCTAAAGAGGGCGTTAGTCGAAATAGCTATCAACTATATATCGTACAAATTATATACAACATAATAAGTATTTAATACCGGTATTACTGAACACACGCCCGGTATTGTGAACCTTGTTTTCACGTACGAATAATCAACATAAAGACCAAATTAAATTAACACATTTGCCTTTACAAATCCAGACGTAGATTACGGTTAAATGTAAACAACGTGTACATCTGCGAAGGAGAGAACAAAAAAATATGTTATTTTTGTTTGCACAGCGCTAGCTACAGATTGATCGATCGGACTGTCGTTTTGCATATTTCTTGGCAATAATTTGATATTTTCGTGAGTAATATACATTCGGCTTTTAAAATATTTTTTTTAAAACACGTTTGATGTTTAAAATACATATTGAAAGCTCGCGTAAAGAAGATCGTTGTGTTTTTATTAATTCGATGAATGATAAAATATTTGTCTCTTGATTAACAAAATTTTTGAAAACAATTTTAAAATTGTTTAAAATATAGATAAATCTGTGAATAGCGTAGTATATCGCTAATTATATCAACGACTCAAATTATATGTCCCCTGTAGTCCCATTTTCATGATAATGAATGGCGAGACACTAATTAAATTATATTATTTTTTTTAACCTATGGTTTTGTATACCTGCCAACTTTTTTTAAATTAGGTTATAAATAATAAAAAAAAATGTTTCAGTATTAACTTCCATTGTATATTTTTTGATCAGGACCGGTTTCTCTCATCGCGTGCATTATCAACTTATAGAATACAATTTACAAGGAAGTCTAAAAAATACAGAAATTTTAATTGAAAGGTAGCAGGTATATCAAACCATAGGTTCAAAGACTAAAAAACTATTTACAGAAAATTAGCTTTGTTTGAAAATTATTAATGAATGATTGTTAACATTTTTTTAAGATTAGTTTAGATTATTCGTTCGCTTAGTTCTTGAACCCATGATTTTGTATACCCGCTACCTATAACTTTGCTTGTAAATTGTATTATATCAGTTGATAATGCTCGTGATGAACGAAACCGGTCTCGATAAAAAAAATATATTGTGTAAATAAGTACTGAAAAAAATGTGTTTTTATTATTAAAAATATATATTGGTAATTTGTGTTCGATCAGTTGATAATGCTCGCGACTAACGAAACCGGTCGTGATGTGTGTTTTTATTATTTTTAATATCATGCGTACGACCGCTGGTCAATGAAACGATTATACTGATAGCATTGGGATGGAATTTGCGTTTTATCGATTTTTCCTTGTACAAAAAAATAGCTACATTAGCCACCTGTAAAAATGCATAAAAATACCGTTAGATATTTACGTTAATTATGCTTGTAGATATTTAGATATTTTATCTCTCTCTTCATACAAATTTAATGGCATTCCGATCTATTATATAATTGACAACTAAAATTCAGAGGTGTGCAATATTGGCTACAGTAGGAGTTGTGAAGTCAAGGTATTTGTGTATCGGCAAACACTATAGCTCGAGTGTTCGATTGTTTTTCATACCACTGTGATTTGTTTTATAATCATTCAGTGTTTGTGATAAGCTACAAAATATCACATTACTTCATAACTGACGGGATTGCCAGCCGTAATTAAATAAGTGCATCATTATTACGTGCAATAATTTCTTCAAAATAATGTTACTAGAAATTAATGCTAACTATATCGAATGACGTGAATCTGTGATCCCCGGCGTAAATGTGTTAATAATATAAAATGCCTGTTTTTTGGACAGAGTCGGAGTTGTAGAGCGACTTTTTTTCACATTGCGACAAATTTTTCAATGAGACGATTTTAAAAATAATTAGCTAATTGATCTTTATTTTAATTCATATAAACAGAAAAGGTAAGGAAATAACCTGACAAAATTAAACCTTTTTCATTCGGAGTCGTGTTTTTTGACGACTCAACGACGATTTAAAGTTTTTTTTACTATATTCAATTGGATTATATAGTTACAGGTAGCTTAGCAATAAAAATCTCAAAGCAGATAAATTAAGTTGTTAACAACCTTTACTTTATCTTTATTTATAATTTTTGTGTACGGACCTCGAACATATTATATATTCGGATGATGAATTAAAACGATTTTTCTAATCCACTCATGCTATCTGTAAAACCTCGATGATTGGTTAACGAACATAGTCTTGAAACATAACTACCCACGATAAAATATAACGTTTAGTACTAATTCCAAAATATAACATCATTAAGATCGAGAGTCGGTTTCGCTCATCGCTAGAATTATCAACTATTCGTGATCATATAACATGAAGTGGAAATAGAAATAAAAACATATTTTGAAGTATTTACCTATCTTCTTGGATATATTTTCTAAAACTACAAACGTTTTTTAACGGAGGGAAGATCAACCGTTAAGCTCGAGGTTACATTTAATAAAGCTATTTATTAGTTTTTTTTTTGACGTGACAACGTCTTATAAATCGATGATCGCCCGCTGCACGCACGAAAAAACATGACTCATTGTCCCGTTTGTCGCGTGCGAATAAAATATATCAATAAAAAATTGTAGATTTCATTTCACTCCTTCTTCGTATCCATACAAAATAATGATAATTCAATAAAAATGATTCCATTTTATTCATAAAAGTATGCAATCATTTCATCAATGTTTTCTTATGACGTTGTCACGTTAAACTATCGTCCGTAAACCGACTTTACAGACAACCAATTTTTTTTAATATAGGTCGACCAATCAGCATTGTATTATACCGATTGTAACACGCAATCTGTTTGATAGTATTCAATTCTAAATTAAAATTTGTTTCTAATAAATAAAAATTTCCCACGCCTTACTTCTTCTAATGAATTCTTTATGAATGTCCAGAGCTCGTAATAGACTATTGATTTACCTTAATTATGTTTGAAAATTAATAATAACTGATTGTTAGCATTTTATTATTAAATCAATTTATATTATTTGTATTAATATTGTATAATTTCCTGTAAATTGTTTCTTAGTTCTCGAACCCATGATTTTGTACACCTGCTAACTTTAACTCATTTTTTTGAATAAACAAAACTAGCTTGTAAATTGTATTCTATCATTTATGATATCGACTGAAGGTGCTTGATGGAATTTCAATATCGAATTGGAATTGTTACAACTTTGTACGATTCCACATGTTTCGTCACTTACGACCCGGGTTTCGCCTTTCGGCATCTTCAGGCATTCTATAACACGGATGCAACACAACTGACATAAGTTCAGAAGTCAGTTGCATCCGTGTTATAGAATGCCTGAAGATACCGAAAGGCGAAACCTGGGTCGTTAGCGACAAAACATGTGGAATCGTACAAAGTTGTAACAAATCAAATTTGTATTCTATCGGTTGATAATGGTCGCGATGAGCGAAACCGGTCCCGACCAAAAATATGTTCTGGAAATAAGTACTAAAAATGTGTTTTTATTACTTAAAATATCATGCCTTTTCACCTAGAAGTGGCAGTTAGCACCTTAGATATTATTAAAAATTAGTTTTTATTTTATTCAAATATTATATAAAGCCACCAAGAATTCAGAGTTAACATCTAAAAATTGAAATTGTTTTCTAAAGAAGCCAAACGAATGTCATATCTTTTTTGTTGTTGCCTATTTTAATTAATTTCGTATTTACTGCAGTGCCTTATGAAACGTATACGGTTTTATGGTATTCGATAATTAAATTCCAAAGGTAAACGACGCCTTTTATTACCTGGAATTCTTTTAAGGGATAATTTACGTTTCTAAGAATGCTTTTCCCTGTCCCTTAATTAGCTAAGTGATTATGAAGACTTACGGGAGCGTGTAGGGACTGTAATTCCGGGATTACGAAGCAAAATCCTTTCAGGAAGAAATATTATTCATTAGCAAAGGTCAACAAAGTTTCAATGCTTAATTTTTAAAGGCGTGCAATATACAATTTAAACAAAGCTAATAATTAAATTAAAAAATTAATAAATAATAGTACGTTGTACATTTCCTAATGTCTAGTCCAGGGGTGGGGAACCTTTACATTTCAAAAGGCCACGTCCACTTATCTGTTTCAACATAAGGCCGCAGTAAAGATAACGTTGACCCCACCCCCCCCCACCCCTATAAACTAAATATTTTTATTCACAATATAAATTAGTCAAAACGCAATATAAAAAAATCTTCACAGAAAAAATACGTTATTTACAAATCTATTTTATTATATTTTATATCTTTAAAAAATGTCAAACAGATGTGTGTATTTAAAGGAATCATTAAAATCGGCATCAGTCGAACGGCCGCACTAGAACAGCCAAAAGGCCGCATCATAACTGATCTAGTCACTCAAAGCCAGGGTTTCGCCATTTCTTCGGGCATTCTACAATATTACACGGATGGAATAGATTCGACAAACACTAAAAGAATTGCATCGGTGCAAAAATTCAAGTTTAATGTAATTTATGATATCGACCGAAGGTGCTTGATGGTATTTCAACATCAAATTTGATTGTTACTATATTGTACGATTCCACATGTTTTGTCACTAAAGACTCGGGTTTCGCCTTTCGTCATCTTCAGGCATTCCATCACACGGATAATCACGGTGACAAAACACGCGGGATCGTACAAAATTGTAAGAATTCAAGTTCAAGTTTAATATTGAAATTCCATCAAGCAACATCAGTCAATTTCATATAATAATATAAAAAAATAGGTTTCTTTATTTCATTAAAAAAAAATCTCAATCGCTTTTTTTGCTAACGTGTATTTTATAATTATTTACATGTCTCAATAGAGGTAGAAAACATTTTATTAATTTTACTTAACTTCGAAATATGTTGTATTAATAACCAGGGTTTTGAAGTAGTAGTAGAAAAATACACAACTCTGATTAAAATAGTTTGTTTTTGTCAGGTGTTTTTTTTTTATAAATTTTACCATATTGGACTCAAATGAGACGAACGAAACTTTTTTCGAAATCGTCCAATTGAAAAGTCGGAGCCACTCCTTTTCACGACGTCGATTCCAGAGCCCAGATTGTAAATTATTGCCTTGTTTCATAAATCGTTAAGATTTGTAAACCTGCTAGTGTATATATTACTCTTTGTATAGATAATTATTTTAATTTGCATTTCATCATTTGATAATAATGCTGACGAGGAAAAAACCGATGATAATCTAGCCATACCCTGCCAAATCCTTTTTCCTTTTACATTTTTCAAAGTTTGATAAACTTAGTAATATTCTGTACTCGTAAAAATATGCATTCGGAGCTCATATGCTGCACATTGGTATCGGACACGGTTAAAAATATTCATTGTTGAAAGGTTTATTTATTTGGGCCCAATATTTCAATGTTTACCGACAAATTCGATTAATTTTCACCTGTAATCTGTCCAAAGATAACAGGTATCAGTGGATATGATAGCGATTGCATGCCATTTACATAGTTTTACTACAGGGGCGGACTATCTATTGGGCGAAAGAGGCGCGCGCGCTTGTGGGGCTTCGGAAATAATTCACTGACTTCCAAATTTTTAATTCATATCGTGAAACAAAGTTTAACAGCATCAAAGTTTTGTACGATTCTACATGCTTTGTCACTAACGACCTGTGTTTGACCTTACTTGAGATTTGTTCAATGAGTCGATAATCTCATTAATTAAATTCCTTTATTACGTGACCTGATAATTAATTCCTACCGTTACCTGCCAATTAGGTATTTCTAATTCTAAAATTTCCCATTCGCATTTTAATGACAGTTAGTTATTATTTGTTGTAGTACATTAGTACAACAGTACTTAGCGTCAAAAAAAAATATCACAGGAAATTGACTGTCAGTATTATTAAATCATTAAACCGATAGTCATGTATGGATGTGAAACCTGGGGTTTAACAGAAAAACAAGAAAAGGCGCTCCAAGTATTTGAAAACAGAATCCTCCGGAGAATACTTGGACCCGTTAATGAAAACCACCGGTGGCGCATTCGTACGAACGCTGAGCTCTTCGACCGATACAAACCAAGAATCATTAATGTCTTGAGATCGAGAAGGCTCAGATGGGCGGGTCACGTTGTACGATCTGAGAAGTCTAGAGCTCTCCATAAGACTTATGAAGGAACACCAGCTGGCACCCGACCTCTCGGTCGCCCTCGACGGAATGGGCGGATAACATTCAAAAGGATGTTGAGAGGCTGGGGATAGTCAACTGGAGAGAAAGAGCGCTCGACAGAGATGCCTGGAGAGAGGTTGTACAGTCGGCCATGGACCTGAACGGCCCCTAGCGCCATTCTATAATAATAAAGTATTATTAAATCAATATTGACATATATATAATATAGTTGTATATGATAGATAATATTGTTGATAATGCTCGCGATGAGCGAAACCGGTCCTGATCAAAAAATATATTGTGGAAATAAGTACCAAAAAAAATGTGTTTTTATTATTTAAAATATCATGCCTTTCCATCAAGAAGTGACAGTTAACACCTTAAAAGTGATAAATCAATATTATTGAAAGTTATTCCGGTTGTTTAATTAGATCCTAGCCTTACGGTATGTGTTTTTCCTTTGCAATAAATTCTCCGTGTATACAACCGATGCCTGAATATTTATTGTGCGTCAGTTTTTTTACACCCATGTGATAGAATGCATGAAGATGCCAAAAGGCGAAACCAAACATGTGAAGAAGAAAAAATATTGAGTAATATTGGTTATCTTATTGAGTTTGTCAGGCCAAATCAAGCAATGCATCAACTCAAAATTTAGCGAACACAATAAGGTTTTGACTGTTAATTCATATATTTTTGGGTATCAATTATCAACACAGGAAAATTAGCTGTCTCAACAATTGAGACGTTAGCAGTCGGAGGGTTAAAATGAAAAAATGCGGCCCCCAGTTTAGAGACGTTTTTTTATTTGAGAAAACTAAGGCCCCAAGCTTTTACCTGGGGCAGCCCAAGTGCATAATCTGCTTCTGCTTTGTCATCAATACTCTTACGATTCACCCATCATACAAAATAAATATAGGTATGAGTTTATGTTACACAATATTTGCTGATAGGCCTTATCTTTTCAGTACAGATTGCCAAATTTTTGATTCAAGCAAACTGATTTTTGGTATTGGTATATAACACTCCATTTTAGCAGTGTATCACCGGTCGGGCTGATGTGACACCGAACGCAGATGCGAGATGATTGCATCAAGCTATATGTATCGTATGTGGTAATATCCATTCAATAATCGATGATTTTCTACAAAAAACTAGGTATTGCTAATTATTCTTTCGAAAATATAAAATATTTTAAATTTGAATTTTTACAGCTTTGTACGATTCCACACGTTTTGTCACTAACGACCCGTGTTTCGCCTTTCGGCATCTTCAGGCATTCTATCACACGGATGCAACAGAACTGACTAAACATGTGGAATCGTACAAAGTTGTAACAATTCAAATTTGATGTTAAAATTCCTTCAAGCACCTTCAGTCGATATCATAAATTATATTAAATATTTTAGTAGGCTACGACAAAAGAAGCTCTCGATTCGGTTTGTTATATGATCTGGATGGATGGATCTGGAATTTTGTACAGATCTGATCCCATTTATTAGCGTCCGATTATTAGAGCTCAACTCTTTTACGCTGATGATGATAATGATTTTTTGAATTTATAGTATAATAAGGAGCGGCACGCCATTTTAATATGTACACTATTAATGATCATGAAAAAAATAGAGTTGTTAAAAATAGTACTAAACATTTAGTTTTATTATATAAACATAATTCCTTTCACTCAAGATGTAACAGTTAACACCTTAAACTTTTAAAGATTTCATAGAACTTAAGATAAAGATAGAATAGACAAAAACGACAATGTAAAGAAAAAAAACATGACATAGAGTTTCTATTATAAACCAAAATCATTTTTTAATATGTTAGAATTAGCAAATTGTGCGAAAGTAAAGTATACGTAAGTCGAGGTCTGCTTTAAATATTTTATAGAGATTTAATAAATTAGATTAGATAAATTTTGACATTTTAATCTACAATAAAGAATGTCGCATATTTTTATCATTAGTCTTAAATGACGAAACAAAGAGATTGAAAAAAAGTCAATTTAAAAATGATTAAAAAGTTATTTTGTCCGATTAAATCATGAGAAAAGGAAGAATTGCATTGCTACATACAAAATTAAAAAAAAACTGGCAAACACAAATTACATCGGCATAACGCAAGACTGAACGTGTTACATGCGACTGGAAGATAACGGAAGAGAGAAAGTGACTATATGGAAGTGTAGTGTTTATATTATCGACCAAAATATTTTCAATCAAAAATTGCTCGAAAAAGCGAATTGTGCGAAGGATAATGTACGTAAGTCAAATTTTTCATACATTAATAAACTGAAAAACACAAATTACACTGGCACGCGTCCTAACGCAGGACTAAACGTGTGGCATGCGTTAAGAAGACAACGAAAGAGAGAGAGAGATGTGAATTACATTACAATTAAAACATGTCCGAAAAAGCGAATTGTGCGAAATGCTAATGTACGTAAGTCAAGTCAATCTCCGATTTTTTTTTTGTTGTTGTTATTGTTATCTGTAATTAAAAACGACGCATGTTTTATGAAAAAATCGAATGATACATATAAATTAAAATTAATTTTACAGATATCATCGTTTATTCACTTCAAAGAATTATTCATGGAATTTTTTTATCGCATAATTCTAAAAAATATTTATACGATAAACATATGAGTAATGATTATTTATGTATACAAAACAACTATGTTTTGAATCAAAAAAACACTTAGAACTGGTACAATTTGAACTATATTAATGCAGACCTGATTAACATTTTGTATTGGTGATAGGTTAAAAAAGACTACCGTGCAAAAAATGGTTAGGTGGCCATACCCAATTAAATTCAAACTTCATTCTCAATGATCAACTCAACCTTCCCAACTCCCCCTTATTGTATGCTTTACGTGAGATCGGTTCAAAGAATCGACAATCTCATGACGTAAATTCTTATATTTCATCACTAGATGTTTGATGATTACTTGCCAGACTGAAATAAGTAGGTATCTAATTAAAAAAAAAAAATATTTTTATTAAATTCGAATTGTTGCAACTTTGTACGATTCCATATGTATTGTCACAAACGACCCGGGTTTCGCCCTTCGGCATCTTCAGGTATTCCATCGTACGGATGCAACAGAACTGACGTAAAATAAACAGTTAGTAGTAGTACAGCAGACGATAATACAAAACAAGTTTACATTAATGAGTTCATATAATCTGATTAAATCAATAAAATAATTAATTAATTTTCACGAAATTATGACTTTGTATTTTTCGCGGATATTTTCCGTCATGGATTAGGATTATTATAAGGATTACTTCACAACCACCCGTCTCAACGGCAAACAGTAATTGCTAGCGACTTAAGTGCTGAGAATGCGATGACATCCTTTGCATTTTTCAGATTAATTAATAATGATAGCATAATATGATGCAGCCATTAGTCACTGGAATCGTGACAATTCCACTTGATTCAGAAATGAACGAGGCATTTTATAATAAAACCTTACGTGTTTATCTTTCTTAATGTTTTCATAATTAAAACCTGGACTTTAATTGTGTATGGTGTTAACCCTCTGACTGCGTACGTCACAACTGTTAGACAGAAAATTTCAGTGAGTTGACATTTGTCAAGACAAGAGTGTTAACCAGGGCTATGACTAAGTCTACGATTTTGGAATATATCTCAATAAACAAGATGAAATAAATTGTCCTCGTTTGAGTCGCAACATAATAGATAAAACAGAATATTTCAAAATTTAAAAATGAATTTTATGATGGTTTGAAAATAGTGCAAAAATTCAGTAGGAAAGATTGTTAACATGAACGCGTTTGAGCACTATTAAATGACTAAATATAATACCTATCCACTAATAATTGCGAGTTAACACATAAAAAGCAAGAAAAAAATAGTAATAAAGACTCTTAGAAATATTATTTGAAGCTTTCCAGCATTTATTGTTTTCTTTCATTGTCTATTTTGAAACGCGTAGAATCAGGGTTTTATTGTTATTCCACTAGGAGTTCGTATGTTTCATCTGTCTTTCTCAAATTTATTCATGACTTGGCCCACTAAATAAAAAAATATGTCAACATAGAAAATGTTCGCGGCCACTGCAGAAAACTTGCAGCACGCAGTTTGGGAAGCACTGTCCTAGACAACAGAAGCGGTTGTGTATCAAGTCTATTAATTAAAATACAAAAATAAGATCGAACATGACCACTTAAACACTGTTTATTATTCTATATTTTTGAGTCTAAGCTATCAAGCACACTGTCTCAATAATTAAAATATTCACTATAGTCACTTTAAAGGTGCTAACCTGTCACTTCTTTGTGTTATTTTAAATAATAAAAACACATTTTTTAGTACTTATTTCCACAATATATTTTTTGATTGTAAATGATCTGTAAACTATTTCCTAGTTCTTGAACCCATGATTTTGTACACCTGCTACCTATAACTCAAATATTTTGTATAAATAGACTTGCTTTTAAATTGGTTTAATTAGTTTATAATGCTCGCGATGGGCGAAACCGTTCCTGATCAAAAAATACATTGTGGAAATAAGTACCAAAAATGTTTTTTTTTATTATTTAAAACATCATGCCTTTCCATCAAGAAGTCAAACAATATACAATTTTTTTTAAAGATTCCGTGTATATAAATTAAAATTGATGAAATTATATATTAGCATTCGGAGAGTGAAAACAATAGAAAAATCTTTCATATGAATTATTTATTGTAAGATCGCGGAATTAGTAAATAATTAGCAGGTATATACAGTGGAACCTCGATCAACCGTTCTCGCATAATACGTTTTCCCGGATGGAACGCTTATTTTTTATAGTCCCGTCAAACTCCCATAAGAACAATGTTAAATATTCCCGCATTGACCGTTTCCCGATTCCCCGATCTCCTCGATAAACCGTCTCAATATTTTGGTCCCGTCACAAATATTATCCCGATTGACCGTTTTTATTGCATATTTCTCCGTATTTCGGCAAGCAAGTGTGACAGCGCCGAGTGCAGGTGTTATGTCTGGACAAGTTGGAATCCGCTGTTTATGTTGGACGTAACGCATTGGACGCATGTGCTATTTTTTGGATTGAAATCCACCACACGCGTATTATTGTTTATGATACAAATGTAGAGTTGTTTAAAATTCATGGTAATAATGATTCCTGTACATACAAACTTTTAGTCACAAGTTTAGTAACAAGTCTTTGTTCTGATTAAAGTGCCGAATAACGAAGAAGCAAACTAGCATAAAAGACTTTTTTAAAAAATAAATTTTATATTCAGTATGTACAAGTAACTAATAAATAAATATTTTTTACGATTTTACTTGTTTATTATTATTTGAAGCTTTCCCGCATTAACCGTTATTTTTTCAGGGTCCCTTGGAAAACGTAAAATCGAGGTTTCACTGTATATTAATTTTAAAATATCGACAACCAAATAGTTAAATTATACCGTATAAATCATGGCTGAGGAATCGTCGTGAGCTGTTGACTCCGGTATTGATCAACAACACGAAACTCATGTTTATTTTCTACCTTTCCTTTTTATGAACATTAAATTAAAGATTAAGTAACAACCAATCCAGCAAAATTTCCAATGAGATATTCCTCAAAAATGTCTAATCCAAAACGTCGCTCGTTTAACACAGCCCAGGTTTAAATGTTTCAAAAAGATTTAATAAAAATTTATGTCGTCTGTAATAATATGTTTGCTTGTGTTTTTCGTACATGTTAAACGTATATTACAGATAGATGAAATCGCTACCTCGTGTGACAGATACAGAATGTGTCACGTTTGACATTTGACAGGCAAGTTGTGCCGTAAACAAGTTACGAGATACCTGTCGGGCACATATCAATCAATTCGACAAAATCTTAAGTTTTAATCTGTTTGATTCGTATCAGATTGTATATATGACAATATATATATAAGAATGTCGCTACCTGATAAATTAGAAACGACGATTTTGGGAGAAGATGGTTAATCGAAATTAACCCTCTGACTGTCAATGTCTCAACAGTTGAGAAGCCTGATATTATAAAGCAATTCAAGAGCACACCGTCGTTTTAAAATCACAGTTATCACATTTAAGGTGTTTTTCAGCCATCACTTCGTTGTGGAAAGGCATATTTTACACAATAAAAATTATCAAATTTAAATTGTTATAACTTTTCACGATTCCACATGTTTTGTCACTAACGACGCTAGTTTCAGCATTCGGTATCTTCAGGCATTCTATCATACGGATGCAAGAGAACTGGCGTACAATAAACAGTTGTTACCCCCAGTTAAAACCCGGGTTGTTAGTGAGTGACAAAACATGTGGAATCGTACAAAATTGTAAAAATTCAAATTTGATATTGAAATTCTATTCTCTCTAACACATTCAGTCGATATCGTGAATTAATGAATCAATATATTGTGGAAATAAAAACTAAAAAATGTGTTTTTTATATTCAAAATATCATATCTTTTCACCAAGAAATGACAGTTAACACATTTGAAGTAAATGAATAAGTTTACAACATAAATAATTTAACATAAATACACAACAAAAAGATAAAATCAATAAACTGGACAGGAGCGGTATTTATAAAATGTCCAGTGGCTCATGTTTATCCGTTTATATCGGACAGACAGGTAGAAGTATATCTACTCGAGCTAAGGAACATGTAAGATCATTCAACAGTAAAAAAACAGATTCACAATTCGCTAATCACGTTATTAAAGAATAACATAATATAAATTCAAACTCAGCCCCTAAATGTTTGCATCTTTGTAGTAAGAGTCGGAGAATGACGGCTTTAGAACAGCTGGAAATCAATAGAAACCAATTATCACAAAGGATTCTTAACGAACAAACTAACATAATAATATCGCCACTTGTCAAGCCGTTGCACAAAGGGGTGGTCTAATTTGCTTCCAGAAGGACCACTTCCGTCCCATATATAATCTTATTGTCATAGACACCTATTGTTTCATTTAGAATTTTGAAAATTTAGTGTCATTGTGTTAAAGTAACAAGCTAGGCCGTTGGAACAGGAGAGAGGATGTGTTGTGTGCCTTTTCTGCACAGCTATATATAGATAAGCGAATGTTAGTTTAAGCATAGTTCTGACGATGGCGTGAGCCGAAATAACTATCAACTATGTTTGTTAAAAATAATTTTGTATAACTTAAATACATTGCTATTTTTTCATCGTGTTATAATGGAGTTCTACCAAGTGAATACCAATTCAATCAATAAATAATTTGATGGAATTTATCATATTTTTGACAGATATTTCAAAATTTTGTTGTGGGTAATTTAATTACTCGCTGTTAGCGGGTTGTCCATCACTGATGTAAGTAATAGAAAGAACACAGGCTTTGTCCCAATTCGGATTTGTACCGATCCCGGCATGTGGGCATTACGAAGGTTTTAAAATAATACGTTCAACTCTTCAAACACACACGTTACGTGACGATATTTCCATTTCACGAGAAAATGCGAGGGAAATCAAAACAAATGGTAATAAAGACATGGTCGGGCATTAGCTTTCGGATAGCGACTTTCCAAGGAAGGGTACCAACCCTGGGTAAGGGTGTCAACACTGTTATGTTATGTTAAGCACGAAAATCCCGGTATTAACGCATAAACGGCAAAGTATTTTACTAATAGTTTTTGATAGTTTGTTCGACTTTCCAGAAACTTCAACTGCAAATGAATTGATATTTAACCTTTGCAAGACGGATGGGCCGTTTCGACGTCACCAAAAATGACAGAATATTACACCAAAGACATTTAAATATTATCAAGGAATATCGAGTTACATAATTATTGAAATAAACCAATACCGATCGATTGAAATGGCTATAGTTGGCAGATCTAATAACTATTATTAAACCTAAATTGTATTAAGTTTTATTACTGTAAATATTTTAAAAAATAAGACCGCATTATCAACTGATGAACAAAACCGGTCCTGATCATAAATATATTGTAAAAAAAAAATAGCACTAAAAATGTGTTTTTATTACAACTGTGAAACTATAATTTTATTTATAACTACACGGTACAAAACTTACAAATCATCAAATCATTGCTTTTGCAACGTTAACAAATTAAAATATAAAGTATTGGAAATTCAACAAATACACAGTAAAACAATCAATAAGGATTGTAAAAAAAGTCAACCAAGTAAGCTCATGAAATGTCTACTTAAACTGAAAAAATAGCATTCGTCTGAACTCACTTTTGTCCATATGAAATATGTCAACGTCGTTTCAACAACAATTTTAGAGTAGAAGAGAAGATGTATTGTGTACTTTACTTAAATTTACGAATATTTTTGGTTAAACAAAATTCCGTTGTGGGTTTAACCCGAAATAGCTATCGACTATAAGCCTATTTTTTTAGAACTAAAATACATTAATATTGTTTTACCATGTTATAATGGAATTCTATTAAGTAAGAGTATAATGCCTATCCACCAAGCACCTTGAAAGTAAGAAAAGATAGACAACACATCGCCTCACTTATTCTAGCATCGATAATTTTATATATAGTTTAGATATCGAATATATTATCAGTTGTTTTATTAAATAAGGCCAACATGGTAATTATAGTAAATCGTTAGTATAAACGTATTGCAATACATTAATTATGCGTAACGTTGCGAGTTACATGTAATGGTTTAAGGAGTGATGAATTAATGTGCATCTAATTATTTTATAGATTAAATGATACGATATATTGTGCATCTATCTTTTCCTTTACAGTATATAACGCTGTATTCAATTAAGGTTCAATATTATAACAAATTTAAACTGAAATCTTTAGAATCCATCGAAAAAATATACACTTATGAATAAAATAGCTAAAAATAAAGATATTGTTTGTGTTAACAAAACTAAAATTAAAAAACATTTTCTTTTATTTACATATAATTGTTATGTTTTGTGGAAGTTATCATTAACCTTTAAACGCCTATGCGCCGTGTGCAATAGAAAGAGACCACTGCCCAAGTTTTTTTGTGAAATATTCCCGTTACCCGTAGCTGTTGTGAAAATAATTATACCTATAAAATTAATCATTCTACATAAGTAAAATAAAAAGCATTATTTATAATTACACGTTAAATTAAACTAATAAAAACACGAAAAAAGGTACCGATACATTTATTTTCGTACTGTCAAAAATAAAGAATATCATGAATAGAAAAAATCTGTTTCTCCATTGAATTATATTGTATGGTGTGGAGAATGCTGGTAGTTTACGGTACGCCTAATATAACACAACGCATATCTCAAGAATCGACCTCGTTACGGAGATGTTTATATTATTCATAATGGCAAAAAACAGAAAACAAAATACTGGATCGCTATCTCAAAGACATCATTTAGGTTGGCTAATATTAATATTTTGAATGTTGTTATCATTAATCAGTGTAATCCGATAGCGAAATGTACGATAAACATTGTTCCCGTAAGGGACCGCTGACCGGTTAAAGGTTAATTGATTTTATGAAAATGACTTATTATTGTTATTGATCGTATTTTTGGCTTTAAATTACTACTTTTAGTGTCAATATACGCCACCAACGATTTCAAAAGCAGGTGGCTTGTAGTGTTTACATACATAAAAAAAGTTTGGATATACGTGCTATACACAATTTGTCATATTTTTTAATTAATACCGGAATTAAAGTTGATCATGTTTAAATCAATAAACTAAAAAAAATTGGCGCGATTCATATATTTGTGACTTTTTTTTTGTAATGTTTCCCGGTATCGATAAACATGTTCATCCGGTACTCAAGTCTCCCTAGCAACAGGGACCAACAAGATATAAGAATTTCATACAAATTGCCGTATCAACGCCCCATTTTCATTCTGTCCCAAATCCCTTTTCTAAATAAATAAGAAGGGACGAATTGTTCATCGGTACCAGATATTGCAAGCCTATTTAATAAAACAATGTATTGAAACCATTTGCGCCGTATATTGTAGATAGTACATTATATTGCAAACGCCCAATTCTATTAGTCGGAATTCACGTTTTTCCATTATATATGTTCAAAATAGAACATGTAAAAATATTTATACAAAATCTCATAAAGATTCGTTGAATTGGCAAAAATTTAATTCTATACAAATAATGTCTGCGTAAGTGAGATAAGTGCGCGGCCGCGCAGCTTTTTTGAACTCATACAGCCCTCATTCCAGATTACTTTTTAATCGTCTTTCTTTTTCACAGAAGAATATCTGGACACATCATGGTATACTATATTTTTAACACTCAGGGTTCAACTATCACTTTTTTAAATGGTAATGCTAGCGATGAGCGAAACCATTCCTGATCGTATTAATTTTTTTTTTTTTAAATATACCTATAGATTGTGAATTGATATTTAAGTATGTCATTAATTAAAAAGTAACATTTAACATCTTTAAAGTGACTTATAATCGACGATTTAATTGCAATTGAAAGTAACACGTTAAAAAAATGTTTTAGTTCTACAAAATTTTATACTGTATAAACGAACAGACAAATAAAAGTCTTTTACCGCTCCTCAGACCATTGCTAAAGGCTAATTCATTTCGGTAATAAATCATTTCCGGCCAGTATTTAAGCTTACCGAAAGTGCAGCCTGTTTAGTTTAAATAAAAAAAAAAAGTTTTCTTTGCTAGCACGATGTAAGCTAGGTTGTTAAAACAGAAGAGTAGATGTATTGTGTACCTATTCTACACATCTATATAAATATAAGTAAATGTACTTTTAAACATAGCTCTGACGATGGCGTGAATCGAAATAGATATCAACTCTTTCTTATAAAATGTTGTAGAACCAAAATAAAACCTTATTTTTTCACCGTGTTATAATGGAGTTCTACCAAGTAAATACCAATTCGATCAATAAAAACAATTAAAAGTGATGAAATTTTGTACAGTTCCAAATGTTTTGTCACGCACGACCCGGGTTTTTCAATCCTGTATATAAGTTTCCAAGCACTCTCAGTCGATATCGTACATTATATATATGAAAATGATTTGTTTTGTTTCCGTTTAAAGATGACCAATGTTTTGTTCTTCCTTGAGATTCCTCCGCCCCCATTTTAAATATTGACCGGAAGCGGCGCGTCCGTAAAATGGCGAGCGTTTCCGGACACGTGAGTGTTTGTGAGACAGTTTCGAACTATTCCGGGCACGCTGTGAATGCATAAATTTCCCCGCCAAGCAACATGGCGGAGCAATAACACATTTGAGTCAAATCTTTCAGCGCCAAACGGTCGTTATAAGCGCTTATAAATAATACAAACCACAATAAAAATGACTGCCAAATGCGACATTTATGGCGCGAAACCACCCGTGGGCTGTGCGCGGATTAAATCATTTCCGCTGTTAACGCGCGGGAAAAGGTTTATCTTTTTCCAGGAAGATGGCTTGATTCTCTCAGCACGTGTATGATATATGTTGTATCGTGTTAACAATTAAAAAACCTACTGAAGGCCCATAAAACAGTTTATTTTTAATTTAACTTTTTGTCCGCATCTCATCTATAGCTATCAACTATATCTTATAAAAATTTTGGAAAACTAAAATACATTACAATTTTTTCACCGTGTTATAATGGAGTTCTACCAAGTAAATGCCAATTCAATCAATGTACGATTATTGAGTTTGAGCACATTAAATCTTATTACATTTTAACCAAATAAATAAATGATGAAATGTATAGTTCGATAAAAATGTCTTGAGATTTTCTCTAATAAAGAGTTTAAACACACACACAACTTTTTCATAATTATTGTAAGCTTTCACGCATTTTTCGTTTTTTTAGAGTACTTTGAAATTTTACAATATTTAGCTCCTAGCTTTGAGGTCTATAGTTTTCATGTGTTGAACATTGTTTACTGTCAGTAAGTTCTAATGTGAAAAAATAACAATGTATTTTAGTTCTACAAAATCTACAATCTACAAAATTTTGTAGAACTAAAATACATTGCTATTTTTTCACCGTGTTATAATGGAGTTCTACCAAGTGAATACCAATACAATCAATAAGTTCTAATGTGCCTGTGTAGTAGAATGCGTGATGATTACGAAAGGCGAAAACCGGGTCGTGAGTGACAAAACATTTGTACACAGATTCAGCAATTTAAAACGATATGGTAAAATATATTTTACTGTAAAATTTGGTTTATACCAATCAACCTTAACACATTACAGACGGATTTAAATGCAAAGCAAAATGTAACGTGTCAAAGATCACTCACAACATAAATTCGCTATATATAACATGTAATGCGAAACAAGCATGTCAAAAGGTTAAAGATAACGGCGCAATAATTATTTTACACTTAATAGTTGCACTTTAATATAACAGAAACTGAACATTGATAGCGACTGGATACATTTATAGAAATGCATTCATTCACTAGAAGAAAGAATATTTGTGACGTGTACATCAACGACATTGGCCAGCAACACGCTTCCCAACTGAAGAAAGTCTAATTTTGTTAGGTTTTTCCTACCTTTCCTATCTATGTGCATTAAATTAAAGATCAACCAACCAATCCGGCAAATTGTTCATCGAGATATTCTTCAAAATCGTCAAATCGTCTCCGATTCCATAGCCCTCGTGCATTCCTTACTACTGGTACGTCGTAAAAAACATTCATCATTTATTACATTTATTTTTTACCATCTAGGTGGCACTATATTTCACATTAAAACTCACATGGCTAATGCAAAATTTAAAACTATGCAACCTTCATCCATAACTTGAAATTTTTAATAAGTGGTTACTAATATTTTACTTTTCAAATTAATTTACATTATTTGCCACACGGTGAAAAAAATAGCAATGTATTTTAGTTCTGCAAAATAGAATTTGTACAACTAAAATACATTGCTTGGATTGGATTGAATTGTCATTCACTTGGTAGAACTCCATTATAACACGGTGTAAAAACACCAATGTATTTTAGTTTTACAAACTTATTTTTTTAGATATAGTTGATAGTTATTTCGGCTCACGCCATCGTCAGAGCTGTGCTTAAGATAAGCAAATGTTCGTTTAACCATAGTTCTGACGATGGCGTGAGCCGAAATAGCTATTAACTATATCTAACAAAATAATTTTGTAGAACTAAAAGACATTGCTATTTTTTACACCGTGTTGTATTATATCAGTTAATAATGCTCGCGATAAGCGAAACCGGTCCTGATCCAAAAATACATTGTGAAAATAAGTACAAAAAAATGTGTTTTTATTATTTAAAATGTGGCCTCTCCATTGAGAAGTGACAGTTAACACATTAAAATTGATTTATGGAACAGTTCGAATTTCAAAATATGCACATAAAATCAGAACAATGCGAGGCAGGAAAGGAATTTCGGATAGGAGTATTGCTTCAAATTAGTGTGAGAGGGGATTAATTAGTGAGTTGCCGCAAGACGGCGGCCATCTTAGCATAAAATTCGAATAAAATCCTCTCCACACTTAAGGCAAGTTGTTCTTCCTACGCGAAGAAATAAAATTCGTTATACACGCTTACGAAACGAAACGTTACGCCACGGGGACGCGGATAAAACCGCGTATCTCCAGATACATAAATCGATTAAGCATGGAAAAAATGTCATTGTTAACACATTAAACAGGCAGCTAAAATACATCGCCGCGGCTCCGTGGTACAGTGGACAGTGTTTTTTTTAATCGACGTATTGACGTACTTTTCGAAGACGTAGGATCTTGGGAAAAACTAAATCACTACCCCTTAACCTTTCCAGGAGTATGGACGTACTAATATGTCGACGCGATTTTTTTGTAAAGGAATATGGACGTACTTATCGTATACGTCAACAATTATTATGATGATAAAATAAAGTGCTATGCGCCAATGGTTTGTAATTCCTGGATTATGCAAAGTGTTTTTATTACAATAAAACCCTAAAAACGTGAGTTGTATTTTTTAACGATTTTTATATCATTCTATTTGATTTAAAAAATATTTATAACTTTTACGTAAAAAAAAAACTCACTCGTCACAGCATGGTTATAATTTATTAGTTACTCCTGGAAAGGTTAAAAAAAATCATGGATCAGAGAGTAAGTGGTTAACTAGTCTATTCTTAACCCAATATATTTATCCCAGATCTGTCCGTAAAAAATATGGTGTTAACTGTATTCATTGATGGAAAAACATGATATTTCAAACATTAAAATAAATTTACTAATATCATTCGATAATGCTCGCAATGAGCGAAACCGGTCATAATCGTAAAAAATATTGTGGAAACAGTACTAAATATGTGTATTAATTATTTAAAATATGATAATTTGGTTTTTATTTGCTATTTTGCGTCTCATTCTCTAGGAAATATCCTCAAATATAGTACGACAAAAATAACATATTATTATATATTGAAATGCTTTGAGTAAAAAAATCGTACAATTTCCTAGATAATTCAATTAATATCGATCATTTTTGAGATGTTGTCACTTCTTGGTAGCAATTCGTTATAATTCAATAATTAAACGATTTTTTAAATTATCGAGATTAGAACACGTTTCTCAGTTGTTATTTTGTTCTACAAACTGAAGAAATAGATAGACAATCAGGCGATGTTTTAACATATAACTTCGTCTCTACATTTCGATTGTTTACATTTTACACTTTTATAAATTTGTGTATTATCATCAAAATTCAATCACTACGATCGATTGTCTCGTTAGGCAATCGATGGGTTAAATTTATGACGGAGCTAAAACAAATTTTATACAGATACGCGTTGTTTGTTACAATACGCCCGTACGAAGACAGCGAAACAAGTTTTTTGTTGTTGGACAGTCGGAATGAAGAGGTGGATTTCTTTATGTGTTTTACTGTAGAACATTTAGAAAACAGCATGATACATATTATATCCAGAAATGAACAAACATCGCCAAATTACACGTGCCTAACAAGCCGATTTGGATATTGAAGTTCAGTTAACTTAGATGCCTTTCATTGTGGATCTCAGTTCGAAGGCACAGGGGTTGGTGATGTTTTAAACTTCCCACCCAGTCATTCTTTTTAGTTTACTCTCTTAGAAAAATTCTAGCGTTTATTATATCATTTTTTAATTTTAATGTGTTAATGGTGCATCTACAATGGAAAGGTATGATATTTGAAATAATAATAAAAAAAACAGGGCTGTGAATTCGTTAAAGAAATGCGACTCCGATTTCGATATTGACCAAAAAATACGACTAAAAAAGTTTAATCTACTCAGATTTTTACCTACTTTTCCTATGTGTAATATGAATCCATAAAAGGAGAGAAATGTTATTACTAGGGCTGTGATGTCGTTAAAAAAACACGATTCCGACTAATAAGGAATAAATTTAAAATTGCTTCGATCTTCAGGCATTCTATCACACGGATGCAACAAAATTAACAGTCAGTTCGTTATTCAGCTCGTTAGTGTCAAAACATGAGAAATCGTACAAGGTTTTAACAATTCAATTGATTTTGAAATTCCATAAAGCACCTTCAGTCGATATCATAATACACCCAGTCTTTTTTTTACGCCATTTTTTTGGACGGCACCGTCACATTTTTTTTCGCGCTTCACTCATTTTTACGCGATTTTTTTTAATTTAATAACAAATTTGTTTTAAGGAAGAAATTTATATATGATGCTAGACATGTACGTTTCATTATTTTTTTAAATAAAAAAATGTGTATTTTTAAAACTTAATTCATATAAGTGAAAAAATTATATTGTTATAGTCTCATTATATTTTTATAAGCAATAAGGATATTAAATATATATATATTTTTTGCACGTATTTTAAAGAGCAAATTTCGGTTTTTCATACGTTTCTGGTAGTTTTTCACGCGATATTTTAATTTTCTGGAACCAATGTATCGCGTAAAAAAAGGTGTTGTAAGACTGGGTGTATAAAAAAAGTATTATTTTATCAGTTTATTATACTACCTTTTTTTTAAACGATCAACCAACCAATCTAGCAAATTGTTCGTTGAGATATTTTTCAAAACCGTTTAATCGAATAAGTAGTCGGTATCAATCGTTTTTCCCGACTCCAAATACACAGCCCTGGTTATAACCCTTTTCAGTTCAATTATTCGTTTGATTGATGTTCGATGATTGCACTTTTCGGTCGGCACTTTTTTATTTAACGAAAAAAAATGTTCTACGCCGCTAATATGGCGTGACCCGGCGCAAAGTTGCGTGTTGCATGTTAAAAAAAATCTCGCACACAAATTTGGCTAACTCCCAATACGACGTTGCAGGTTCAATTTATATTTTTGTAAATCAAAAAGAAATAATATTGTGCCTTTCACGTCGATCAACACTCCACTGTCACCTTTGTTTTCCGGCTAGTTAAATAGACCACGTATATCTTTCCGTTTTAATGATTATCAATTTCTACAACCCCTTCGGTAGTGCATTTATTTAACACGGTGAAAAAATAGCACTGTATTTTAGTTCTACAATTTTTTAAAGGTAAAGTTGATAGCTATTTCGGCTGACGCCATCGTGAGAACTATTAGCTATCGACTATATACTAAAAACAAATGTGTATATTTTTATTTATTTATTTTATTTGGTAAGTTCATTGCTTTTGCAACGTCAAAAGTATTTAATAATTCAATTTTAAATTTAAAAAAAAACACGAAAATTTACGATATCGATTGAAGGTGCTCGATGGAATTTCAATATCAAATTTGAATTGTTCTAACTTTGTACGATTCTACATGTTTTGTCACTAACGACACGGGTTTCGCCTTTCGGCATCTTCAGGTATTATATCACACGGATGCAACAGATCTGACGTACAATAAACGGTTAGAATCGTCTATATACCAAAGTTATTAATTATAGGAAAACACACACCTCAAGGCAAGCCGTAAATTGCAGTTATAACAAATTTAATAATATTAATCTAATAATAATTAACACAATTGTCTGTGATGATTTTCATTCACGATTAATCTTGTTAATAAGTTATTCTTGAAAGAGTTGAATTACAACAAATATCAATTGACTACATTAAAATATAAATGGGTTTTTTTATATAGATATACCTACACATAAACACATTTTTAAGTTAATATCTCCACAATACGTTTCATGATCAGAACCGGTTTCGCTCATTGCGAGCTTTATCAACCGATCTGAAAACACACCTTTTAGTGTCTATTTTCACAATATATTTTATGATCAGTTGGTAATGCTCGCGAAGCCGGTCCTGATCATAAAATATATTGTGAAAATAATTAATAAAAAAATTATCGTGTTCTTCTATCAAGAAGTGGCAATTAACACCTTGAAAGTAATAATTTAATGCTCAAAATTTAAGGACTAATAATTAGAGAGAAAAAAACGATAACAAGGAAGACAACTAAGTAAACTCATGTAAAATCTACTTAAATACATCAAAAAATAGTATTCGGCTGAACTCAATCTCATCCACACGGAATATGTCGACATCCGAAGTAATATTGTTGAACATTGTTACTGTTCTTACATTTGGCAGATGGCTTTTACTTATTATATACATGTTAACCTTTTTCACGTGTCACATGAAGGCAAGCAATTATAGTGTTCCTTCGATAATGAATGAATAATTAAGATTAATTCCAATTAGAATTCATATGAAAAAAGATAGATTGCAATAAATTGGCGCCAGAGTGGTGGCATTCGAGTTATAATAAAAAAATCAACGACACGTCTATGTCGTCATTCGAGTGCAAAAGGTTAATGTTACGAGTTTCCCAATCAAGATAGGATGTCATTAATATTTAATGATTATTAACCCTCTACACTCGAATGCTGCAAGAGGGTCAGGATTGATTTTTCTACTAATACTCGAATGGCACCATTCAGTGGCGTCATTGGAATATAATTTAAGAATTAAATAAAGTTTGAATTGTTACAACTTTGTACGATTCCACGTGTTTTGTCACTAACGATCTGGGTTTCGCCTTTCGGCATCTTCATGCATTATATCGCACTGATGCAACAGAATTGACGTAAAATAAACAGTTCGCATCGTCTATATACCAAAGTTATTAATTACAGGAAAACACAATTCAAATTTGACATTGTAATTCCATCAAGCATCATCAGTCGATATCATAAATTGAAGAAAGGACATTTTTTACATTTTATTAATATTATGATGAAGAACGTTTTCGAATATAAATTACAATTTTACACATTTTTTGACACGTGTTTCGACTTTTTTTAAAAAACTGAAAATGCTTCTCGAAGACGCAAAATACGTCCATCAAATATAATTTAAGGTTATGTACGTCATATGGAATAAAAATCAAAAGGGAAATATTATATTACAAAATATTTATGATTTTAAGGCAACAATATTTTTTGTTTCAGGCCACATTTTTGACATTTCAGATAAAAAAAAATATCCTATTTAATAAAGGGTATTTTAATGCAGTGTTCATTTTATAAAAAAAGTATATTAAATAAAGTATCCGTAAATGAATTCTCAAAAATGGAAGTTTAAAGAAAATATAAAATGAAAACTGAAGATTTTGTACTATATTTAAAATATATTATATAACAGTAACCAACAGTTTAAGAGGATCATCAGATTTTTCATTTAAAATTCATTCCAAAATATCAAAACGCTTTCAATATATCGGAAAACTCAACACACTTAATAAAACATATGATTTAATCCGGGGAAACGTAGACTCGCGAAAATGGCAACACTGATATCCTTAATGAACGCAATCAAGCAGGAAATGTCGAAATACGTGAGGGTGATTACTAACATGCGCCCAGGGTTCGCACTGCTAAATTGGTGGAATATATCAGAACCGGGATTTTGGGCTTACATTTGGTCAAGTATTTTTGGAGTATAAAAAATATATTAGAAACGTTTCAACGTATTTTTTAATGCACATTGATTAGATCAACAGATATCATTATTCAATTACTATCATGGTATATATCTTATAAAAAATAATTAACGAATAAAAAGATAGAATGTATATATGTATATTTGCTTTTATTACAAATACATGTAATTTACATTTTTAATTTAAAAAATAATGTTGGATCCATCCTATGACAGATGTAGTGAATAAACTGAGATCACATCTCACAATGTATGCTTGTATAGTACAAGCATACATTGTGATAATTAATTATTAAATTGTTAAAAAAAATTGGTTGTCTGTAAAGTCGGTTTACGGACGATAGTTTAACGTGACAACGTCATAAGAAAACATTGATTGCATACTTTTATGAATAAAAGAAATCGTTGATAATTTATTGTTAAAAGTATATTTGTTATACGTTAATCAGATTTTAAATATGCAAGAATTAATTACCTTTATTGCCGCAATTGTTGTTGTAATATAAACAATGAAAACCAAATTAACATTTCACTTCACTTTATAAACAGTTGTAAACAGATCACGTGTAGGTACTGTAGGTGTAAGTTGTGCTGCCGCTGTCTCTTTTCTACTCAGACGCATCGACCAATCGAGTGGAAGAGAGATAGATGCGGCACAATCCGAACGGTAGGCCGATCGTGCCTCTCTATCGCTTATCCGCGCTCTCGCTCGCACGCTTGCCTTCGGCGTAACGCGACAAACGGGACAATGAGTCATGTTTTTTCGTGCGTTCAGCGAGCGTTCATCGATTTATAAGACGTTGTCACGTCAAAAAATCCATATAAATATTTTTAAATTTAAATTGCTGAAACTGTGTTTAATATTTAATTAAAGTTGGATCAACGACAACCCGGGTTTGATCTGTCGGCATTGTGAAATTTTTTATCATGCAGACGTAATAAAATGACAGACAAATCTGGTATTTTACATTATTACAGAACTGGTTTCACTCATTGCGAGTATATCAACTGATCTCGATGAGCGAAACCAGTCCTGATCATTAAATTTAATGTGGAAATAAGTACACAGAAAATATTTTTATTTTTCAAAACATGTCGTTCCACCAAGAACAACAAGTTTGGTATTGAAATTTTATCAAGAAGATTAAATGACACCAAATATATATATTCACATCCATCCTCGTGATGTCGGTCGCGTGCCTACACGGAAATGACGTGTGTGTTTTTTGTGTATGATTTTTAGAAAACCGGTTACTAAAAACCGGAACAGCGGATTCGGTTAAACTGGTGTTGCGAACCCTACATACGTTGAGTAAAATTGAGTGAATGTGATTCATGGAGTAATATTATATAACGCAGGGTAAAATAATACATATCCTTCGTTTAAATATTACTTACCATACTCACGAACGGGCGCGTGTGAAACAAAAATAGACTCAATCAAATTAAAAACGAACTTGAACGCATTTTTATACGGCGACACTCAGAGATCGAAGTTTTTTTGTTGTAGAAATAACGTGACATTTTTATACATAGAATGTGTTTGAAGGCGATATAACAAAAAATGATTTCGTGGTACAGTTGTTAATAGCGTTGACTTGATCAACTTTTTCTAATAGATTTATATTTAATTTCAGGGCTATGTAACCGATACAAAAACAAAAACCATCGTACCGGTCATGATTATAAAATATATTGTGGAAAAATTTTAAAAAAAATTGTTTCTAAGTAATAATAATCTTCTAGTGGCTGCCAGAAAAAAATATACGTATGTACCCAGCACGACAGCTATAATTTATAACAAAAACGGTGAAGTTTCCGATGCTTTATTTTTCATTTCATTTACAGAAATAATTAATAGACTCACCAATTGCTTATCGTTATATCACGAAAAAGCAGGTTTTCTTGAAAAAAAATTAAATAAAATTGATTTTGATAACCTTGAAACAATTAACATCTGTCAAGTGACAGTTCGAAGACTAGAAGAAATCGTGAAAAATCTATGTAGAAATCCTTTACAGCTATGACAAAATGTCTTTAAACCTTTCTTATAGATATCAGTGTGTGTCCTGTCAAAGAATTATTTTAATAGAAGAAATATTTTTGGAGAAAAGTGCGTTTAAAGATATTGACGAGATATCTCGTCTTAGACAGCCACCCGGTTAATTATTTAAAATATCATGCTTTACCATCAATACGTCATAAATTCGATAATCACATACACCAGTGAAACATTTTTTTTTAATATTGTTCAAACATCTTCTATATGGCTCGGGAGAGAAAGTGTTAACACTTTATAGTCAAATATGCTTTCAACTAATATTTGGAACCCTTAATCGCGGCACACCAGTTGTGGAGCACTGGTCTACAATAATGATGTTACTGAAATAATACCATGGCAGGTTAAACTTAAAAAAAAATAGCGTGTTTTTTAAAAAGGCGAAAATAATGATTGCATTTAATTTATAATTACGTATTTCAATTATTAACGATATTGATAAATGTCTGACGGTTTTTTATTCATTTTCCAAATCGATAAAAAACCGGTTTTAATTTTTATTCGCAGCCGATGAAAAAATGCAGATAGAACATAAACAAATGTTTTTTTTTTGTTGTCTTTTTCTCTTGGTGATTTTTGATCTCGTTGACAGCGAACTATGAGTTGTCTATGGACATGAAACCATAGAGTGACCACACGAAATGCAAATCGAATTTTAAATATTCGAAATTAGAACAACATAAACTCGGTTTAAAGTTGTATAGATAAATGCGGCAATATAATTTAGGATTCTGATCGCATCGTTAGGGAATAATGTTCGCATATGAACAATGAACGTAAAAATTGCTAGACGATAGACCGGTGGTTTCCAACAGGTTCGGTACCGCCCACCCGTGGGCGTTGAAGGGATCTGATGGGTTTCATCTATCCCAAGGCACATTTAAAGGGCACTGAGGGCAAACCGACACTCTGGACAATACTTTGGGTGACATCAATGAATTTAAGTTACAATTTCCTTTATTTCCACATATTTTGTCATTCAATCATGGTTTCGCCTTTCGGCATCATCAGGCATTCTATCACACAAATGCAATATAACTGACACATTGTAAACGACTTGGATCGCTATGATACAAGCGGAATTACATAGAAAAAATATAGACCCTAAGGCTAGAGAGACAAAAAATACCAATGACTGTTGATTTGATAATTTTATAAAAAGTACATACAGCTAATGAGTTTTTGATGAAACGTTTTAACAACAATTTATTATTTTAAAATGTGACAAAACATGCGGAAACGTATAAAGCTTAAACAATTCAAATTTAATTTTAAATTCCGTCAAGCACTCTCAGTCGACATTGTAAATGAATGAATGTGCATATTTTTTTTCGAAAAGAGGCGATAGGCCAAAAACGTTTGGGAGCCTGTGCGATATATTTTATGATTAGGACCGGTTTCACCCATCGTGAGCATGATCAGTATTAGCAGTTGATAATGCTCGCGATGAGCGAAACCGGTCCTGACTTAAAAATATATTGTGGAAACATGTATTAAAAAATGTGATTTTATCATAAAAAAAAACTTGTTTGTCTATATACAGATATATTCAATTGAGTTTAATTGAGTGTAATTGAATAACAGAAAAATAGCTGAATTAACTTAAGTTCTGATTCAGTTCAAGTTTCGAAGACAATAATAATAACTATGACGATGTCACAAAACTAGAAGGGCGTTTGCGCAAAAAAATAATTAGAGAAAAGTGTATCTTTAGTCTTTTTATATTGGAATATCTTACTGACGTAATTGCTTGAGTTGAATTGAGTTTTTATTTGATTAAAGATTCAAGAATGGAAGACAAATCATTGTCACCATATATAATACAAAAGTTACTGGACGCGGGCCAGATTTTATACAAACTGACTCCTTTTATTAAATTTATTTATTCTGTATCGATTACAAGATTCAAGTTTCAAATCAAAAGTATGTCACGAAACTATTTTATTAGTATATAACCATACAACAATAAAACGTTTCTTTTCGATTTAAGATTTTTAAAATAGGTTAATGTTCAACTGGTATAATATATGGTTAATGATAACATAATAAAAAATGTTTACAGCAAATTAGTTGTTTTATTTGCATTTTTTAATCTGTCTTAACTGTCACATGTAGGTGGAAAGGCGTTACAGTAAAACCCCCATTTACACTAAACTCGTGACCGTGTAATTCGGAGTCATGTAATTGGGGGAGGAAATCTTTAAAAAAATTTGAAATTTTGTTTTTTTTTCGCAAAAATGCAAAACTATAATAATTCTTATTTTTGTAAAAAAATATGTATACGGATGAAATATTTAGTTACTAGGTAATAAAATGCACAGACGCTGGCCAACATTTTACTGTATGAAGCGTGTATGTGTGTGCAGCCAAACGATCGATCGTGCAATTTGGGGATTTGCGGCGAATATTTCAAACCAGCGCGTAATTCGGAGAAGTTTAATTGGGATGTTTCAGTGTATATTTAAGTAAACAAGACACAATACAAACTACCATTTCCACATTTATACAATGATAAAATCAAGTCTTCTTTTGCCTACCACGAGTTTTATCAATCTGTACAATAAAAATAGAGGTCTTTAACTCACTGATTGATTTCGTCTCAACTATTGGGATAGTAATTATATAGTTATGTAATAAAAATGGGCACGCAAACGTTATATAGTTTATTATAAAATGTATATGAAAATCTAAAATGGTTTTCCAGGTATGTTACATGGCATTTTCATGGAAAAATCGACAATTGAAAATGGTGGCGTAGAACAAAAATCCATGAAATTGGCTTGGCGTTTAAAGGGTTAAGTAAAAAAGTCCACCAGATTAATGATACGAGACAAAATATTAAGTTACATGTCGTCATATTCACAACAAGGTGAAAAAATAGCAATGTATTTTTGTTATATTTATTATAAAATTTCGCTAGAGGCCGTTCATGTCCATGGCCGACTGCACAACCTCTCTCCAGGCATCTCTGTTGAGCGCTCTTTCTCTCCAGTTGACTATCCCCAGCCTCTCAACATCCTTTTGAATGTTATCCGCCCATCTCCGTCGAGGGCGACCGAGAGGTCGGGTGCCAGCTGGTGTTCCTTCATAAGTCTTATGGAGAGCTCTAGACTTCTCAGATCGAACAACGTGACCCGCCCATCTGAGCCTTCTCGATCTCAAGACATTAGTGATTCTCATTTTTTTTTTATAAGATATAGTTGATAGCTATTTCGGCTCACGCCATCGTCAGAAGTAATATCTTACTAGCTTTGTTCAATTATGTTTTTTTGGTTTTAATGTAAAGAAGTTATATACAAAACTGCATCCGGTGTTTTAAGCTGCCAAAATGTAACTAGTGCCCTTTTGCTATTGGGAAGAACAAAAGAGCTTACAAGGTTTTTCATCTGCGAAATAAACTTAGCGATACGTCGGGAAGGGGCCGAGTTTCAACCTAGGTCTTCGAAATCGGGTCAGCAGATATAAAACCATGAAAATTATTGTATTTCGAAAGTTGGCAGCCTGTCAAAGACGTTAAAATAATTTATAGAAGTGGCGAAAAAATAACGCGAAAAATTTCAACTATTTGCCAAACGACTTGCGTGAAGGCAATAATTGACACGACACAAGAATTTTATGATTTTTATGAACTGTTTGAAGAACAATATTTAAACTATTTCCGAGGAAATTAATGTGTCGGTTTAGTAGATATTTTTTCAGTGACTCAAAACGTAAAATTTCACATGTCATATAATTTAGCGTATTGACTTTTGTTAATATATGATATCCACTGAAGTTGTTTAATTAATGGAATTTCGATATCAAATTTGAGCTTTTGAAACTGTACAATTCCACGTGTTTTGTCACTAACGAAACGGGTTTCGCCTTTCGGCATCTTCAGGCATTCTATCACACAACAGAACTGACACACAATAAACAGTTAACATCGCTTATATACAAAAGGAGTTAATTACGAAGGAATTGATTAATTAATTATAATTAAGGAGAAACACAGATTCTAGTTCTTGAACCCATGGTTTTGCATATCTGCTACTTTTAACTCGAATGTGTTGTATAAATAGACTTGTTTGTAAATTGTATTCTATCATATGATATGCTCGCGATGAGCGAAACCGGTCTAGACCAAAAAAAAATATTATGGAAATAAGTACCAAGTCACTATTTTGGAGAAAGGCAAAAGATTTATGAAATAAAACATTGAATTGCATTATGAGTTTCAATATTAATTTGTATGTATAAGATATAGTTGATAGCCATTTCTTTATACTTAATAATTTAACTATCAACTATTCGCCTACCAATTTTTTTATAGCTATAATACATTTTTAAGGTGTTAACTGTCACTTCTTGATGGAAAGACATGATATTTTAAATAATAAAAACACATTTTTTAGTTCTTATTTCAACAATACATTTTTTGATCGGGGCCGGTTTCGCTCATTGCAAACGTTATCAACTGATAGAATACAATTTACAAACAAGTCAATTTATAAAAAATATTTGAGTTTAAGTAGCAGGTATAAAAAACAATGGGTTCAAGAACTAAGAAACAGTTTACAGGAAATCACGCGTGAAAAGTTATTACAAATAATATGAATTAGTTTTAACACGGTGGAAAAATAGCAATGTATTTTAGTTCTACAAAATTATTTTTAACAAATATAGTTGATAGCCATTTCGGCTCACGCCATCGTCAGAACTATATATATAATAGTTCTGACGATGGCGTGAGCCGAAATGGCTATCAACTATATTTGTTAAAAATAATTTTGTAGAACTAAAATACATTGCTATTTTTTCACCGTGTTATAATGGAGTTCTACCAAGTGAATGCCAATTGAATCAATAAATTAGTTTTAAAATTAAATTTTCACAATCGCTTATTAAAAAATATATTTTTTTTTTTTACCATGTTCGACGTTTTGAATTAAACGAGTTTCATATAGCTGTCATCAAATGGTTATAAGTCAATAATAAATCAAAAAATATGGCTTCAAAGGTTGGTCACCCTGCGTCACAATCAAATTAATCTGCGATTCATTATCTAACATATAGGTTGCGCGGGAAAACCAGTTTTTGTTTTTTTTTCTAAGCGCAGCCTACTTGTACAGACTTGCTTATTCGTGTGACTGGATTTTGTATGCATATAAAAAATATTGCAAACGATACGTCCGTATTGAAAACACATGAAAAAAATATTTAATGATCAACCATCAAACCGAGACACGCTTAATGTCCTTTTTGCACGCAATATGGAACGTACCACATGCGGATCTGTTATGTAAATCAGCGATACTCAACCGGCGGCCATCGGCGCTTATAATTAAATGGCACTTAATCAAAATAGCTACTAGATTAGTGGTTTCTTGTGCGGCCACCAGTTTTTAAAGTAAATGTTAACATTAAAAAAAGTTTAGTTTAGTTTTATTGCTAGCAGGATTTAAGATATGTTGTTAAAACAGAAGAGAATATGTAAATTTAGATAAGCAAATGTACGTTTAAACATAGCTTCGATGATAGAATGAGCCGAAATAGCTGTCAATTACATATTATAAAGAATTTTGTAGAACTAAAATACATTGCTATTTTTTCACCGTATTATAATGGAGTTCTACCAAGTAAATGTCAATTCAGTCAATAAATATGTGTTAATAAATATCGAAACTATTTTTTTTACATTTGGTGCGGTCACGAGACATTTCCGTAAATACGTAACGTAATCTTTAGGCATTCTATCACACAACAGAACTGACACAATAAACAGTTAGCATCACTTGTAAACAAAATGAGTTAATTACGAAGTATTTAATTAATTAAGGAAAAATACAGATTCTAGTTCTTAAACCCATGGTTTTGTATACCTGCAACCTTTAACTGAAATATTTTGTATAAATAGACTTATTCGTAAATTATATTCCATCAGTTGATAATGTTCGCGATGAGCGAAACCGGTCCTGATCAAAAAATGTATTCTGAAAATAAGTACTAAAAATGTGTTTTTATTATTCAAAATTAGTTTTTATTTTATTGAAATATAATGAATGCCACCAAGAATTGAGAGTTAACATCTAAAAATTGAAGAAGCCAAACGCATGTCATATCTTTTTTTGTTGTTGTTTATTTTAATTAATTTCTTATTTATGCAGTGCCTTATGAAATGTATACTGTTTTATGGTATTCGATAATTAAATTTCAAAGGTTAACGACGCCTTTTATTGCCTGGAATTCTTTTAAGGGATAATTTAAATGTTCAATTATGTAAAATTAAAAAATGTGTTATTATTTAGAATATATTTTACGATCAGGACCGGTTCGAAAACAATCGGTGCTTAGTTCGCCTCTGATCACGGGCAACGCGTGTTATTTACTCGATGAAATCATCGGCACACCGCGTACCTGGGACCGTGCAGTGATCTGGCGGACAGCCAGGCCGTGAAACTAACAGAATTGTCAAACTCGACAGTACGAGACGGTCATGTAAGCCTACCTCACCGCGTAAGAATTGCGTAACCCTGTAAACGAGTTTAAAATCGAAAATATTGCGAACATAACACGGTTTCAAATCAATCGCTTAGAGAATATATTCATTCGCTTCATAATAACTTAAATTCAATGCATTGTTAACAATAATTATCCCTAATTTCTCAACCAGTGGTCCGCGATGTGATATTATATCGATAAACTATCGAACTTTATGTTGTATTGTATGGATTTTTAAATAATATTTTTCGTTACTGTCTGTTTTAATTTACTTAAATATTAACACGCTGAAAAAATAGCAATGTATTTTAATTCTATAATATTTTACAGATATAGTTGATGGCTATTTCGGCTCGCGCCGTTCCTATGTTGAAACGTACATTCGCTTATCTATATATAGCTGTGTAGAAAGGGTACACAATTCACCTTCTCTTCTGTTTTAATGGCCGTGTTTATATCCTGCTAGCACAATTTTTTTTAAAATGTAAATGAAACTCAACAGGCGGCAATTTCAATAAGATTAAATATTGGATGGAGATGGTTTATTACGGGAAGACATTAGCCCCGCACAATGGCCTGAGGAATGGCGACCGACTTATATTTGTTTGTTCATTTAGTTTAGTACACAATACATCATCTCTTCTGTTTTAACAACCTAGCTTGTATCGTGCTAGCAAAAAAACCGTTTACATCATGTTATAATGGAATTCTACCAAGTAAATGCCAATTCAATCAATATACTTATATATTGTTATATCAATGCTGATGGAAAATTAATTGTTTTAAAAATTAAAAAAGATCAATTATGTAAATATTTATTAATATATTCTAATGTTGATGGTCTGCAAAATGTTTTCGGATTTTTTTGTGGTCAGCGGATGTAAAAAGGTTGAGAAACTATGCTACACACGATCAATCTCGACTAAAATTTGAAAAATTAAGCCAAGTGCCCGGCCGATTTTTGAATGAAAATTTTGTTATCGTTTACTAAAATTGTTATATATATACTAGATAAACTTTCTGAGGTGGTTTAAAACATTACAATTGAATTGTTACAACTTTGTACGATTCCATATAGTTTGTCACTAACGACCCGGGTTTCGCCTTACGGCATCTTCAGACATTCTATCACACGGACGCAACAGAACCGACGTACATTAACACTAAGCACCGTCTATATAACAAAGGTATTAATTGAAGGAAAACACACACCCCAAGGCAAGAACTAAATGGCAGAAAAACAAATTTAATTATATTGATCTAATAATAATTAACACAATTGCCTGTGATAATTTTTATATACGATTATCTAGTTAATGAGTCATTCTTTAAAGTTTTACAACGAATAATAATTAACTATTATTAAAATATAACTGTTTTTTTAATCCTGAAAAAATTAAACTTTTTTACTAAGTTTTGTGTTATGCTGGTCAATATAAGTCGTGTTTGTCAACCGGTTAACTGCCAAAAGCGTCTTAAGACGCATAATTTTCTGTGAACGGAGCGCCGCTTCTACAAAAATTAAGTCTTAAGACGCGCCGTTTTAAATGGGCTTTTAATAAAGAAAATCAATTATTTAATTAATTTTATGATTATGGATAAATGACTGCACGACTGGCGCACTCTTCATTTATTTGGTAAGTTTTATAAATAAACTATATAACACTTTCAATAACGATATGTTTTAGAAGGTTTTATTTTTGTCGTAAAATTCGCGGCGTGCTGGGCACCGCCATACATGTACCTGCCGGCAGTTCACCGGTTAAACGTCTTCACGTCCCTGGTATTAACAATGCAAGCTAATAAGACACGTAGAATTGTACAAAGTTTGTGCGGTTCAAATTTAATATCATTATGAGACCAGGTTTTTTTTGGTGAATGTGTCTTATTACCTTCACGAGGAACAAAAAAAAACAGTGAGAAATTATACCATTATCTTTTCCCTGGAACAACATTTTTTTCGTTAACGGATTGACGGAATTAGCGTTTTTAATTACTGCCACAGTATGCATATAATTTAAAGCAATCGTATGCTTAAATGGTAAAGCACGAGGTTGGCATAAATTTTGATACTAGTATGACGAACATTGTCTCATTTCAATAATTGAAACTGTCTGAGTTTCTCTATTCGGAATCTTTATGCATTCTTTCACACAAACGCAATACAAATATACCGTTTATATAGCTTAAATACAAGAGGAATTAAACAAAAACTAACGACCCTTAGGCAAAGCGTAAAATGTAAACCTGAAATAATTTTAATAACTACCAGGGCTGTAGAGCTGTTACAAAAAAAAAAAAACTCCAGCAATGACTGACAACACGTCTGCGATCCAAAAAAAAAATAATTTTGTCAGATTTTTCATAATACTAACTAATTAGGCCAAATTTTCACTGAGATATTCCTCAAAATCGTCTTATAGTCATTCGATTTCACTACTCCGACTCCATAGTCCTGATTGAAACTGTCTACATTCTCACGTATTTTGTCACTCACGACGTGAGTTTCTACTTTCAAAATCTTCAGTCAATTATCACACAGATGAAATAGAATTGACTGAACGTGTGCGTTTCTTACCGAACACCCTAATCCTAATGTATACCCGAAATAATTTTAATAACCACTGATTTTATTACAGTGAAATTAAATTTTGTAAACGATAATTTTAAAAACAAAACAACCAATTAACTTTATCCGTCATATGCACATGAACGTACGTGATACGCAAAAATTTACCGTACCATTCTGCGCTATCCCGTATCACGTACGCGCTTGAGAAAAATAATTTACCTTAAAACTGCAAACATTACAAGTCTTCGCAAGTATTTTTTATAAGCAGGCGAATTAAATTAAATTAAAATTTAATTTGAGAATTCGTAATTTTCATACCTACGTGGTTTTTAAAAATATGATGTTTTTTTGTATATTTCTCGGAAAGTTACCTGCAGGAAGGTCGGTTAATAAAAGGTTTTCTTTATTAACTATCATTAAAATTTAATTGAGTAATTTGAAATGTACAGATACCTACTAATTTTAAATGGGTGGGGTATGAGGAAGAATGTTCGAAGGTGAATCCCGGATCATGAGTAAGAAATAAAATTGATTCAAAAAATAAAAAAAAAGGATTCTTAGCGAACAAACTAAGATATCGTCTATCGTCATTGCTTAATCCCCTGCAGGGTGCTTTTTTGTTTCTGCAATAGACCATTTCCGTGCCATATGTAAACTTATTGATATAGCCGCCTTTTTAGTTTCATTTACAATTTTCAGTTTTATTGCGAGCAAAGAAACAAGCTTCGTCGTTGAAACAGGAGAGAAGATGTATTGTGTACCTTTTCTACACAGCTATATGTAGATAAGCAAACGTTAGTTCAAGCATATTTCGGACGATGGCGTCAGCCGAAATAGCTATGAACTATATTTTAAAAAATAATCTTGTAAAACTTAGATATATTGCTATTTTTTTTCACCGTGTTATAATGGAGTTCTACCAAGTGAATGTCAATTCAATCAATAAAATATATATATTTTTTTAAATATTATGTACCCATTTACAGCCAGAAGGCTCAGATGGGCGGGTCACGTTGTACGAAGTCTAGAGCTCTCCATAAGACTTATGAAGGAACACCAGCTGGCACCCGACCTCTCGGTCGCCCTCGAAGGAGATGGGCGGATAACATTCAAAAGGATGTTGAGAGGCTGGGGATAGTCAACTGGAGAGAAAGAGCGCTCGACAGAGATGCCTGGAGAGAGGTTGTGCAGTCGGCCATGGAACTGAACGGCCCTAGCCCCCTAGCGCCATTTTATTATAATAATAATATAAATATTAACCATCTGAGGGAGAGTGGATAATCCCATAGTTGAAAATCCCTGCCGTGCAATGCGTACAATGACAACGCCTGAACGAATAAGGCTTGCAGAGATTATTAACAAGGCTCTGCCAGACAGATGGGGCTGTAAATCAGGTCTCTTTTGGCGCCGCGGCAGTGAATATAGCAGTGGTAAAACGCGAGTCTTGGAAACATATCGATCCGGGTTCAAAGGCGAGCTTAGGGTACACTCGTTCAAGGAAACCAGCGGAATTACAGACATCCCCTAAAGTGTCTACTTACTTACACACCCCCGAAACCCCTCTAATCCTCAACGTAACAAGCCATCAAACACTTACTACCCTAATATTAAGAGATACAACACGATAATTACATACCCTTAATTAAATTCCTGGTTACTCATCTATTACAACAAACCCGCTGAATAGACATGACCATATGGCAATGTATAAATTAACACTTTTTTTAAGATATCGACTAAAGGTGGTCGATGTCAGTTGGTATCAAATTTTAATTAATACAACGTTGCACATTTTAATATGTTTTGTCAGTTATGAATCAAGTTTCAACTTTTGACATATTCAAGCATTCTAGCACACGGATACAATAGAACTGACCAAGCCGAAAAGTGAAATTCGGGTTGTGAGTGACAAAACATGTGGAATTTTTGCGGTCTCAAAATTCAAAATAGATGTCCTTTAACGTGTAAAATGTCATTTCCTGTTGTGAAGGAATAATGTTCGAACAATAAAACACAATGTTTAATACACACAATTTGTAAAATTTTCAATTAAAATCGGGACCGGTCTCGCAAATCGATTATTTCGATTATCAAAACTGATCAGTTTTTATTAAACACCATGCCTTTTCTCCAAGAAGTGACAGTTAAAAGCGCGTATCGTCAAATTCAAAAAGTATTTAATGATATCGACTGAAAGTGCTTGATAGAGTTTCCATAAATTTCACATGTTTAGTGTCAATTCTATCAGCGTTGTTGCATCCGTGTGATAGATCGCCTGAAGATGCCGAAAGGCGAAACCCGACTCATTAGTGAAAAGCATATAGAATAATACAAAGTTTCAACAATCTAAATTTAGTTTATGATATCTACCGAAGGTGCTTGATAAAACTTCAATATCAAATTTTAATTGTTGAAACTTTATATGATTCCACATGCTTTGTCACTAACGACTCGAGTTTCGTCATTCGGCATTTTCAGGCATTTAATCACACGTATGCAACAGAATTGACGATGAACATGGTCATTACTAACAAAACACGTGAAATCGTAAATAAGTTCATCATCATTAAAAGGTGGGTGATAGAGAATTATCGATTGAAATAAATTCAAAATAGTTAACATACGTTCAGCTACATACTTGTGATAGGATGCCTGAAAATGCCGAAAGGCGAAACTCGAGTCGTCTCATTAATGACAAAGCATTTGAAATCATACACACGAAATCTTAAATGAACAAACAAATATAAGTCGGTCGCCGCTTCTCAGACCATTGCGAGAGATATTGCCCACCCGTAATAAACCATAACAACCATCTCGTCCAATATTTAGGTTTAATTTTTTTTGTTTTATTGCTAGCAGGAAATAAGCTAGGTCGTTAAGACGGAAGAGAATATGTATTGTGTACCTTTTCTACACAGCTATGTATAGATAAGCAAATGTACGTTTAAATATAGTTCCGACGATGGCGTGAGCAGAAATAGCTATCAACTATATCTTATAAAAAAAATTACAGACCTACTTTATAATGGAACGTGTTATAATGGAGTTCTGCCAAGTAAATCAATAAATTCAAATTGAATTTAATATCGTCAATGTCGCTCGAACATCTCGGTTAGTAAATTAAATCAAAATGACATTGTCGCTCTCAACATTCTTGGAATTGAGAGATAAAGTCCCTTTTGTTATCGGACAATTGAGCGACTGGGAGTATTTGAAAATCCTTCGAAGATCAAAATATATCGCTAACTATGGACGGTAGCTGAATGCAAATATACTTAAATTGAAGTGGCCTATCAATTGATCAGATAATTGGGTAGACACTCGAGCCAATCCTTAATGCTTGTAACATCTTCGGAGACAGGCATCTGATAAACCGAGGCAGTTTGGAAGAAATGGAGCAATATACCGTTAGTAACTTCCGAAAATATTAAAGTCTAAATTAAGAAGGTGATTCCTCACCGAAAAACGATAAATATATCAATAAATAAAAATTGAAAAACGTAGTTTATTCCGTTTAATTGCGACAAATGCTAAGAAACAGGTGGAAAATGAAAAAGGTAAAATAATGACACTTGTACACACTGTATCATAATTATACATACAAAACTAAGGCAAATATTTAATACAAGACCGGTTTCGCTAGTCGTGAACATTATCAACTAAATATATATTATCATAGTTTAGTTATTAATACAACACCAAGAATTTATTCTTTACTTTAAAATAGAAAATCATAAGTTGTTTGATACTATTCTACTGTTTGTGTAACTAATTGCACCAAGTTTTATGCTTGATACACGGTTTTATTATTTATAAATTATAATATAACATTAGAGCACTATCAGCTGAATTGGATAACTCAGTTGAGAATGCTCGGCATAAGCGAAACCGGTCCTGAAATAGTATATATAAAATTGTAGAAATAGTACTAAACATTGTCTGTTTTAATTCTTTATATATGATAACATTGTTTTTAATTTGTTTTAAAACACTAATAATAACTTTTACCCTTAGCAATAAATGGCCGTGTTACCGTTAACCGTTAAAATTTGAAAACTATGCTTTAATACTAATTAAAGCATAGTTTTCAAATTTTAATGTATCCAATTTAAATTGTTGAAACTTTGTACCGGGGTTTCGCTTTTCGGCATCGTCAGTTCTGTTGTATCTGTGTGATAGAATGCCTGAAGATGCCAAAATGCGAAACCCGATGGTGAGTGACAAAACATGTGGAATCATAAAAAGTTTCAACAATTTAAATTTGATCTCTAAATTCCACCAAACACCTTTAGTTAATGTCATAAATTATTTAAATGTAACAGTTGAAAGTACTCGTGAAAAGCGAAACCAATCCTTATATTAAATATATAAAATTGCAAATTTTTTACATATAATCGTTTTCTTATTATTTAAATAAATTGACTTTCCATCGAGAAGTGTCAGTGCGCAGTTTAAAATTGGTAACAATATAAATTCAACTAAATATCACAATTGCAGTCATCATTCGACCGTACTGAGTCGAGCTATAAAATTAAGACGTAGACGAAATTATTTTGCACAGCCATTTTTGTTTTTTGTTTTTTAAAAACCGGACGGTCGGTCAATAATCTAAGGCGAGTGAGATTTTACGTTTTAACAATTGCACGAAGTAAAGATGTTAAAAATAAATCAACAAGTATCGAAAATTTAAAACCAATGATTGTAAAAAACGACTTCCTGTTGGAAGGTAAGTTTTTATTCAGAACAACAGCTACAATTATTTATTTTACGAAAAAGATCGGCAGAAATCCATTTTACGTCTTCTCTTCCACGAAACCGTTCTAGTACCCGAGAAATAGACTATCGTTTTCTTGCTGTGTTATTTTCACTTGCAATACAACACAGTGATCACTTCAAAGAAGCGTTACTTTTTGGCAGGGCTATAGAGTGGTAAAAAAATGTTTATTATTTTGAAGTTTTTCTAACCTTTCCTTTTTATTTGCATTAAATTTGAGATCAGTCAACCAATCAAGCAAAATATTCTTTGAGATATTCTTCAAAATCGTTTAGTCGAGAAATTAGTCGAAGTCTTTGTACACATTTTTTAGTACTTATTTCCAGAATATATTTTTTGATCAGAACCGGTTTCGTTCATCGCGAGCATTGTCAATTGATAGAATACAATTTACAAACAAGTCTATTTGAATATTCTAAAATATTTGAGTTAAAGGTAGCAGGTGTACAAAACCATGGATTCAAGAACTAAGAAACAATTTACAGATCATTTATGATCAAGTACAAAAAAAATGTTTTTGTTATTTAAAATATCATGCCTTTTCACCAAGAAGTGACAGTTAACACCTTGAAAGTGATTAATCCGACTCGGCGGCCCTGCTTTTTGATTTTGAGAAAGCGATACACTAAATTAATTTATTTATTGAAGCTATGTATCATATTATACAATTCCATATGTATTGTCTTTCACGACCAGCGTTTTACCTTTACGACATCTTCGACAATTCTATCACACGGAATGCAACAGAACCGACATACAATGAACAGTTTGCTTCGGTTATATACAAGACGAATTAACTACAAAAGAAAAAATAGACTCTAAAGTTAGGGATCCAAATATGCATATATTTGAAATAACTTCCAAAACTATCGATTTGATTTGATAATGACACTTTGTTTTATATATATAATAAGCAATACCGTAAATGAGTTTTTGTTAAAAGTATTCTAAAACAACTAATGATTGACTACCATCAAAATAAGATTTGGTTAAATTTAAAAATCGACCAATTGAATGAAGTTTCAACAATTCAAATTTAATATTTAAATTCCACTAGCATCCTCAGACGATATTATCAATAACAATTAATTACATCAAACGTTTCGCCTATCGATATCTTCGTACATTCCCTGACAACCCAATTTTGAGAGGAAATAAATATATATATATACATATATATATAAATATCTAAGCAAGATGACATAATCAACTCAAAAGAAATACGTTGATATGTTTGTGGTCTGTGGTATTCAAATGCACTAGAATAAAAAGGAACTGTAGAAATTGCATTCAGATAGCGAATGGAAAAAAGCACGTCCAAACTGCAATTCGTTGCATCACGAATGATCAATGATGTCGACTCTATATCACAGTGCTCTGCGCGGAATGTGTAACGATTTTAACCAAATCAACAAATGCGCGGCATAATTTAAGGACATTTTCAAGATTTGTCTTCACTTTAATACGGTCAAAAACGGACTAATTCATATTTTTTGTTCTAACGCGATTCCAAGAAATAATTGTACTGCAAATTTTCAATTTCAAACGTTATTATTGTGTCTCCAGTGTTTCAGTGAACAAACTCCATGGAATTAAATGCGGCGTAAGGGTTAATTTGGGTGGTTCAAAACATAAAGTCTTTTTAAATTAGTAAGTAGAAAGTAATTCATTCATAAGTAATATTATAATAAAAACCTTTCATGGTAAAATTATTAGCCACATCTTGTCGAAGCATCATTTCCAATGTTGGATATCACGAAAATCAAATCAGTAATTATTGAAAATGTTTCAGATAATCAAATATATTCCTAGGATATTTGAATTTTTATAACATTGTACGACTTTACACGTCTTATCACAAGCGTGTGGTAGAATGCCTGAAGACGCCGAAAGGTGAAACCCGGGTCGGAAGTGATAAAAACATGCGGAATCGTACATAGTTTCAAAAATTTTAATTTGATATTAAAATTCCATCAAGCATCTTCTAATATTAACGTAACTAATGTTTGAATATTGTATTTTTTTGTAGCGCGTATTATTATAGTGATACAAATTTGCTTTAATGTACAATAGATATATTAGTTTCCTTTCAGTGGCACGCCAAGTGTCCATTACATTGAATTACCTGTTTTGTGGCACATCAACGCATTTGTGTTGACGACCGCTGGATTAGAGAAGGTACAGAACAAAATCAATTGAATTCAAAGTTCAATGTAGTTTTTTCTTGAAAGTGTGCCACGCATAAAATAAATCAAATCAGTTGATTCAATTTGCAATATAGCTAATTAAAAATGGACTTTCAATGTATGAAATCAATAATTGTCGATTGAGAAAACCGTTTTTGGATTAAGCTCGCAAAATGCAAATTTATGGTGCGACGTACAAACGAGATATTGCAAACTGGTCGATATTTGTGACAGAAATGGGTTAAATGTAATTAAAAGCAGCGACAATGAACCAGCGGCATGGTTCCAGGGTACCTAAGATTAATATTTAATTAAAATAGATAAATTTGTCAGTGTATTCCGAAAATTTTTGCAAGTATTTTGCTAATTTGAAAATTATGTTCAGACAAACTGTTTCGTATGTTTATTAGTAGATAGGCAATTAGCATAAATGGAAAACACTTTAAAAATACCAATGTGTCTACAGAAATCTATTTCGGCTTACACCCTCGTCAGAACTCTAAGCCGAAATAGCTATCAACTATATACGTTATAATTTTAGTAGAACTAAAATACACATTTGAATTGTTACAACTTTGTACGATTCCACATGATTTGTCACTAACGATCCGGGTTTCGCCTTTCGGCATCTTCAGGCATTCTATCACACGGATGCAACAAAACCGACCTTCTTGCCTGAAGATGCCGAAAGGCGAAATCCGGGTCATTAGTGACAAGACATGTGGAATCGTACAAAGTTGTAACAATTCAAATTTGATTTCGAAATTCCATCTAGCACTTTCAGTCGATATCATAAATTACTAAAATTCATAACTGTTTTTTCACCGTGTTATAATGGAATTATACCAAGAAAATGCCAATTCGATCAATAAATGAATAACCTTACGCCACAGTAAGGAATCATATAATATAAATTCAAGCTCAGCGCCTAAGTGTTTGCATCTTTGTAGTAAGGGTCGCAGAATGACGGCTTTGGAACAGCTGGAAATCAATAGGCATCAATTATCACACAGGATTCTTAACGAACAAACTAATATATTATCGTCCCCATTAGTTCAACCTATTCCCGGGGGTGGTCTGATTTGCTTCCGTAACGACCACTTCCGTGACACATGTAAACTTATTGTCATAGCCGCCTTTTGTTTCATTTACAATTTTTGAAAATTTAGTTTTATTGTGAGAAAGTAACAAGCTAGGCCGTTAAAACAGGAGAGAAGATGTATTTTGTACCTTTTCTACACAGCTATATATAGATAAGCAAATGTTAGTTTTAAGCACAGTTCTGACGATGGCGTTAGCCGAAATAGCTATCAACTATTTTTTTCACCGTGTTGTAATGGAGTTCTACCAAGTGAATGCCAATTCAATCAAAAAATAGTATGAAGATGTTTGTCAACGAAATGAAACACATGTTACATCTAATATATGGTATACAAAGTCATCAATTGTAATTTTCATAAAAATAGCTTCGGTAAAGTTTTTTGAGTCCATAAATATTATTAAAATTGTTGAGCAGTAAAACGGAATCTTATCGAGAATTATCTGAACATGACAATCAGATAAAAGTTCAACAAAAAATTATGCTCGTAGACGAATAAGCTTGGACACTGTTAATGCTGTTACGTAAACAGTCAGCGGGTTAATATCCTCCCTAAGGAACATCATTATATTCTACTCAACATTTCCAAGAACAACCTTTTGTTACATTATTACACACGTTGTAAGGGACGAATTATTTTCTTCCGAGCGTTTAATAACACAAAGGACATGCCTTCTCATGGCTAAGCGGAAGTATAACTTGTCGACAAATTATATCAATTGCTTTCTCCATTTCATTTTAATGTAATTCAATAGTAACAATTTAAGCAGGGAGGTCAGTTTGTTATAGTGCAGTCATGGGCAAACGACGGCACTCTCACAAATGACAATTATGAAACTTATAAAGAGCAAACATACAAACTTCAAAACATTACTGCATTTTAGATGAAAAAAAAATACATAGATATTTGTCAAACATTACCTCTCGGAAAACCACTCGTATATCGTGTATCAATGTGTTAAATTAAGGGGTTAATAAGCACGGCTCCGACTGTAAATACTTTCATTTTATCTTGTTTTTTTTTCACACCTTTTCAATATATATGCATTAAATTAAAAATCTAACAACAAACTCGTCAAATCAAGAGTCCAATTCAATTCAATGCCTCTATTAAACGATCAATTAGACCTTTCTAAATCGTCCTCGCTATATTGCTTATATGAGGTTTATACAACGAGTTCGAGAATCTATAAACATTTTTTTTTTTGAGAAGTCATGGACTTGAATCGTCTGTTCTTCCAAAGCGCATAACCAGTCCATCAATGGGGATGCCAATGGTTGGAACATTAATATTGCTCCGGACGTTGTCATATTACACGTGGACGAGAGTGAGTCAGGCGAATACTATTTTTTTATGTATTGAAGTAGATTTTAGATGAGCTAATTGGTTGACTTTCTTGCTATCCTTTTTTTGTCTTGTTGATTTTTTTGATTTTCAACATTAAAAAAATTTTAATTTATTATATCGCCTGAAGGTGCTTGATGGAATTTCTATACATAAAATTTGAATTGACGACTTTGCCAATTCTGTTGCATCCGCATGACAGATCGCCTGAAGATGCCGAAAGACGAAACCCGCGTCGTTAGTAACATAACATGTGGAATCGTACGAAGTTTTAACATTTCAAATTTAATTAAATTTTTGATTATTTTGTCGTAGCAAAAGAGAAAAACTTCACGTAAATCATAATTATAAAACCAATACAAAAACCGAGGATGTAGAAAAGAAAACCTAGGTAGTGAGTGATAAAACATGTGGAATTATATAGTGGAGTTTGGGCGATATAAATGTAATCTTTGATATGGAGCGAGGAACCATCGTATTTCGCCGAGACTCCCTTTTGCCGGAGATACAGCGTGGCAAAAAGACCAAAAAGGCCAAACTCCTCGCTAATACGCAGACACGCGCAAAATGATATTCGCGATCGGCGCAGTCCAACCAGGCGAGCCGACGACCCTATAACAGTGATACACAAACCGCGGCCCGTGTACGTAGATTTCTAACACATTTTTTTATATTGCACATGAAGAAATTTTGTTTTAGATATTTGAGCACATTGCAGAATAGCAAAGGAATATAAGCTAAGTTGTCACTGACAGAAAACAAAATGTAGAAGTTTTACTGTCTTTCGGCCGTGAGTCTTGAAAAACGAGTGAATCTGTCTACTGGTTTGTTGATCTTTGAAATGTTATAACTTGACATATAACGTGACACTTCATACTAAAAAAAAACATACCTTAAGTTAAAAACATTCTTACATAGTTTAACTTTTATAATCCTAGCCTTTAATAATTTGATACAATTTGTAAAAATCGTCCTGAATTCATGTTAGTGGAACTAAAGTGAAAGAATTTAATTTATGACATTGACTGAAGGTGCTTGATAGAATTTCAATATCACATTTGAATTGTTACAATATTGTACGATTCCACATGATATGTCACTAGCGACCCGAGTTTCGACTTTCGGGTATCTTCAGGCATTTTATCACACGGATGCAACAGAGCTGACGTAAAATAAACAGTTAGCATCATCTATATGACAAAGTTATTAATTACATGAAAACACTTACCCCAAGGCAAGCAATAAATTATAGCTAAAACGAATTCAATAATATTAATCTAATAATAATTAACACAATTGCCTGTGATACTTTTCGTTAACGATCTTGTTAATGAGGCATTCTTGAAAGGGTTTTTCAACAAATATCACTAGATCATTAAAGATTTCATCACTAGATGTTTGATAGTAGGTGTTCTCTATATAGAAAAAAAACTATTTATAGTTTAATGTTGATTGATATTAGTGACAAAACATGTGGAATCGTACAAAAGTTATAATAAATCAACATCGATATTGACATTCCATCAAGCACCTTCAGTCGATATTATAAATTATATACTATTAAATTAAAAAACATAATTGTAAGCCCCATATTGTAAAAAATATCATTATTTTTCAACACACTTTTATAACAATAATAAATGGACAAATTGGCTCTTCTTTTAAATAGGTTGAGTACCACTGCCCTATAAACATAAGCGCACCCAGACATGGCCAAATTGGGGAATCCGTGCCATTTGCGACCAACCATCTTGGGCGGTGTGCCATATTTTTCATTTTCAATTCGTTAAAGAATTGCATAATCATAATAATAAAAGTTTTAAAATTACTTCCAACGTCTCAACTATTGCGACGGCTGATTGCAGAGTGTTTATAGTTGATAATCAAAAACATGGTTAACAAGTAAAATTTTCTGAAATAGCTTAATTAATAAAGTTGTGAAACATAGTCTGATATTTCCTGATATATATTCAACGTAGAATATATTTTATGTACAGTGTAACCGCACTATATTCTTCATAACACTCGATAACCCTCGTCAAAAATCTTTCAAAATATTAAATACACAAACAAAATAATAATAAATATCTCGATAAGTGAAACCGGGCCTGATTTTAAAATATATTGTAGAAATAGTAAAATGTGTTTTTATGATGACAGCGGAAAAACGCTCAGCACAACACATTTATATTATGTAGCACATATAAAATGTAGAATGTAATAAACGGTAGGTAATTAATATCCAATATGATAGGTTTCAGTTCCGGGTAACCCCTGACGTGCCAGTTCATAGTAATCTCTAATATTATAGGGGACTATAGCCTAGCGCATAACCAGCGTCTTCCAAATATAGGTGTTAACGCACCAGGTGCGTATTCCGTAACCAATGTGAAATTAATTTTGGTCAATATCGGAGTCGCGAAAAACGATTGATTCCGTCCACTTTTTCTGTTCGACGATTTTGAAGGATATCTCAATGAACAATTTGCCGGATTGATTTGATCTTTAATTTATTCATTGAATTGGCATTTACTTGGTAGAACTCCATCATAACACGGTGCAAAAAGCGCAATGTATTTAAGTTTTACAAAATTATAGTTGGCAGCTATTCGGCTCACGCCATCGTCAGAACTATGCTCAAGCAAACATTTGCTTATCTATATGTAGCTGTGTGGAAAAAGTACACAATACATCTTCTCTCCTGTTTTTACGACCTGGCTTATTTCTTGTTAGCAATAAAACTAAAAACTAGATCTTTAATTCAATGCAAATAAACAGGAAAGGTAGAAAAAACCTGACGAAAATTACCTTTTTTTATTCGAAGTTGTGTTTTTTCTTAATGACTCCGGAGCCCTGGTTTTAGCAAAATATTGAAAAATGCAGTTACGATTTTTTCTGTCGGAAAAAAAATAAAATAAGCGACCGTCAACAATGTCATTGGTTGGCAATCACTGGCCTGTAAAAACCGTCTCGTACCGCCGCGACTTGCATTCCGCTCTCACACCCGTGCACCCCGGCAGTCGCTTGGCCGAGGCTGAACAAGTCGACCAAACGACCAACGCGCATCGGATATCAACTGCATTTGTACTTTCTGGTGGCCAAAAATGCAAGTGCAAAAAATCCACGTAGGATGGATGACGGAAGCGATAAATTTTTGATCGATTTCTTCGACCAACGCTGAATCATTTCGTTATTTTTTTAACCATTTACCTGCCGAGTCATGTTGAAAACAATTCATCACAGATTACTTCAAAAATTCATTCAGTAGTGTTGGTGTAACAAATTGCAATGATCGCCGTTCGTTTGTGGTCACGAAAGCGAACAAAGTTGACCAATGCACCGCGGATTAAAACTATATAGAAGTATATCTACTCGAGCTAAGGAACATGTAAGATCATTCAACAGTAAAAAAACAGATTCACAATTCGCTAATCACGTTATTAATGAATCAAATAACATAAATTCAAGCTCAGCCCCTAAATGTTTGCATCTTTGTAGTAAGGGTCGGAGAATGACGGCTTTGGAACAGCTGGAAATCAATAGACACCAATTATCACAAAGGATTCTTAACGAACAAACTAACATAATAGTATCGCCACTTGTCCAACCGTTGTACAAAGGGGTGGTCTGATTTGCTTCCAGAAGGACCACTTCCGTCCCACATATAATCTTATTGTCATAAACACCTATTATTTCATTTATAATTTTGTGTCATTGTGTTAAAGTAACAAGCTAGGCCGTTGGAACAGGAGAGAGGATGTGTTGTGTGCCTTTTCTGCACAGCTATATATAGATAAGCGAATATTAGTTTAAGCATAGTTCTGACGATGGCGTGAGCCGAAATAGCTATCAACTATATTTGTTAAAAATAATTTTGTAGAACTAAAATACATTGTTATTTTTTCACCGTGTCATAATGGAGTTCTACCAAGTGAATGCCAATTCAATCAATATATATAGTCTATCGCCCCCTATATCACGGTACATTTACACATACATTTTTACATAGGTTCCTCAGAAAAACGTGAATCGAAATTGTATGTTTTTAATGTAAAACCGTGTGAATCGGAAAGCTCTAAAAAATTTATAACAATTCAAACTTGATATTGAAATTCCATCAAGCACATTCAGTCGATATCATAAATTATAACAACCGCCTTATTGATTTTGTCGATTTTACAGACAACTGTATAAAGATCTTTCAGTGTAATAAATAAATATCGAAACTATTTTTATCATATTTGGTGCGGCCACGAGACATTTCCATATGCAGCTGATGTTTATAATGCGACACACTGAAATTTCACGAGCATACCCTCTAGTACAGCGGTCGGAAACCTTTTTGGACTCACGGACCACTAGATGGATTAAAATGTCAAAATTTTGATCCGGCGGACCACCAAATGGACTTTTTAGTTAAATACTATATATTTCAATAAAAGAGAAAAACAATAAAAGCGTGAGTTACATTTTAAGCCATTTGTGTTGAAGTCTGCATTGCTTAGTCATCAATATTAAAGCGTATTGCTTCGGGGAATCCTCAAATTCTTTTACATATATATTTTTTAACAAGTAGCCAGATTTCTCTGCGGACCAGCAGTTGCCGACCGCTGCTCTTGTATTTAAAATTAATGAATTTTACTAATTGTTTTCGGTTATATCTGAATTTAGAGTAAAACAATTTTGGTTTGAGTCATATATTACGTGATTTCGTTTTGCATTTCAATGTAGATTGATCAAAATGTTTAATGTTTGTCGTATGGGAGGTCGATTGGCTCCCTTTCACTCAGACAGTTTTATTTGTATTGCATTATGCAATAACGAACCGAACTGCACCAAAATCACTTTCAACAACTGTCGAGCTTTGAGACATTTTCGCCCGGATTCGCCCTAGATAGATTCAATTTAATATACAATATAAATTAAATATTCCACTGACGCGTTATGAAACGCGAAACGTGTTTCGCCTCTTCGAGAAGCATTCTCGAACATGAACAGCAAGTTAACATATTTCCAAATCAATTTCATAATGACAAGCGCCGGTTTCGCTCGTCGAGAGCGTTATCAACGGACTAGCAATCGTAGTATAAAAAGAATATAGACCAACAACAAGACTCCGATTAAAAAAAAGATTATTTCCTACCTTTCTAAATTAATTCTTTTTATTGATTGAATTGACATTCACTTAGTAGAACTCCATTATACCACGGTGAAAAAAATAGCAATGTGTTTTAGTCTAAAAAAAATATTTTTAAAAAATATAGTTGATAGCTATTTCGGCTCACGCCATCGTCAGAACTATGCTTAAACTAACATTCGCTTATCTATATATAGCTGTGCAGAAAAGGCACACAACACATACTCTCTCCTGTTCCAAGGGCCTAGATTTTGCTACTTTAACACAATGACACTAAATTTTCAAAAATTCTAAATGAAACAATAGGTGTCTATGACAATACGTTTATATGTGGGACGGAAGTGGTCATTATGGAAACAAATCAGACCACCCCTTTGTACAACGGCTGGACAAGTGGCGATACTATTATGTTACTATAATTGGTGTCTATTGATTTCCAGCTGTTCCAAAGCCGTCATTCTCCGACCCTTACTACAAACTTTTTTTTTTTAAATAATTTTGTAGAACTAAAATACATCGCTATTTTTTTCGCCGTGTTAATTCTTTTTATATTGTGTAGCACAACATATTGTTGGTAAAATAACTTAATTTGAAAAAAACTTGGGACACAAAGAGTTAAGAGCAGGTTCGTGGAGTCGTAAAATACGACCGAATCAGACGATTTTAAAAAATATATCTATGAAAAATTTGCCGAATCGATTGGTTGTTCTTTAATATGCACATAAATAAAAAAGGTAGGAAAAAATCTGACAATATTAAACATTTTACAGTGGGGGTTGTGTTTTTATAACAACTCTGGTTAAAGGCCATATATTCTGAATTGGTAACGAAAATAGAAACAATTAATTTCACCGAACCTTTGACGTATACATTTTGAATAAGGCTGGGATAAACAACACACAAAAAGAGTATTGAATTGAAATTTTATTACTTCATATAAAATTTTTAGAACCCTTCATATCAAATTGAGTTATTATCCCATATCATTAGCTAACAAATTAAAATATCATTAGAATATATTATATTAAAAGATAGTCAAAAGGTTTTTATTAACAGAAAGTAAAATGTAAGCTAAACAGTTCTAGGAACTGAAAAATGAATATATTTGCATGGCGACGTCTTGCCTTACCTGTCATTAAAAGTTAATCAACCTTACTTATACCTGAAGTCGACAATGTATGACAATAAAATAGGAACTAAAAGCAAGAAAAAAATTCACAAACAAATTCTCAAAAAAGAGGAAAGAAAAACGAGCGAGTACTTTTTCAATTAGACAATTGTGAAGAATATTTCAATGAATAATTTGCCGAATTAGCTGGTGGTTCTTTAATTTAACGTACACATATAAAAGCTCGGAACGGGTTAACAGATGGTCTCTTTTGTCATCGAAAATACGAACAAAAAGATGCAATTATCAAAGCGATGGGTTTGGTAAAAAACACGACAAAAAAAAAACGTTTAATTTTGTCAGATTTTTTCCTCCATTATCAATTAATTTGCATTAAGTTAAATATTAACAAACCAATGCAGTATATTTCATCGTCTATTCGAAAAATTAGTTACGAGTCCCTCGCTGTTTTATGCTTTTGACTTTAACTCTACAGCTCTGGCTATAATACACCTAGACCTCATATAACACGCTTTATAAAACACGGATGTATAAATTGTGACATAATTTTATATAACACGGTTTAAGGGAAAAAATGGAATGTTGAATGCACCTACCACAATTAATGACTCTGAAAGCAATTGCAGCGAAATAGCTACGTGTTTCACAGTGAAAACAATAAATGACAACTTGGAATTGATTGATTATGATCCTATAATGGAAAGGAGTTCAAAATTCAAGAGGGAATTACAAAATATTTTGGAACCTTATCAGGAATTACTCACAACTGATCTCGAAAGGCGAAACCCGGGTCGTTAGTGACAAAACATGTAGAACCGTACAAAGTTGTAACAAATCAAATTTGATATTGAAATTCCATCAAGCACCTTCAGTCGATATCATAAATTATAAAAAATGTATATTCGTTTATTAAAAAAATAAAGCACATATTTTTACCACGGTGAAAAAAACAGCCACGTATTTTAGTTCTACAATTTATTTTTAAATTATAGTTGATAGCTATTTCTAAAATAGTTCTGACGATGGGTGAGCCAAAATAGCCATCAAGTTCATCATTCAAAAAAATATTTTGTAGAACTAAAATACATTACTATTTTTTTCACCGTGTTATAATGGAGTTCTACCAAGTGAATGCCAATTCAATCAATACATATTTTTATATTAACTATATTCGTTTTCTGTAGTATGAACTTCAAACCTTGTATTGTATAACACAGATTTGTATTACACGAGGTTTTTGTGGAACCATATAACCGTGTTATACGAGGCCCAGGTGTAGTATGTAGTGAATAAATTCATTGACCATCCGGTAAAATTATTTATTGCTAACATATTAAAGGTAAAGTGATCTATCATTTTGAAAATACTAGATTTTTATTTATAAAACAACTTTAATTATACTCGAGGAAACGAAATTAAAATGGAAAGAATTCCGATTAAAATGCACAACTTAACAGAGTCCGTGACCGTATTAAAAAAAAAAAAAAAACCAAAGGTCACAAACGGGGTCCTGTATACTCGCTTACGTCATTTTGATTGTTTTTATTAAATCGCTTGAATAAACTTATTTCATCGCAAAATGTGTATGCAAATTGAATCTGGACATTGATTTGCGAACAAACAAACTGGCCCATAGTAACTTCAAGCGGAACGTCAAGTATAAACTTTATCACACGGTGAAAAAAATAGCAATGTATTTTAGTTCAACAAATTTTTTTTTTTTAATATAGTTGATAACTATTTCGGCTTACGTCATCGTCAGATCTATGCTTAAACGAACATTTGCTTATCGATATATAGCTGTGTAGAAAAGGTACACAATACATCTTCTTTCCTGTTTCAACGACGTAGCTTGTTTCTTGCTCGCAACAAAACTAAAAATTGGAAATGAAACTAAAAAGGCGGATATATCAAAAAATTTACATATGGCACGGAAATGGTCTATTACAGAAACAAAGAAACACCCCCCAGAGGGTTAAGTAATGGTGATCCACATATATTTGTGTTTATTGATTATATGATTCGATATTTGTTATCTATTGATTTACAGCTGTTCCAACGCCAAGTCAATCAATAAATATAAATTTTATTTTAAATTATTTATAAAATTAATTACATTTGTTCGTAACGTATGCGTTCCTATACACGTATCCCTCGATTTTCATGGTAACGTTTAAATTGGTTGTTTTCTAAAATACATAAACGAAACAAAATTATTAAAAAGTATAAATACACATATTCCTTTACCAATTAAATACACAAAGCATATACAGAGGAACAAAAAAATGAAATCGAAAAGATTTATAAAAAAATATTGAAACGATGGAATTTTTATCATTCATCAATAACACAAATCACTATCAAACCTCTTCTTCGTGACTGGTTCAAAGTCACTTTTATCACTCGAAATTATTTGTGCCGATTCGACGTTTGAAGTAGAAACATTTACACTTCGAGGAGATTTGGTAATAAAATCCGTTATTAACATTTGCTTCGAATTTCTTGTTAGATCTTTATGGACCTCATCATATTGAGCCAAGCATTGATTAATATCACGTCGGAATCGAAGGGCCCGTTGAACATTTAAATCATTTTGTACAAAACGATTACCTAATTTTCTTCCCACTTCGAGTCCTTCGTGGACGATTTTAGCTGTAAATGTAACTGGTTCAAATTCTTTTTCAATTCGTGTAAATCGAGGGATAGGTTTACTGTTAATCCGATTGCGATCAAACTTTGGTGGGTTATTGTACACATGCCAGCAAAGGTTACTGAGTTAGTGCAACCATTAGGACAGTATCGGTTTCACTTATCACGAGCGCTATCAATTGATACACTGGACTATATGGATATGCTTCTTATATGTACAGCTTTATGTGGTCTGCTCACGTGTCATAATACCGTCTTATATATTCCTGTTCGCAACAGACAGATATATAATACAAACAATAATTTGTATCCAAAAGTAATTCGATGAACAGAATTATAACAGAGTTTCTTTGCAATGTGATATATCGAGAATAAATACCAGTCATTAAAAAAACACGAGTCCGACTTGAATTGTCGATGAGAATTTTTTTCAATTCGCAATGGATAGAATACATATTTACATTGAAAAATAAATAATTTTCTTATTAACCTTCACTGGGATATGATTCCAAACCATCCGATCGCTAGGACTTCGGGACTAGGAGGTTCAAACCTTCCACAAAAACAGTCATTGCTGAACAATTACATTATTGTACTTAACTGGGTGATCGGTTAACGAATATAATCTGTTCCAAGACTATGCTCGCTATCCGAATTGTTCGTTATCTGATAATTGATTTACCAAGTCCTGGACTAAACAAAAAAAATATTTTGGAATTAGTCCTTAACGCTATAGAATATTTTATAGTCGGTGATCGGTTAACGAACATAACCTATTCTAGGACAATGCTCGCTATCCGAATTGATCGTAAAACAATAATTAAATTATAACATATAGATTAAGTTGGTTAGAAAGATCTTTTTAGGTCGTTATCCGAAAAGATTACAAGAATTTCTTTTTCACCATATTATTACCGGTTTCGCACATCGCGAGTATTATCAAATGATACAATACAAAAACGTTCATCGCAAAAGCTCTTACATTCAGATTGCGAATTAATTTTGCATCTCAATCGAACAAATAATAACCAGAGATTTTTTGAAAACTAATCAATAATTATCAAATATTTTTTTTAAGTATAAGTATAAATTTTAACCGAATACCGAGTTCATAATTGAAAAATGAACCCCGCTTTGAATACATAAAGATCTTGTTGAAATGTCAAATTAAAATCCATGCCTTTCGTCAACCATCGTTAAATTCCAGCAACGATTTCGCTCGCTGCGTAGACAGTTAACATTTTCCAAGAAAACAGTCCCATTATAGCTACTAAAAAGTTTTTAAATCCTCCCAAAACACCGTCATTTGTTTATTACTTTCATAGTATTAAACATCGGGCATTATTACCCTTGGAATTTTATCAAACAACACTTGAATCAAAAATACAAACGTTACAGATATAACTTATGGAATATTTGTTAATCTGTGTCAAAATTTGTTTCAATACAATTTTATCTTATCGTGAGTGTAAACATTATATGTAATTAAACAAGTTGAAAAAAACACTTAGAATTATATCGGTTATGTTGTTAAAAAAACGTGCGAAAAGACATATAAAGTTTTATCAAAACATTTCATTGTGAGATATTCGGTTGTAAACAAATTTATTTTCAATATAAGTTAGACAACTGTGCACTGATTTGCGAAAAAAACGAGAATCTCGGCGAATTGAAACATGTCAAAAAAGTTAGTGCACTGTCGAGGTTAAGTGAATATAGTTAAGTTAAAAGGTGTACATTGAAATAATACAGAAATGTGTTTACCTTTGTCATGTCCTGCGTTAAAAACTGTCTCGTTCCGAGACTCGAAAAAAGATTTAACGCTGTCGCAGTCGGTTTCGAAATTTTTGTCGTGAATATCCAAATTCCTGGCCAAAACACTTTGAACACACAACAGCAAGAGCACTCGAAGCACACAGCTAGCAATAAAACACTTCATCGTATATGATTTTCTTCTAAATCCACTGTTTTAATTCACAAAAAAAAACCCGTGAAAAGCAAAAACGTATCGAGACGACGGGCGCGATATCAACTGACACGAACGTTCGCGACCGGCATTCGGCGCAGACTGAATGGCTGAGGTTTTTTCATTTTCGCACAGACCGGAATAGCCACTCGCATTCTCTTTTTCGCGTGTTGGTTTTGTATCGTTCTGTTTCACGCCGAAAAAGTATTCATTCAAATCGGTCGAGAACGTAGGTGCGTTTACAAAATACCATTTATAGTATAATACTATTCACGAAAATTGATAGCTGTAAGCGGTATTTGGTCCGTTAAGCATATACTTTATATGGATCCTTATTATAGGCATTTCTGCACTTGGTTGTATATGACCAAGTACACAATAGGTATGATAAAACTTCCAAGAGATGAACTATAAAATATATAGTCATTATTTGATTAAACTTAAACTAAAAAATCACATCTACTCTAATTGTCTGAATTGATTTTATATATATGGAAACTTTTTTTTTAAATAAACAATAAATCGTAAACCTGTTGATAATTGGGAGTGTCTTTGGAGCGAATACCCTAAGTTTTTGGAATAAACTTATCTTCCTACATTATTAAATAATTTATGGTTTTGACTGAAGGTGCCTGATGGTATTTCAATACCAAATTTGAATTTTTACAATTTTGTACGATTCCACATGTTTTGTCACTAACGACCCTGGTTTCGCAACAGCTAATAGAACAGCCAGTTCTGTTACATCCGTGTGATATGCCTGGAGATACCGAAAGGCGAAACCCGGGTCATTTGTGACAAATGTGGAATCGTACAAAGTTGTAACAATTCAAATTTCCTACATTATTATATAAAAATCAATTAAGAGCAACAGTGAAATATTTTATTTAATTTGTCGACCAGTACTTAATTAACGTGAGCCATACTTAACCTACATCCGATAGACCACATGCGGTCCATATTTTTGCACATATGTAGTCATTACCAACTTGTTCGTCTTCCAACGTGGTTTAACCTTTTCGTTGCCGCTGATAAGCCGCGCCGTATACACCAGGTCGAATATTTTTGTTAAAGATAAACCTTTTTGTGTTATAAAAAATTATAATTTACTTACAAAATATTATATCCAATACTGATTTTTAACGTTTATTCTTGAGGTTAACCAGTTTCAAAATTCATTCAAACAGACTTGTCACACTGAGTTTCACGCGCTTCCAAAAGTTCTTCCGCGATATCTCGTCTGTGGCAACCATCGGGTTTACACCTAAATCACACTTACCCTTCAATACGCTCATATAAATTTTAAAAAAATACACTTTTACGATTATTTTTGCATATAAAATTACTTAGTGGCCTGCCTTACATTTCACCTGAAAAAAAAAACATTGAGTATGATAAATATTTAATGATTTCAGTCTAATCATGTTTATTTATATCTCATTATAAATATATATACGTGAAATAGGGTATGGATAGAGTGTGAAACCGATCCTGATCTATATGATATAGTTTTTTTGAATATAATACTTAACATTAGGCTTTATTATTTTAATATTATGTCTTTCTATCAAAAAAAAAAAATTACTGTTCGCGCGTTAAAAGTGATTCGGGTAGGGAAATGAGCTCCCAACTAACCCCTTTGTTTGAACTTGAAATCATTCTATAAAAGATAATTGAGTTACTGATAATAAGCATAATTAAATACTTGTTTATTAACGGACTTGTTAATTGGCGAAAAAAATACTCACAAATTAATGTACCACTCATCTTTTGTAGATCACAGCGTATATGCAGAGGATCTTCAGCAATTCGAGTGAGTGTGTGTGTCTGTATGAATGCGCCGCTTGGACGTGTGCGTTGGTATTTTATTAATGTGTATGTGTGTAGACAGGGCCGTTAAAAAGCTCCAAATGAAACAATACAACGCTTCGATTGGCATTCCACATTCCTGACTCTCCCGCCAACCGAATTCAAATTTCGAATGCAACTGACCACAGACAAGATGTCTATCCAAAGACATTGCGCCGGGCTACCACAATATAAATAGGGATACAACATTAATGTGCGGTCAGTGTATCTCGAACTTGAGACCAACAAACAAAACACAATCAAGTTTGAGAAGTGACAAGCGTTCTAGTGAAGGGAAAAAAACGGTGACCGAAAATACCCTAATAGGAATGTTTTCCAGGCCTCAATTGCTTCATTGTCTTACATTAAAATAAAAAAAAATGATAACTTTTAAGGTGTTGCCTGTTACTTCTTGATGGAAAGGCGCGATATTATAAATAATAAAAACACATTTTTTAGTACTTATTTCCACAATACATTTTTTTGATCAGGACCGGTTTCGCTCATCGCGAGCATTATCAACTGATGGAATACAATGTATGATTTTTATTGATTGAATTGGCGTTTACTTGGTAGAACTCCATTATAGCACGGTGAAAAATAGCAATGTATTTTAGTTCTACAATTTTTTTTTATAAGATTAAATTGATAGGTATTCGGCTCACGCCATCGTCACAACTATTTCTTCGTCAGACTTAGTTGGACTGGTATGGATTTAACCTTAATTTTGTTTGAAAATTTTTAATAAGTAATTGTGATTGTGAAACCGGTCCTGATCAAAAAATTTATTCTGGAAGTAAGTTTAAAAAAAGCGTGTTTTTATTATTTAAAAAATGATTGCGGATGTTTTTATACAATACATACAAAAAGTATTTATATTTTTCTATGAAAAATCCTATTTTTAACCGTGTGTAAAAAAACCGCGTCCTAACTCAAACATCAAATCGTGACTGATGAAATCGATTCCGTCAGTCGTCACATTTGCGAGGATATACATACATCGTTTAATGTTGCCAGATATTAAATAAAATGAAGCATTAATTTATAATACTGTTAAATTTGAATTGTGGAAACTATTATATGTACGATTCCAAATGTTTTATCACTAGCGACTCGGGTTTCATCTTTCAACATCTTCAGGCATCCCATCACACGAACTGGTTTTGACTATTGTTTTCAGTCCTGTTGCATCCGAGTGATTGAATGCCTGAAGATGCCGAAAGACGAATCCCAGGTCGTTAGTGATAAAACATGTGGAATCGTACAAAGTTTCATAAATTCTAATTTTATATTGAAATACCACTAAGCACCCTCAGTTGATATCATAAATTATAATACTGTGTTCCTTCTAAGAGAAAACAAATTTGCGACGTGAATAACCTCTTAATATTTTTTCTCATTTTCTATCAATTTGTGTAATTACAACAAAATTGCGCCATTAATAACTGATTTTAAATAACTTTTTGATTTTTCAAGACATTTCTCCTTTGGGAATGTATATTTTTATCTTTAGGATTTATTACCGTTATTTTGTTTAAACTTATTGAATAATTGCGAAGTTATTAAAGAAAAACATAAGAAAGAGTTGGCCAAATATTATACACTTCCATACATTTTGATCTATGATTAAAAAAAATCATCGCCAATTTCTAATCGTCTACTATCGAAGAATCAATCATTAACAACAGTGTTAAAATGGTGCAACAAAACAAAAGAGATCATAAATAACTGAATGTAATATACGATATCAACCGAGAGTGATTATTGCAACGTTTTGAAAGAATTTATTTATTAAAGGTGTTAACTGTCACTTGTTCTTGATACAGGCATGATATTTTAAATAATATAATAAATATACATTTTTTAGTAAAATTCCATAATATTTTATAATCAGGATCGGTTTTGCTCATCGCGTGTTTTATCAACCGATGAAGTTATTTCAGATAAATTAGAATTTTTATCAAAAAGTATTTATTACATGAAATTGTTTCTACAAAATATCAATTGAATTATGTAATTCAATTCATAAAACATCGTCTAATATTCAATTCACCAAATTCCACCATTAGATTCATTTTTTCTTATTGAATCTGGTGTTAGAGCAGTTAGTGAGTTCGAGGGTTCCTTGTTGAAGTGCCAAACTGCAAAGAAACAAAGTGCTTAGTGCCGTTTACACAATTTTATAACATTAAAATGACGATGAATGTCGCTCATCGCGAGTTAAACATTGACAAACCACCAAAACGTGACAATCAACACCTTTAATAAGAAACAACTTGCAAACTGTTAAAACCCTTTGCATTCAAAAAAAAAACAAGACACTGTTCCTACTTCTCAATCAACTCAAATATTTGCATATTATTGTATCGAATGGGCGATATACATTTTATAATTAGTTACTTAATAACATGTTTTACAATTATTTTATCATTGCCATGAAGTTGTAAGGCGTCGAATAAAAATGTGACATTTTAAAGTGTGTTATTTTGTATTGATTGAATTGAGATTTACTTGGTAGAACTCCATTATAACACGGTGAAAAAATTGCAATGTATTTTAGTTCTACAATTTTTTCATTGGATATAGTTGATAGCTATTGTCAGAACTAGTGGTTCTGACGACGGGTGAGCTGAAATAACGCGTGGATCAATAAGTCCCGGGACTGACACATAGATGGCGTTGCCAACAAAAGTTCCGTATGATTTTTCATAAGTACCAACCTTCAAAAGATACCTGTCAAAATTTCATGACATTCTGATGTTTGGTCTATGAGTTACAGTGATTTAAGTGACGCTCGTCTTGATATTCTCAGAATAATGGATTCGAAACAATTTCGTGTGTTGATTTATCATTGTTTTTTGATGAAAAAAAACACAGTGCAAGCTCAGCAATGGCTTGAAAAGTGCTACAGGGAATCTGCTCCATCAAAAACAACCATCTGTCGGTGGTATGCTGAGTTTAAACGTGGTCGTACAGACACTGAAGATGCTGAACGCTCTGGCCGGCCAAATGAGGCAATTACCCCGGAAATCATCAAAAAAGTCCACCAAATCGTTTTCGAAAACCGTAAATTAAAATTGCGTGAGATAGCTGACACCTTAAAGATATCATACGGCAGTGTGTACACTATTTTGCATGAACATTTGTCTATGAGGAAGCTGTTGTCAAAGTGGGTGCCGCGTTTGCTCACAGTGGATCAAAAACAACAAGTGTCGTTGATTCTGAGCGCTGTTTGAAGCTGTTTCGCCGAAACAAACCGGATTTTTTGCGTCGGTATGTGACAATGGACGAAACCTGGATCCTTCACTACACTCCAGAGTCAAAACGGTCGTCAGCCGAGTGGACTGCAGTCGGTGAGAAGCGTCCAAAGCGGCCAAAAACGCAAATGTGGACCGGTAAGGTTATGGCCTCAGTATTTTGGGATGCTCATGGAGTTTTGTTCATCGACTACCTTGAAAAAGGTAAGACCATCAATAGCGAACGTTACATTGTCCAATTGATGCGTTTGAAGAACTAAATCGGTGAGAAACGGCTCCAAATGAAAAAGAAGAAAGTGCTCTTTCACCAAGACAATGCGCCGTGTCACAAGTCGCTCGCTACAATGGCGAAATTGCATGAATTGGGCTTCGAATTGCTTCCACACCCACCATATTCACCGGATCTGGCCCCCAGTGACTACTACCTGTTTGCAGACCTCAAAAAAATGCTCCAAGGAAAGAGATTCTACTCCAACGAGGAAGTCATCGCCGAAACGAACGCTTATTTCGAGGCCAAAGATAAATCGTTCTACAAGAAAGGTATTGAAATGTTAGAGAAGCGCTGGACTGATTGTGTTGCTCTTGAAGGAGACTATGTTGATGAATGAAGTCGAATTTTGCCAAAAAAACGTGTTTTTCTTAGTTAGTCCCGGGACTTATCGATCCAAGTGTTACATTGCTATATTTTCACCGTGTTGTTATTTTTTAATACATTCCTCTGGGTAAAGGCCAGGTTTAATTCCACGTGTTTCACAAAGATATGAGATTTCCCTTCATTCTCCTGATACCTTTCTGTTGGAACATATCATATATTTTTTTCCGAAAACATAAAATGGGTAGTCCATTCAAGATCTGGTCAATGACACTTGTAGAAAGTCGCTTTGGTTTAGATTTAAGTATGCGGAAACTTCCAATCAGATGTATGTGTAATTATTCTCCAAACTTTCAACTGGATATCTGGTCAGTATCGGAGTCGTGTTTTTATAACGACTCTACAGCATCAATATTATTATAATTCTGTTTAGGTGTCAAAGTATCCGAAAATTATTTTCCTCCTTCCATCATTTTAACATCCAAAAGCAATAAGATGTCGGCCATTGTTAAGCGACATCTGCTCCGCTCATTTTAACCCTTTCAGTCCCATGGGGCCGATTATTGCCCCCAACTGGTGGTGTACACAAAGAATCTTATTGTCCCAATCGTCGGACTGACAAATTTAATTCAAGTTTATAGCCAAAATATCATTTTATTAACTGTGCTATTCGTCAAATTTAAAATGAACGCATTTACTTACATTGAACATCTGAGTGCGATTCGTTTACAAATGTTCCATAATGATTCCCAAAATTACCGATAAAATCTCTACGATACGGATCCAAACCAATTGGTATAAAATCAGGATGGGCAATCAGTTGATTGCGAAGCAAAGTCAATCAATTCTAATTATGATTGGAAAATTTGAAAAAATTCATAATTTTATTTAATTAATAAATTAAAAATATTTTTATCTTTTAGGAAAAAATATCGTCGACAAAATTTCCATTACAATTCTGGTTGTAAGTCGATCGAATATTAAAATTAATGGTAGTTCCTAACCTCAAAAATATGACCTTGAATAATAACAGGTAAAAATGGGATTTATCTTTTGAACGCGTTTATCAACATTTATTGCCAGCCAGAAAAATATATTTCGAGATTTTTCATAATTATGAAAATGCTTTGAGAATTTATCTTAATTAATATTTTTTTTCCATGTTCAGAAATACGTATATGATTAATTAAAAGATAATGAATAGTGATAAACACTTTCATTACATGTTTTTAAGAACTTATTTAAATTTTTTAGTTGTATTATTTCGCGTTCATTTCCAGTAGCAACCCTTAGAAATACTTTTTCTCCAACTCAAAAAAGTTTCTTTTTGTCAATTTTTTCCTAACTTTCGTATTTATGTTCTTAATCCACAAATTATAGATTAACTAACTAATCCTGAAAATTGTTCATTGAGATATTTTTCAAAATCGTTTAATATAAAAAGTAGTAAATATTAATCGCTCATTTTTCACGAAAATTAAACTTTTTTTTAGTCGGAATGGTCAATGTCGGAGCCGGAGTCGTGTTTTTTAACGGCTCTACAACCCTGATAACATCATTCAAATACTTAATAAACAGCAATTCAAAATCACCCAATATTGAGACATGTTCCTTTGGTCCTATAGGAACATTAAATGAGACACTGGACTTCAGACTGGCTACCAAGATTTTTTCGCTTGTCAAACATAGTCGACTACGGTACGATGGACAAAAAAACATCAATTGACTATTGTCGATCATCGTAGTCAATGGGTTAAATGATAACAATATTAATTAATAAGTTTTAATACAATACAATGGAGATAAGATAAATTTGTTGACTTACCTTAACAACATTTTCTAGTGTAATCTTTTGAATAAAAGGATAATGCTGACATGAAACAAAACGCTTAGCTGGAAACAAGGAATCTTTGGAGTTTGTGTATTTGTATACAGTAATTTCGAAGCCGATTTTTATTATATAATTTATGATGTCGACTGAAGGTGCTTAATGGAATTTCAATATCAAATTTGAATTGTTACAGTTTGGTACGATTCCGCATGTTTTGTCACTAATGACCCGGGTTTTGCAACAGCTTATGCAACAGTCAGTTCTGTTGCATCCGTGTGATGCAATGCCTGAAGATGCCGAAAAACCCGGGTCGATAGTGAAAAAACATGTGGAATCGTATAAAGTTGTGACAATTCAAAATCAATTTTTATTAAGTGTAAAATTTTATATTGGTATCTCTCCTTGTCTTTTATTAACCACTTGAATCCCAAATGGACTTTGGTGTCCAATAAACTATAAAAATTATTTCCAACAAAATCCAATATTATTTTTGTTAGATTATGGTGAATAGTGACATCTATGTACAGATACTGTAAGTTTTTTTTTTAATCACAGTAATGACAACATTGGATGCACATCCATCATCATGACTTGTTAACAATATATCAAATTCATTAATATACTACACAAAATAAATATTTTTTGAAAAATCTCACACTTTTCAAACTAAACTGGAAAGACTCTGTATTAATTATCAATATGTGAGTATATAAACTTGCAAAAATTTTTGAAGGTTCTGAAAATACATAATACAAAATAATCCCAGCTACATTTATGCACCATATTCAAGCAGTGAAATTCAAAAATAATGTTCATTTTAAATTGATCAAAATTTCCTGATTTAAGAACATAGTTAGTATCGAAAAAATGACTTGTGTTAGAAGTAGTGTTTTGTTTATAACCAAGAAGAAATTTGTTTCTTTTTTAAATATCATTTTGAAGAAAATTATAAAATGCCTAGATATTTTTAAAAACCTATTGTATTTGTGCTTACATAATATAATTACAAAACAAACATTCAAGAAATATTCATACAAAAGAAATTGAAATATCTTAAAAAGGTATTCACCAAACATAAAAAGAATTAATGAAAGATATCAATCAACCGAGAAATGAACCTGTATTTAATTATATTTTTATAGAAGCCTAGAGGTTTGAAAATATTCTGTCAAAATTTTCCATTGATCTTGGAAACCAAGTCGTCTTTTTCTCAATCATATAAATAAGTGAAGATTGAAAATATGTGTTACATATGAAAACATTCTTAGATGATACCGGCTACCTAAAGGCTACGCAAATCCAAAACACAGTAAAAAAAACTGTGAAAAAGGTTCTAATATAGATATATTGTGGAACTGTAAAGGAATCGTGCATTTCAAAACCCTCAAACTAGGCCAAACAATAACAGAAAGTGTTCATTACAATTAACTAGATTGTTTACAATAGAAATCGGGTAGTTTAACAAAATGACAATGTACATACTGCACAATTGACATTAGATAAAATCGAGGAACTTGGCTGAAAGGTTCTTTATCTCATCCACTGTATTCTCACCTGGGGGCCGGACAAAATATATTTTGGTATTTTGAAATAAAGTTTGATTTTTAACATGTACTTTTTTTCGAAAGAAATAGTGAAGGAGGCCACAGACCGAAAAAGGTTGAGAAACACTGCCTTAGGCAATACAATGCAACACTTTCTTGTTGGAAAATGTTTAAAAATGTCGATGAAAAAAAAGTAAAAGGGACTTTCGAACATTTTGCATAGAAATTAAGAGATTTCAGAAATCAAGTGTTAAAAAAATAAGTGTTTATTGTGTCAGTTGTGTTATATCCATCTGATAGAATGTCTGAAGATGCCGAAAGGCGAAACCCGGGCAGTTAGTGACTAAATATGTGGAATCGTTCAAAGTTTCAACAATTCAAATTTTCAAGTGAAACAAGTTAATTTTTGGAAAATTCGGTTCCTTTACATGGCTCTCTAAGGAATGGGTTAAAAACAGCATCCATTCCCTATGTATACTTAATACATTTAGAACAGTGGTAGTTAACCTTTTTATAATTATCGCCCACTTTTGTGTAGCTGTATGTAAATAGTAAAATTTTTCTAACCACTCATTGATTCGACAGTAATTGTGATTTATACAGCAGGAACCAGATTGACTACCTCTGATTTAGAAAATTTAGAAGATTTAAAAAACACTTTTTGTATGACAATTGCTTTAAAAGCATTGATAAATTAACCCTCTTAATACCCCAAAGCCAATATATCGGCTTTTCTAAATGTTACATATATTTTTATGTCCGTAACATAATTTAAAGTTAAAATGAGAAGTGTCATAACATTGGGTAACTAACCTTTCATATCCGAGCAACATACAGGTCCACAGTTATATAATACAGCCCCACAAAGCGTTATTTTTTTTCGTAATTTTTGTTCCAAGATGTAATGATGGTATCAAATTTATCGAAACTCCCGGACCAAAACACATCCCATTCAGTGCTACAACACCCAGAGATATTTTGTTTTACTTCATCATTCATTGAATTATTAGTTAAAGAAACTAATAAATATGCTACAAGACTTTTGAGCAATTACGATGGTTCTGAACAAATTTGTCAAGATTTTTAATGCCAAACAACTGAGTTCGTTTGACTTAAAAAAAGTTGTTAAGGTAGAAAAAATCTGTCTGTAAAATGTCTTTTTTAATACTGTTCCATGAATTTACTTAAACACCTTAAAAACAGATAATTTTCAGGGTATTTTGAAAAACCTATGAAAAATTATAGGGTGCCAAAAGGGTTAACGCACGATTGTGTTGACAGAAGTAACACATGAAAACACATCCTTAGGATTGAGATAATTTGGGATACAAAATAAGAAGTATTTCATCTTCAAATACATCACAATAATAATAAACAATATTTTATAGAAATATAACTAAATGAAAGTGATTTTGGTTCTCGCTTGATTGACTTGCCACACGTTGAGTTCCTCGTATTCCTCGATGCAGGAGTCCACCTGAAATCATAAAATATCCTCGATATCACTGACGAATAAGGTTTCTGACAGATTCAAGAGCCACACAACATCATGTAATCTACAATATCGACTGAAGGTGCTTGATGTCACTAACAACGTTGGTTTCGCCTTTCGGCATCTTCAGGCGTTCTATCACACGGATGCAACAGAACTGTCTACTACAGTAACTAGTGAGTTTTGTTGCATCCGTTTAATAGAATGCCTGAAGATGCCGAAAGACGAAACCCGGGTCATCAGTGACAAAACATGTGGAAATGGTATTAAAAAAAATATGTTTTTATGAGGACTGTGGAGTAAGTCAGTCATGGTGTTATGGTTAGCGTTTTATTACAATTGAAACAATACACTTTTCCATCAAAAAGTGACAGTTAGCACCTAAGAATTAATAAATTTGAGCTGTTGTAACTTTGTACATATCCACGGGTTGTATTGCATGTGACATACAAAGCCTGTAGATACCGTAAAGCGAAACCTGGGTCGAGAATGACAAAACAAGTCTCAACAATTCAAACTTGATATACATATATTGTGACTGAAAAAAAGATAGAATAGGTGAAATTTATCTGAAATTTATCGAACAAACTAAGATATGTCGGTCGCCATTGCTCAACCTACTACAGGGGGCTGTTTAGTTTCCGTAATAGACCATTTCCGTGCCATATGTAAACTTATTGATATAACCGCCCCCTTTTTTTTTATTGCGGGCAAGAAACAAGCTAGGTTTTTAAAACAAGAGAGAAAATGTATTGTGCACCTTTTCTACACAGCTATATATAGATAAGCAAATGTTCGTTTAAGCATAGTTCTGATGATGGCATAAGCTGAAATAGCTATCAACTATGTCTTAAAAAAAATTTGTAGAACTCAAATACATTGCTATTTTTTCACCGTGTTATAACAGAGTTCTACCAAGTGAATGCGAATTCAATCAATCAAGAAATTTTTCTCTTTTGAAGGCATCGCGCAATTTATTAGGTGTTTTATGTAGCTATCACAAACGGTTGAATGTGAATAGCATGACAATAGTTCAATTTTTGAAAATTCTCAAAATAAAATTATATTCTCTATATGAAAACAGATATCTTTTAAAACTAAAACATCTCTATATATTTTCATAATTTCCTCATTGTGACGTTTCCGTATCTGTATGTCATAAGCATGGTAGTTTAAGTGAGGTGATTTACCTGGTCAGGGTTGAATCCTTTGTCGGCACATCGCTGAACAATTTCATTGATTTTTACGGTTTTGTTCGCGCCTGCAGCTTCCCGGATTAGGGAGAATATCTTATCGGCTATATTAACAGCGCTGAAATAAAAAAAAAAGGAATTGAAATATATCTGTTGTGAAAATCGCATCTGAAGTCATGATGTTATTTTATGACATAGCCGTGTGTTTTGATACCTAATTGCATTTTAATGATAGTCAATTTATTATTTGTTGTAGAATCCATTCATCAAAGACACATTAACTCATTCCCTGCTGAGACGTTTAAATGATAATTCCAACACCTAGACTTCAAAAATTTACTGAATAATATTGCTTTGAAACAATCTTATTGAGTTTGTCAGGACAAATCGAACAATGTATTAACTCAAAAATCAGCGAGTACAAGAAGGTTTTAACCGCTGTTAATTCATATATTTTTGTGTATCAACTATCAACACAGTAAAATCAGCCGTCTCAACAGTTGAGACGTTAGCAGTCGGAGGGTTAACGATATTTGGTGCTAATAAAACTTATCATTAGCAATTGATTGTCATTTCAGTTGCTCGTTTGGACCCTAGCTTTAGTCTGTTTTTTCTTTGCAATTAACTCCTTTAGTATATAACCAATGCTAACTGTTTTTTGCGTGCCAATTCTGTTGCATTCGTGTGATAGAATGCCTGTAGATGCAAAAAGACAAAACCCAGGTTGTTACTGGTAAATCTAGTGGAACCGTACAATTTTTCAACAATTCAAATCTAAATTCTTTAATGCTGTGAAACTCTTTAAGGTGCATGTGGTTCATCTTTAATGAAAATTATCACAGGTAATTGTGTTAATTATTATTAGATAATTATTGTTTTAACTGCAATTTACTGCTTGCCTTGGACTAAGTGTTTTCCTGTAATTAATAACTTTGATATATAGACGATGCTAATTGTTTATTGTACGTCAGTTCTGTTGCATAAGTGTGATAGAATGCCTGAAGATGCCGAAAGGCGAAACCCGGGTCGTTAGTGACAAAGCATGTGGGATCTTACAATGTTGTAACAATTCAAATTTGATATTGAAATTCCATCGAGCACCTTCAGTCAATGTCATAAATTAAATTCTTTCACCTTAGTTCCACTAACATGAATTCAGGACGATTTTTACAAATTGTATTAAATTATTAAAGGCTAGGATTATAAAGGTTAAACTATGTAAGAATGTTTTTAACTTAAGGTGTGTTTTTTTAGTATAAAGTGTCACTTGGCAAAATGCGCTTACACATGCGCCTGGACATCTGTGTAATAACAAAGAAAAACTTACCGATTAGCCATTGGATCGTCAACGTGCATAAGAGATTGTTTTGACATTTCCACGAGTCGGATCGCTTCTGAAACGTCTTCTTTCTCGACCAGTTCAGAGAGCCTGTAATTTTAAGCATTGTTTAACTCTACGTAACGGCTAATATCGCAGATTTTTCTCCAAGAATTGTTAAAAATTTCTAGCTTAATCTCTTATTTTCTTCAAGAGAATAGATCAGTGATTTCCAAACTCAATAAAGATGTAAACTACTTTCAGAAATTGAAATTATCTGGTGAGCTACTTATACATATTCCTTCTTTATAAGTGGAGATACAAATGAGCAAGAAAGAGACAAAGTATATGGTGTAGTTCGCATCAATCGTAATACATCTCTGACCGCTTCTCTATTTTACTTTGTTGTACGAACAAATTGTTATGCCAAAATAATAATATTAAAATGGCAACCTTTCAAGCATTTTGTTGAAATTTAGCTTGATTCATTTTTTGTTTTCGGAGTTAAATTTTATAGGCAAGTTTATAAATATGATAAAATATTCTATGCAAGCTACCGGTAGCTGGCGAGCGACCGTTTGGCGATCACTGAAATAGAAGGATATATATTTTTTCAATCCAACTGCATTTGATGAATTGGAGTCCATTTTTTCAGCACAAATCGTTTGAGCGTTGTAGCAAATTTCCTCATAAGATCCTAGAGAACAAGTAAGAGATTGTGATTATCGGTTCTATACCTGAGTCGTGCGAGGGCTGTGGCCAACCGAAGAATAGCGAGTAAGTTTCTGGCGGATGTGAATGTCATGTCCCGAGAATTACGAGCTTCCTTACGGAGCTCAACATATGATGCTGAAATAAAAAAACAACAAATTATGACATATGCAAACAAACTTTGGAAATGTTAATCGTCTATGGTCACACAACACAATGCTGCGATAGGATAAAGAGTCTAATTCTCACATTTATAGTCTGGGAATATGGAGTTACATGGGATTAATTTTTATGTACCAACGCGCTTGTGAGACAATAATGTAACTGGCTTCAACTCGTTCAGTGCCTTCCAGGGCCGATGCTTTCCATGCGAACGTCTCAAGGTATGAGACGCGATCTTTCAAACGTCGGTAATACAGGCAATCTTTTGTATATAAGACTGATTATGGTTCCAAAATATTGCCTAATTTTTCCTGCTACGGCTACCTCCAATACACTTGTCAAAAGTATTAGGTTTATATGCTTAAAACATCGATTCTTCTCTGCCAGTCACAAATTGCGGCATTTAAATGTGACACTCCATGACACGTGACAGTAATAGCGCTTGTTCATTTGAGTTTGATCGGTGGCTTCGATTCGTCATGGTAATGGCGATTTACGAGTGAGTTATTTGTAAGCGATATATATGTTAACGTGATTGTGACAACATAGGACATTTCTTTGTGTTTTTTAATGTTGTGAAACATTCCTAATGCATCTGGCTTCCATAAAAGCCAACCCAATTATTTTTTATTCCTCTATTTATGACTCTATATGGAAAGAAAGGACAAATTTAATTTGTATGAAAAACAGCCGCACGGAATGTGTTAAAGATCACTCTGTGTATGATGGGCAATAGGCCCCATTTTTCGGTTCAGATAGGCGAAGGGAATTTTAGTTTTCGCTGACATCTATCTGAGTTCAATAACAATAACAAGATTAAGGTAATTATAATAACACAATGTCTCTTCAGTATGATCAACTCACCGACAATGTAGTCAGTTAATTCTTCAGGTACGAAGGGATCCTTTCGCTTACAGAGGGAGATGTATCTTCGCATCAGTCCCATGTCCAGGGCCTTGATCCTAGATGGAGGCTGCTTGCTGTGCGTGTGGACATATGTGATGTGTCGAGCAAGCTCCAAGTCTTTGTCTCTGAAAAATAATGATTTCATAGATAATTAGTCACTAAGGTTTCAACTGTATTATATTTAACCATTTTGATCGTACCCAATTAAGCATAGTGTATGCGAAACACTCCAGTAATTTTTTGACCTGTCTAAAGCTAGGGACCCACCAGTGTGTCGCTTCTCTACTTTTTATTATTTTATTATATTAAGTATTTTTTAATGTTACTTGTTACCTATATTTAAAAGACGCCGATTTTGCACCTGGGCATAGCTGCCTACAAATACAGTGAAACCTCGATTTTACGTTTTTCAAGGGACCCTGAAAAAATAACGGTAAATGCGGGAAAGCCTCAAATAATAATAAACAAGTAAAATCGTAAAAAATATTTATTTATTAGTTACTTGTACATACTGCATATAAATTTAATTTTTTAAAAAAGTCCTTTATGTTAGTTTGCTTCTTTGTTATTTGGCACTTTAATCGGAACAAAGACTTGTGACTAAAAGTTTGTATGTACAGGAATCATTATTACTATGGATTTTAAACAACTGCAAATGTGTTTGCATCATAAACAATAATACGCGTGTGGTGGATTTCAACCCAAAAAATAACACATGCGTCCAATGCGTTACGTCTAACATGTACAGCGGATTCCAACTTGTCCACACATAACACCTGCACTCGGCTGTGTCAAACTTGCTTGCCGAGATACGGAGAAATATGCAATAAAAACGGTCAATCGGGATAATATTTGTGATGGGACTAAAATATTTAGACGGTTTATCGAGGAAATCGGGGAATCGGAAAACGGTCAATGCGGGATTATTTAACATTGTTCTTATGGGAGTTTGACGGGACTATAAAAAATAAGCGTTCCACCCGGGAAAATGTATTATGCGAGAACGGTTGATCGAGGTTCCACTGTATAGGTGTTTTTTTAGAGGTATAGAACTTTGAAATGGAATAAAACAAAGATGAATTTTTTAAATAGACATGAAATTTACTTTATTCCAAAGATAATCTTCTGATTGCGTCTTGTTGAAACCATAGCTCCTGCACGTCATGGTTGTTCAATTGATGAACAAAAATGTCAGTAATCATGGCTCTACAGCGGTCACTGTTGACTGTAACGTTCTGGCCAGCCCATAAAGCACACCAGTCAGTTTTCCTGTACTGTTTTCCAAATACGACAGTTTATTTTTTATTGACATATCCATTCAACCAAAAGTGAACTCCATCGCTAATGGACGTAGTGCGTGATATTTATTTCGAACAGAACCATGATTTTCAAAATAAATTTGGAAGCGTTTTTCAGGCGTCAGTCTATTCATATCGAAATGCCAAATCAAAATAACCAAAAACACTTGACAGCTGACAAAATGGCCGCCAGTTAAAAAAGTGTTGCCAACTAAAACAAACTGTCTCTAAAAAAAACACCCCATAGTAGAGATTGCTATGGCCTGCCATGTTAGAGGTCACTGAGTTTTTATGTTACTGGATATTACCAAGTGTTTGCAACATGCTATATTTTATATGTGCTACACATATAAATGTGTAAAACGACCCGGGTTTCGGCTTTCGGCATCTTCAGGTATTCCATCACACGGCTACAACAGAACTGACAGTCAGTTCTGTTGCATCCGTGTGATGGAATACCTGAAAATGCCGAAAGGTGAAACCCGGATCGTTAGTGACAAAACATGTGGAATCGTACAGAGTTGTAATAATTCAAACTTGATATTGAAATTCCATCAAGCACCTTCAGTTGATATCATAAATTATATGTTACAACTTTGTATGTTTTGTCAATAACGATACGGATTTCGCCTTTCGGCATCTTCGGGCATTCAGTCGATATCATACATCAATTTTAAGAAACTGTCCAAATTCATGATAGTAAAATGTAAAAAAAAAAACAAAAAAATATTATCGATTTAATGAAAGAACTATTATATTAGATGCTAAGATAGTTGTCAACCATTACCTGTTCGGTTTATCCTGGATGAGCCACAGTAAGTCAAAACGGGAGAGCAGGGCGGCAGGCAGTTGGATATTCTGCTCGATGGATCGCTTTGGATTGTATCTACCGTATGCCGGATTTGCAGCGGCCAGGATGGAAACTCGAGCATTCAGGCAGGTCATAATTCCAGCCTGGAATAATGTTGCTTAATAGAAAATCATTTTTGAAGTTCTAGTAACCTTTTCAAGTTAGTTTATATGATAAATTAAATGCATTCTATGGATAATAGTTCCACAGTTATTTAAGTCATGTGGTGATACTGTTAAAGAAATTCTACGACATGAAAGATCATCTCAACAAAACGATACACTCACTTTTGAACAATTACGATGAAAATATGACAGGTGTATGAGTGACTTGGAACCAGTAGAAGGAAGAAAAATATGAGTTTATGACGATGAAGAGAGAATCTCAACACAACAGTGATATTAATATAAGGACCTCCGGTAGATATTAACTTGTTCCTTGCTGAGCATTTTAAAGGATATTCCAACAACACCTACACTTCAAAAATTTATTGAATAATATTGGTTTGAAACAATCTTATTGAGTTTGTCAGGAAAAATCGAGCAATGCGTTAACTCAAAAATTAACGAGTACAAGAAGGTTTTAACCACTGTTAATTCTTTCCATACGAACGTCTCAAACTATGAGATGCGAGTTTTGAAACGTCAGTAATACAGGCAATCTTTTGCATATAGGACAAAATTGCTTTGTTAAAACTTTGTACGATTCCACATGTTTTGTCACTAACGACCCGGATTTCGCCTTTCGGTATCTTCAGGCATTCTATCACATGGATGTAACAGAACTGACAGATGTGGAATCGTACAAAGTTGTAACAATTCAAATTCCATCAAGCACCTTCAGTTGATATCGTAAAGCATGTAGGACTGATTTTGGTTTTAAATGTCGCCTAATTGTCCTGCTACGGCCACTTCTGTAAACTTGTCAAAAGAATTAGGCTTAAATGATTAAAACATCGATTTTTCGCACCCTTTAAATTTATCTCCGCCGGGTTACAAATCAATTTGAAACTACACGCCAAACTTCGCACGGAACTTTGTACCAATCTCGCGGCATCGCAATGTGACACTCCACATGACAGTAATGGTGCTTGTTCATTTGTGTTTGATTGGTTGCTTCGATACGTCACGGTAATGGCGATTTACGAGTGAGTTATTTGTTAGTTATATTTTTTAAAGCGATTGCGACAACATAGGACATTACTTTGTGTTTTTTTATATTGTGTAATATTAAAAATGCATCTGGCTTCAATAAAAACCAATCCAAATTTTTTATATTGCTGTATTTATAGCTCTATGTGGAAAGACAACATTTTGAAAAATAGCAACGCGGACAGATTTTTTTTGTATGAAAAACTGTTGCGCCGATCGGGTTAAAGACAAACATCAAAACATGAAATGAAAAAAGTTTTAACCTTTGCAATACTAATAGTCTGCTGTTCCATGACTTCGTGAATGGAAGTCCTATCAGTCTCCGCCATCTTATCAAACTCATCAATGCAACAGACTCCCTGATCGGCGAGCACCAGAGCTCCTCCTTCCAGCGTCATCTCTCCGGTGATGTGATCTTTCATGACAGCGGCTGTGAGACCGACTCCAGAACTTCCCCGTCCGGTGGTGTACTGCGAACGAGGGGCCAGCCGATCGACAAAGCTCAGCAACTGGGATTTAGCCACTCCGGGATCTCCCATCAGGCATACGTTTATGTTGCCGCGAATCTTCATACCGTCCGGACGTCTGGATATCAAGAGAGGAAGTTATTTTATAGGAGAATTCTCAAAATTATTAGAAAATTTTAATTGATTTTACTTTAAATAATTATCAGTATTACCTTTATATATTATTGATCATTACTAAACACTATTGAATTGAATTTGAATTGTTACAACTTTGTACGATTCCACATGTTTTGTCACTAACGACCCGGCTTTCACCTTTCGGCATCTTCAGGCATTCTACAACGCGGATGCAACAGAACTGATGTAACAATAAAAAGTTAGCATCGTCTATATAAAACGAAAGATCAAACCCGTATCGTTAGTGACAAAACGTATGGAATCGTATAAAGTTGTCACAATTCAAATTTGATATTGAATTCCATCAAGCACCCTCAGTCGATATCATATATTATAGAAATCTGTACATTTGCACAAAAACATATTACACCCAGTCCTTTTTTTACGCAATTTTTTGGACGGCACCGCTGCATTATTTTTACGCAATTTTTTCCCCAAATTTGTTTTATTGAAAGACATTTATATATAATGCTAGGCATGTACGTTTCATTATTTTTTTTAAATAAAAAAATATGTGTATTTTTAAAATGAATTTTGTAAAGCATTCCAATTTTTTAAATACACATACAATTGCCAAATGTTGACAAGTGTATCGGATATTATGCGAATTTATGTTTTAGGGTTAAAGAGATATAATGCAATTGCGTGAAATCGTTTTTTTACGCGCCTTTTTCTGGAACCAATGTGTCGCGTAAAAAAAGGACTGGGTGTACTACATTAAAAATACGACATTGAATACGACGTCAGCCACACCATTTAAAAAAGGATACAGCTTGTCAGTTTTGTCAGTCAGTTCAGTGTTTTGTCACTAACGGCCCGTGTTTCGCCTTTCGGCACCTTCAGGCATTCTATCACACGGATGTAACAGTTAACAAGTTAGTGACAACAAAACATGTGGAATCGTACAAAGTTGTAACGATTCAAATTTGATATTGAAATTCCATCAAGCACCTTCAGTCGATATCATAAACTATTAATTGAATTGGCATTTACTTGGTAGAACTCCATAACAACACGGTCAAAAAAATAGCAATATATTTTAGTTCTACAAAATTTATAAGATATATAGTTAATAGCTATTTCGCTGAACTATAGTTCTGATGAAGGGTAAGCCGAAACAGCTATCAACTATATATTTAATAACTTTTATAGAACTAAAATGCATTGTTTTGTTTCACCATATTACTGAATACATTTCTTAAATATATCTTTTTACAAAATTGATAGGACTTGTGCTGATATTTTGTGAAAATAGTTATAAAAGGTTGATTTTAATATATAAAATCCTGGCAAATAAACCTGGCTAACAAATATAGTTATTTTGGTACGATCAACTTTACGTATATGTAAAAAAGCATGTGTAAAACTTCATAATTGCTTTGCCCTGTAGCGGGAAGGTGTCAATAAAATACAAAAATATTATCAGTTGTTCGCTGGTTCAGAACATAGCTAAAATACATTGAATAGCCGACGCCTACTGTGTAATAACCTCTCACGTGGCAGGGTATATTTCATTAACGAACATACCGGTAAACTATGTGTTAAATCAAAATTCCAAATAAAAAATTCTTACTTGTCAACGCCTCCCACAAGCAGAAGCAACAGCGCCTTCTTGACATCCTCGTGGCCGTAAATTTCTGGAGCAATACTCTGGGCGAGCCTCAAATAGAAATCGTCTTCGGTCAGTTGAGCTAGCTCTTCTTCAGATAGCTCGTTGTACAGCGAGTCCTTCTGGTCGGATTGATTTAGGCAGGTTATGACCTAGAAGATAAAACAATAATGAATGATCAAAAAGAACAATAGTGGAATTCTCTCTTTGTAATAAAGGCCGCAAGATGACCGCTTTGGAACAGCTGGAAATCAATAGATATCAATTGTCTCACGAAATTTTAAATGAACAAACAAACGTAAGTCGGTCGCCGCTCCTCAGACCGTTTCAAACCATCTCCACCCAATATTTAAGCTTATTGATATAGCCGCCTTTTTTTTAGTTTCAATTACAATTTTTAAAATTTGTACTTTTATTGCTAGCAGGAAATAAGCTAGGTCGTTAAAACAGAAGAGAAGATGTATTGTGTATCTTTTCAATCAATAAAACGATAGTGGAGTTAATGATATCAACAGAGAAGAGACTTGATGGAATTTCAATATCAAATTTGAACTGTTGAAATTTTGTACGATTCCACATGTTTTTTCATTAATACCCCTGGTGTCGCCTTTTGGCATATTCAGGCACTACAGCACACGGATGTAATAGAACTGATACACAATTAACAGTTTGCATCAGTTATACACAAGATGAATTAATTACAAAAGGAAAACACAGACATTAAGATTAGGATCCAAATATAAATCAGAAATAACTTTAAAAACTAAGTTATTCCGACATCTTCAGGCAGTCATGAGACCCAGGTCGTGAGTGACAAAACTTGTGGAAATTTACAAAGTTTTAACAATTAAAATCTATGTATATTTATAAATCGATTTATCCCTTGTTATTTGCATATCTACTCGTCATTGACTTTAATCAATGAGATTTATTTAAAACCCATAAAACTATTTTTTTTTACAACACAATGAGGTTTTTCCTACGAGAACTGCTGGTTAATGAGGAGTTAATTCAGAATGATTAAGGATTGGGCTAGGATTCTGGAAAAACTTACATGAGCCTCAACGTAGGTTTCGCTGAGAAGTCCACTGACGGCTTGCTGGAATCCAGACTTGAGTAATGGCAAGAATATTCCTGTGATGCTGATATGGTCTCCGGGTTGAGATGACCGTGTCGTTTCACCTCGGCAGTATATTGTCAGAGAACGAGGAATATGACCTACAGGTACTTGATCCGACTAGAAATTAAAGAAAATTTATAAATACACTGCAAAATACTGAAAGTTTCAAAGGATCTTGCCTGAAAATGCTTCTAAAAGAGTTACACAACCAGTGGAATAACAAAAGTATTTATAATTGATTATATTAATTTAGTTTTCTTTATAAAATCTTTGATCCGTTCTCTACTGAGCCATATCAAGTATATTCCAATACCTCATATTTCTAAAATAATTAAATAGATTTAAAGAGATGAAGGTTATTTGAAATCACTCATGATCCGACTACACTGCATTGAGCCTGGTCCTGCAACATTGGAGGCACTAGCAGTTTGCTGGTTTGACTTTTTTAATCATCCACTTAACCATCAGCAGCAAGATTCACTAACAGACAGCCCACACTCTGAATTTCACGAACGCTCATTTACGATTTACATATTTTATTACCCAATGCCAGTTTCACCACAAGAATTCAGGCACTCCAGGCTGGCGGCAGAACTGACAGTTCATGTGGAATCATACAAAATTGTAACAATTCAAATTTGAAATTCCATCAAGCACCTTCAGTCGATATCATAAATAAGCCACATGTTTTCAAAACATCAAAAATGCCTTAAATATTATTGTATATATATTTTATTTTTGATTAATTCAATTTACCGTAGTGGTCAAGATGAGATTAATCATTTGTGGAAAAATATCATACGCCCTAACATATGGGACGGCAATCTGCAATGCCACAGACGTTGAGACGCGAACATTCAAACGTCGGTAACGCAGGCAGTCTTTTCTTTTGCATATGGGACTGATTTTTGTTTTAAAAAAACGCCCAATTCGTCCTGATACTTCCACCTCCATAGATTCGTCAAAAATATTAGGTTTAAATGTTTTACACATCGATTTTTCAAACCCTTCAAATTTATTGCGAACTCCGTGTTATTTTCAAATCAGTTTGAAACTATATGTCAAACTTTGCACCAATTTCGCAGCATCGCAATGTGACACTCCATGACACAAGACAGTAATAGTGCTTGTTCATTTGAGTTTGATTGGTGTCTTCGTTACGTCATGGCAATGGCGATTTACGAATGAGTTATTTGTTAGAGATATATTTGTTAACATGTTGTGACAACATAGGACATTTCTTTGTGTTTCTTAACGCTGTGAAACATTCCTAATGCATCTAGCTTCCATAAAAGCCAACCCAATTATTTTTTATTGCTGTATTTATAGCTCTATGTGGAAATAGAAAATTTTGAAATATAGCAATGCGAACAGATTAAATTTGTATGAAAAAATGTCGCACTGATTGGGTTAACAATTCAATGTTGCTCATGTCGAGCACTCCATTAACGCACCAGTTAAAGATAAATGACAACCTACATGCTCTTGTATCTTAATCTCCTGGAACTTCATGAATCTGGAGCCTCTAGTCTGCAGGTAGAGTCTGCCACCAGATTTGTTCACCCGGCAGTCGTCGGTAATGCAAGTGCCAAGAGGAAGGAACGTCATCGAGTGGACGGGTTGATAGGTTTCAGCTCCACACTGATCGCACGTATATGTCGCTACGCACATCATGGGTTTCACTTCTGTGCACCGTGTTACTATGCCTAAAACAAATGGTAAATATGTTTAATCAGTTGTCATTTTTTAATCCATGTCTGCTCTTGTGTAGAGGATAAGGCCTTTGAGGAATTTAAAGAGAGGTTGTTCTACGCAATGCATATTACCATTTCTTCATTTTTATATTAATAAGATCAATAATGGTCTAAATTCTATTTATTGATTGAATTGGCATTCACTTGGTAGAACTCCACTATAACACGGTGAAAAAAATAGCAATGTATTTTAGTTCTACAAAACTATTTTTTTAAATATAGTTGACAGCTATTTCGGCTCACGCCATCGTCAGAACTATGCTTAAACTAACATTTGCTTGTCTATATATTGCTGTGTAGAAAAAATTTTAAAATAGGCTAAATTGAAGCATTTAAAAGCTATTAAAATAATACGTGTGGTACGGATGAATGATAGCTTGTTCATTCAAAATTGATACACAGTTAAGTTGCGCCTCGTTTATTTCTAAAATTATTTAGATCAACGATATTGCTAACATAATACCTCGAACTGTAACAAGCTTTCCGATATGTTCAGCCTTCACCTCACGAATTGGTAGTGATTTGTTTGTGGACATGTCCTTGAAGTATACTTCGCTGAAAGTAAGAAACACACGAAGGTTAAACATTTCCTTGACGGGATTATTTTCGATTTTTTTCTTTTTACAATATAGTGTTTTACTATTTTACAGTCACTTTCTAATAACAATACCCTCATTTAAAGAATCATTGGAAGTATGAAATCTGGAATGCAACAAAACAAAAATATTTTGATAATTTTTCCATTCCAAAATTCCCTAAGCTATTCAAATCGCAGCATGTAGTTTTATCACTATTTTAATTGCATTAAAAATTTGAGCTGTTACAACTTTGTACGAGTCCACATGTTTTGTCACTAACGGCCGGGGTTTCGCCTTTCGGCACCTTCAGGCATTCTATCACACCAGGATGCAACAGAACTCGAAATGAAATAAGCTAGGTCGTTAAAACAGGAGAGAAGATGTATCGCGTACTTTTTCTACACAGCTATATATAGATAAGCAAATGTTAGTTTAAGCATAGTTCTGACAATAGCGTGAGCCGAAATAGCTGTCAACTATATCTTTTTTTTTAAAATTTATAGAACTAAAATACATTGCTATTTTTTCACCGTGGTACTTAACCCATTCCCTGCCTAGCCATAAAAAGTACATTCCAACACTTAATATTCAAAAAAATATATACAGCAGTGTTCGTGTTAACCTAGAATGCCTGACGATGCCGAAAGGCGAAACCCGGGTTGTTAGTGACAAAACGTGTGGAATCGTACAAAATTTTAACAATTCAAATTTGATATTGAAATTTCATCAAGCACCTTCAGTCGATATCATAAATAGCTTACATACTGATAACAATCCTATTTTTTCATCTATTAAAACACCGCAATGAGCTAACTGTTTCAATCGTTGTGACGTTAGCGGTCAGAGGGTTAATAAACAATTTTGAGCCCAACGGGTTTCTTCGTGTACACCAATCAACATGGATGGAGGTAAAAGGGTTAGCATTGAAAAGAAAAACAATCTACTTACTACCGTCGGATGAGTTCTGGAGGATACTTATTGCGGGGATCCCTTTGCTCTCCGACATTTCGGTGCTGGGACTCCAGCATGAGCCTGTGCTCGATGTAAACGTCGAGCGCATCTTTTGCTACCACCTACAAAATGCAAGACAATACAACGGGGATACGAGACAGTGATTTTGTGTAGATTGCTTTTATTTGCAATTTGACTGTAGAACTTTACTTTGTTTGCTTGTCAAGACCAACAGTTTTATAGTAAATATTGATATTTAAAAAAAAAGTGTTTTTACAAATGAGTTCGTAAAATTATTTTTATTTTAAAATTGATCGAATAAGCCTGACTTATCCGGCATTTAGCCGAGTTTAAGTAAAGTACCGTTTTAATAATAAAACTGTTGAATAAAAAATTTTGGTTGAAGTTATACGTTGACCATGAATCAAGTCAATTATAAAGAATTAACAACCTACAACTGTATAGTGAGAAAGATCATTCGGTGTAATGCACTATATAAAAAATAAATATTGAAAGTATTTTTGTCACATTTGGTGCGGCCACGAGACATTCCCGTAGGACAGCTGATGTTTATAATGCGGCCACAGTGAAATTTCATGTGAGATCCACTGGTCAAGATTTTTTTTTTGATGCACAATTGCAAGGCTATGGAGTTGTTAAAAAAAATATGACTCAAACTCCAATATAAACTAAATAAAACATTGATTACAAGTCTCAAATTCAATATGTTAAAATTTTGTATGATGAGGGTTTTGCCTTACAGAATCTTTAGGCATTCTATCACACTGCGGCAACAGAACTATTAGTTATGTGAAAACATGTGAAATCGTATAAAGTTGTAACAATTCAAATTTGATATTGAAATTCCATCAAGCACCTTTAGTCGATATCATTAATTTTTTAAAAAGTTTAAATTTTTTCTGACCGTGCCTATTTATGGGCATTAAATTAAAGATCAACCAATCCGCCAAATTATTTAGTCACTCGGTTTTCATGACTCCATCTTTGTTCATAATACTGCAACTTCACGACTCAATTGTGCAAAAGCTATTGAGTTATTTCCATATATTATCGCTTTTACATAATCAAACAACAAAAATTAAATCACTGCCAAATATCACTGATTGATATGTGTGCCATCTATAGCTAAAAAAAGATGTATATATATATATATAAATCTGAGAATGGCAAGATACTAGATGACACAATATGTCACCGTACAAGTGCGGGAATACACCTCAGCGGGTAAACCTCACGCAAATATGACATTATATTTCTTATTGGGCTTAAAATAAAGAAGCTCTACAATCAGATATTACATCTTTCTCCTTGTACTGGGGAAGCAGTTCATAGACCACGTCAGAAGCGAGGTTTGAATACCGTCGGGTGTTTTCGACGATGGCTGATGCCAGGCTCTCATTGTAATCGTTGACGTCATCCAAATCTATAATGAAGGCAACCTGGAAATAAAGCGACAACCGTTAATTGTAATTTTTTGATTGGTTGGATTAATATTATATGTGAAGATTAACTCATTCCCTACTGAGCTTTTTAAAGGAAATTCCGACTTCAAAAACTTATTGAGTAATATTAGTTTGAAACAATTTATTGAGTTTGTCAGGACAAATCAAGCAATGCATTCACTCGAAAATTAGCGAGTACAAGAAGGTTTTAACCACTGTTAATTCATATATTTTCGGGTATCAACTATCAATACAGTGAAATCAGCCGTCTCAACAATTGAAACGTTAGCAGTCACAGGGTTAAAAGCCATTTTCGATAAAAAAAAAATGCACTTAACTGGATTTCACAAAACAAGGAATAAATCACATTTCTTTCATTACGAAATAAAGCAAGACTTTTTATAAAATTTTGGAGTTAGTAGAATATAAGGTATAAGAAATAACAAAATAATTTACAGGTCGTATTAGAATTAATGTAATGATACATTATACATATAAGAAAAAAAATGGTCTACACTTGTGAGCACTGCTGTGAAGTCGTTACAATATAAGCACAACTCTTAAATCTGGCATTGTCCAAACTTGTCAACAAACTAAATTAAGAAAACATCATGATATAAAAATTTTAAAAAAGAATTCGTTCAATTTGGCGATTTCAAAAAAAATATAATTGAAAAATCTAACCTCAAATTTTGTATGGATGTCTAGCCTACTATAAAGAACTGTCTTATAAAGTGGTCCCTACCTCTACGTTATAAGAGGGTTGATTGTATATCACAATGTAGTAAAATAGTAAAACTAATACGTCTGTATGCAAATCAGTACAAAAGAGGTTAAATGTATGTTTCTTTAAGTTCTAAGATGGTGAAACGATCGACGTTGGACCCTGTTTTGACTCTAATGTATAATTTTATTACCATATTCCAATTTCGACTCAATTTTATCTCAGCAAAAGTTACTCTACAAGATCTACTTTTTGCCCAGTCGAGAAAACATTTTTCAATGAAAGTAAACATTGAATGATAATGCTAGTAAACACGAAAAAGTTGATCCAAGTTGTTAAAGAGATATAAAAATAAATACCTGTTCTCTGTGAGCCAATTTCGTCAACTGCAATGCATACTTAAAGATCTTTTGACCTTCTTCGTCCGATGCACAGAACTCGGAAAAGAAAGATTTGAAAGTTTCTGTAAACGAAAAGTAACGGAAATGTCATATAAAAGAGTAATCAACAATGAAATAACGTGTATGTGGGAAAAACTAACCTCTATCTGCAGCATAATCACGACCAGCCATATTTTTAATAAGGTAGACCTTTTTCAAACAAATGCAATAGATATCTTTACTGGACTCTTAAAAATAAGCACACTCGCCTCAACTGGCCTCAATTTTGTCGCTGTCAATGTTTGGCGGGAATTTATGGTTTGTCTGTGAAACGCTAGGCTAATACATATATAGGCATATTTATTTTAATTTCCTATAGGTTAATTCATACTTGAACAATATTGAATAATTTATAATATTTTTAATTGTCAATGAAAATTAACTGATTTTTATTCCACAAGAAATTCGCTCGGATTATTTATTTCGTAAAAATTCGACCATTCTCAACATTTGACGATTGTTTTTTTTTTATTTAAGTGCTTAAGTACTTACGTACATTATTTCTTTTAATGTACATTACCCTTTTCATTAACCTTTAGTGGAATAAAGTTATCGCTATGCTATTTACGCTTATTATCCAATTATTTTTATTCGCATTTTTTATATTGACATTATTTATGTGGCTATATTTTAAGATGTTTATTTAATTTTTTTAAATATTAATAAGAAATATAACTAGCCACTTTTTTGACTTATATTTACATGGCTAAAATGAGTATTTCACCATCCCTGATAATATTTTCCAGTAATATGTTCCAGATAATTTTTCAAGAAGTCGTGAACATAAATTAATTGTTATTTGATAGTGTAAAATCAATCTGCCATCTGTAAGAGCATTGATAATATTCAACATTATTACTTTAGATGTCGGCATATTCCACGTGGATAAGAGTGAGTTCAGATGAATTCTATTTTTTTTTTTTATGAATTCAAGTATAGTTTTCCTGAATTTACTTGGTTGACTCTTTTCTCTGTTTTAATGTTACCTTTAATAAATTTCTGTGAAAAAAGTCCATCCTAGTTTTGAAATTCCCTTTTGGTATACGAGCATAAAGGGGTAAGACACAATCAAAAAGTTAAAAAAAAACAAGTTCATTTCAGAGGTAAATATATATATATATTTATTTTTAATAAGTTGGTTATAATGATATTTGAAGATTCACAGTTATATATAAGTAAAGAATATATTTTAAAAACATATTTCAAATTGCACAATATTTATGATAAATAATTAAATAAATAGAAACGTTATTCTTAAAATACTATTTTGGCAATTCAAATTACATCTACGTCTTACTGATATTTTAGTTTTGGGGAGACATGGGTAATACCTATGATTAGTAAAATTTCAATATCATATAGTTAAGTCTTTGAGAATCAGGTTTCTTAAGATAAATCTACAACCAAAATGATGAGTTAACTAATTTTTGTTTTAATGTACAATTAACCCTTATTGCCCTCTCGCTGTTGGCTTTTTTGGGGTGACACGTGAGATATTTCGCGCTTTTTTAACACATTCATTGCGTACGACACGGCTTCTGTGTCCACACAAATATTGCAGACATATTTTTAGGCTACGATGATTCGGCAACACTATCGATTTCACGTTTTTCAAGAGACCCTAAAAAAAGAACTAAGAATGCGGGAAAGTTTATGATATCGACTGAAGGTGCTTGGTGAAATTTCAATATCAAATTTGAATTGTTACAACTGTTCCACAAAACTGGGTTTCGTCTTTCGGCATCTTCGGGCATTCTATCACACGCATGCAACAGAACTTACGAAGTCAATTTAAAAAATGTAGGAAGCCTTCAAATAATTTTAATAATATTTGAAATAAGTAAAATCTTCAACAAACATTAAGTCCCGCCACTTTAATTTCCAAAAATGGGGCTTAACAAAAATTTGTAAATATGAAAGGGCTTAGTAAAAGTTTTATTAATTAAATCATATTTATTCAAATAATCGAAGTGTTTTAAACTTTATCTCGTGAAATTGTTTATTAAAGAAAATCTTAAGACATTTGAGCAAAATATAATATATATATATATCATCATTAATTTCTTTGGTTAATATAATACATAAGACATAATGTGCTCAAATTTACAAATTGTATTGTATAGAAAGATTTATCCACCAAAGCCAGTCAATTGGGATAATATTTGAGACGGGACTTTAATATTTAGACAATAGATTGAGGAAATCGATAAATGGGGGAACAGTTATTGCGGGATTATTTGATATTTATCAGTTCTTATGGGTGTTTGACGAGAATATAAAAAAATGAATGATCCATCCGGGAAAACGTATGCGTTATGCGAGAACGGTTGACCGGGGTTCCACTGTAGTTAATTTGATTTTTTATAAAGTAAAAAACAAAAACTAGCTCAGACATGTTATGCAAATGCCCCAGAGAATGGACTAAACTTAATAATCTTGTTTGTAGATTGACCGAAGAAATCTTTGAGAGATATTAATAGATACAAAATTGCACGTCATTCATTCACATTATTTCAAAAACGATTGTGAATTCAAAAACATTAAAAATAATTTACAATATAAGATCACAATATTCATAATTCTTTACGATTAGATTACAATAAATATTACACTCCGATTCAATGAAATTCAGTACGCCTTTCACACTCACAGATTCCTCGAGAATTATTATTTTCTCTACATTACTTCACTCCCGTTCTGTCTTGGTATATCGATTGACTTACGTATAACCCATTCCTGCATATCTCAAAAATTACTCAATACATCTACCCTCGATTTACACGATACTTGTTTTACACGGATTGAAAAAGAATTTGAACCAGTTACATTTACAGCTAAATTCATCCACGAAGGACTCAAATTAAGAAAGAAAAAACGGGCCATTCGATTCCACTGTGATATTAATCAATGCTCGGCTCAATATGATGAGGTCCATAAAGATCTAACAAGAAATTCGAAGCAAATGTTAATAATGGATTTTATTACCAAATCTTTTCAAGGTGTAAATGTTTCTACTGCAAACATCGATTCGAATCGGCACAAATAATTTCGAGTCATGAAAGTGACTTTGCACCAAACACGAAGAAGAGATTGACAGTGTTTTGTGATAGTCATGAATTTTTTTTTTAAATAATGAAAACACATTTTTTTAGTACTTATTTCCACAATATATTTTTTGATCAGGACCGGTTTCGCTCATCGCGAGCATTATCAACTGATAGAATACAATTTACAAACAAGTCTATTTATACAAAACAAAAAATTAAGTTGAGTTAAAGGTGGAAAAAAATCATGGATCCTAATGGATTATTGATTTACCATAATTGTAATTCTTAATAAGTGATTGTGAACATTTAATTTTACTTTATTTGTATCAATATTGTATGATTTTATGTAAATTGTTTCCTAGTTCTTGAACCCATGGTTTTGTACACCTGCTACCTTTAACTCAAATTAATTTTTTGTTTTGTATAAATAGACTTGTTTGTAAATTGTATTCTATCAGTTGATAATGCTCGCGATGAGCGAAACCGGTCCTGATCAAAAAATATATTGTAGAAATAAGTACTAAAAAAATGTGTTTTTATTATTTAAAATATCATGCCTTTCCATCAAGAAGTGACAGTTAACACCTCAAAAGTGATAGTCATGAACGATAAAAACTTCACAAAACGCTACAATAATTTATTTATGAATCTTTTGGATTAAATTTTTTTCTTCCTCTATATATGCTTTATGTGTATTAAATTAATAAAAGAATATGTATATTTATACTTTTTTATAATTTTGTTTTATTTATGTATTTTAGAAAACAACCAAATTATACCAGAGTAAAAGTGAAAAACAGTTCTGTTTTTGTTTGTCAATAATCATAAAAGTTCTGTAACTCCAAAAACAATTGCTTTATATAATGAGAAGGGTTTCTTTTTGTAAACATAAAAATGTATCTTTATAAAACAATTCAATCATATACCACAAGACAGATCTGGGGTGACGAAGTATGTAAGAGTGAAATAAACTAAAATATGACAGTGTCGCAAAACAAAATATATACATTTAGTTTGGCACATAATATTTAACTTTAGGCCTTGAATCAAACATCAATAGGTCCTTTAAAGTTGCGATATTTAAAAAGAAGGTTATTTCGACATTTGAGTCAATTTGGCAATGTTATGGCAAGATTTGAGGCGTTGAGTTCCAAAAGCGCGTATTTCCGTAATGCTGGATTTGTGTGAAAATGTATTTTGATTCTTGTAAATTATATATCAATATTTTTTGTCGCTCACAACCAAAGTTTCGTCTTTCAGCATCTTAAAGCACTTTAGTACAAAAAGAAGACGCCGAAGCCATATTCAATACTGATAATATGTGATCTGTCAAACTTTAATAATAATAAAAAATTGAATCGTTAAAACTTTGTACAATTCCATATGTTTTGCCACTAATGACCCGGGTTTCGCCTTTCAGCATCTTTCACATATTGTTTGAATTTTTAATATCAAAGAGCCGAAATTTCAACTTTTTTTTTAAGCGTTGGTACTAGCATTAATAAAAATTTTAAAACATTATTTAAAAGTAAATATTAGTTTGAATAATTAAAATTGAATAGTAGGGACAGGATATTGACAACTGAAATAATTGTGTGTGAAAAAAGAAAAATTCAGGGCTGTCACAAGCTGGCACAAGAAAAGTTCAGGTATAAATTCAAAACAAAATACCCAAACAGTGAACGTTGGCCAAGGGATACATTTAGACTTGCACTATTTCGCTTCACAATTATTTATGCTTCATAATTATTCACGCTTCAATTGTATGGATTACACCGAAAGTGGCACCCTTAGCGACCTCTCTACATCGACTTGTATTGAATTTGATTTTTTGGTAATATTTATCAACAAGAATGACACAATTTTTTTTCCACGATAATAGATGGATGTCGCTAGCAATATGTGAAAAAATAACACGATATTTCCAATTTGAATATTTGATACGTATTTATAAATGTCTGCGGACACCTACGGTATTCGCGTCATTCCCGCTTAGAGGACACATATGTCCTCGCGGCATTGAAACGGTTAAGTCCTTATGATAAAAAGCTGAAAGCTGAGTCAGACGTTGGTGACAAAACAAAGCTTTTTTGAAACTGTTTGCCTCTGTTTTAAAAAAAATTATACCTTAATAATATACTATGCCAGTAAATCAATGTGGCATTCATTTTTGGCCACAGGAACTCTCATTGAAATTCAAATTTATCTTTACAAGACGACACATTGTAAGATATTATTGACAAATACGTAAATACACGTTAATTTAGAAATAAATATATTTTACACTGTTTTCAGTATCACTTTAGAAAGATATTCAAGTATATTTGATTAAGTCTATCTAAACACTGTTAAATAAAGATACAATACTTTTTGTTTTTATACATATTTACAATTACTAAAGAAGTTTCCTTAATTTTACATACACATTTTCACAATACTATTGTAAGAAAATGTTACAATGAGTAAAACATTTTGACAATTAAAAATTTGGCCATCTTGTTTTAGAAGACGTGTTTTTTGCTGCAGTTTTTTTTTATTCAACTGTCAACATTAATGAGTTTTAGATTTAATGAGATAATAATAATTATAGACATATTTTTATTTGGCACGATAAACAATGTTGTGGTGCTAAATTAAAAAGTGTCTGTATACAAGAATATTTTGAGGTTAAAAGTGTTTTTTTTATTTTTTTTTTTATACTGGTAAGCCAGTGTGGTAAAGCATGGGTGTTCATATCGGTGACTTTCACATGGGACTGTAATAAAAATGCAGGTTAACAATCTCAACGATACAATGAACTGGAAGATTAGTTTAAATCTAGTAATTGTAAACATCAGAAGTAAATGGTATTTAATATTAGTGACAAAAACATCGAGGAAGAACTTTATGAAATAATTAAAATTTTAACCTTTTAAACGTCAGTGGACTAATTTATCGTGGCGCTTGTATAATGCTCAAAAGTTTAACAGAGTCGATCTATTGACTAAACCCTTTCCATTCTGAATACTGAATAGTTTAGAACATAATTCCGACATAACAGATCATACTTTAATAAAAAAATATGATTTATGATATCTACTGAAGGTGCTTGATGGAACTTCAATATTAAATTTGAATTGTTGCAACTTTGTACAATTTGTGATAAGACATATGGAATCGTACAAAGTTGCAACAATTCAAATTTAAAAATATGAACATTGAAATGTTTTTAAACTGTTATCTTTAATCATATGTTGTTGTTTGGCAAAGAGATAGCTGCATTGAAAATTCATTACTAAGTGAGTTTCTTGTAATGGTTTAAGCAGTGGTGACAAATTGACATTGTTTGGTCATTTAATCTTTTATGATATATTGTCAATCTTTTCTTCTACAATATATAAAGCTAATTTAAATTGTTGAAACTTTGTACATTTTCACATGTTTTGAAACACACTATCCGGGTTTCGATTTTCGGCATCTTCAGGCATGGGATCACACAGAATATACCAAAAAGCAAAACACAATTCGCGAATGAAAAAACATGTAGAAATGAATCAAGCTTCAACAATTCAAACTTGATATTGAAATTCCATCAAGCACCATCAGTCGGTATTGTAAATTCACTTTCAACTAAGTCAGCTCGTTAAATGAAGATAAAAGGTTATTACACTTAAACTTTTGGGGGTTACGACCATATATAGGGTCCGCCATCTAAAGTTTTTTTTTTCAACTAGTGCTTATTTCGTGAATGGTAACACTTAGCTCACGTCTGATTTGACAGATAATTAGTTTTATCCTTCCGCTGAACGAATATGGTTGTGTATACGCTTGAACAACGCTGGGAAATATTGCGACATTACTTTGAAAATCATGGTAATGTTGCAGAATGTGTGCGAAAATTGCGTACGGATTTTGGAAGAAGAGAAGCACCGTCAGCTCCGTATGTTCGTTATCTTGTGAAAAAGTGAAAGAAACTGGCATCCTCATCGATAAACCAAAGCGTGAAAAGCCAAAAACAGTGCGTACACCCGAGAATATTGATGCTGTGGCGGAAAGTGTGCGTGAAGCGCCATCAACATCAATTCACTGTCGTTCTCAACAATTGAACATTTCGGAGACATCATTGAGACGAATTTTGCATAAAGACCTTGGTATGACGCCATACAAAGTCCAATTGGTTCAGGAGTTGAAGCCAACTGACCATCCAATGCGTTTTCGCTTCGCTGAGTGGGCCTGTGATCGACTTACAGAAGATGCCGATTTTGCCAAAAAAATCATCTTTTCGGATGAAGCTCATTTTGATCTTGGCGGGTATGTAAACAAGCAAAATTGTCGCATTTGGGGCACAGAAAACCCGCACGCATACATTGAAAAGCCGGTACACCCAAAACGAGTCACTGTTTGGTGCGGATTTTGGTCCAGAGGCATAATTGGGCCATTTTTCTTCGAAAATGAGCAAGGAGTGGCCGTTACAGTCAATGGCGATCGTTATCGGACCATGCTGAACGAATTTTTGTTCACAAAAATTGAAGAGGAGGATATTGGCAACATTTGGTTTCAACAGGACGGCGCTACGTGCCACACAGCCGAAGCTACACTCGATGTTTTGCGCCCTGTTTTTGAAGATCGCATTATCAGCCGCAGAGCTGATGTCGTTTGGCCACCTCGGAGCTGCGATTTGACACCGTTGGACTATTATTTGTGGGGTGCCCTCAAAGATAAGTGTTACGCCGACAAGCCAGAGACAATTGACGCTTTAAAGGACAATATTCGTGAAGCCATTGGTGAAATACAGCTGCACACAATCGATAATGTGCTTAAAAATTGGACCGATCGTGTAGGCTACTGCATGGCCAGCCGAGGCAGCCATTTGAATGAAGTTATTTTCCATTATTAACCGGAAGGATTGTACTTTCAAATAAAAAAAGAAATTTGACAAAATATTAGTAGTTTTTTTTTTATAGCATTTTCAAAAAAAAAAGTTATTTGGCGGACCTTATATATACAATATATATACGACAAAAAATAACAAATAAAACAACTGAAATAAAGCGCATAAATTTGAGCTTGTTTGATCTGATAGACCGGTTCTATGAGGGTTTTGAGCACAGCTATGTCACACTGATAGATTGACCATCTGGAGTTAAAGGGTTAATACATATTTAGTCGTATTTTATTGTTGAAATGTAAATTTTTCTTATATTAAAAGACATTTTATTTCAGAGTAAATGTGGAAATTCTCAACCAATTAAATATGTTAATATTTACAGAAGATATGTTGCTTTACAGTGAACAGTTTTGTATTCTTAAAAACAGCTTAAGTCCTGAAAATTTACAAAAACAGTAAAACCTCTTATACCCGGATTGCTGCCGAGACTGTCCAATTAATCAGGCTAACCGAAGTTTTACTATAGTTGTACTGGTTTAGGGTTGCAATTGCCCCGATATGTCATCGTTATTGACAGCGATGTTCTGATAACCCAACGACTGAGAAAATATCTCGTTGTTTAATCGGAGCACTGCGTGAACACAGGAAATTTCTGCAGATCACAAATCGAACAACGCTGGTATAGATGAACTTGTTAATGCTTGCGTGCAGAAACTACTTGATTTGAATACAATCGTCAGTGTGCGTTGGTTTATTTTGTCATGTAGATTGACAGAATGTAATGAAACGCACTGCGTAGACGCAACATTGTTTTGACCAGGGCTGTAGAGTCGTTAAAAAAAACATGACTCCTAATAAAAAAAGTTTAATTTTGTAAAGTTTTTTTGTACTTTCCCTCATCTTCATCTATGTATATTAAATTAATTTTAGTTCTTCAAGACTATTTTTAAAATATAGTTGATAGCTATTTTGACTCACGCCATTGTCAGAACTATGCTTAAACTAATATTTGCTTATCTATATATAGATGTGTAGGAAAGGTACACAATACATCTTCTCTCCTGTTTTAACAACCTAGCTTGTTTCTTGCTCACAATATAACTAAAAATTGTAAATGAAACTTAAAAAGCAGCTATATTAATAAGTTTACACATGGCACGGAAATGGTCTATTACAGAAACAAAGAATCACCCTGCAGGGGGTTAAGCGATGGCGATAGACATATCTTAGTTTGTTCGTTAAGAATCCTTTGTGATAGTTGATATCTATTGATTTCCAGCTGTTCCGAAGCTGTCATTCTGCGACCCTAACTACAAAGACTGTATTAATACATAACTGCAAACACTTAGGCGCTGAGTTTGAATTTATATTATGTGACTCCTTTATAACGTGATTAGCGAATTACGAATCTGTTTTTTTACTGTTGAATGATCATACATGTTCCTTAGCTCAAGTGGATATACTTCTACCTGTCTGTCTGATACGAACAGATAAACATGAGCCACAGGACGTTTTAAAAATATTTCTGTCAAGTTTATTAATTTTATCTTTACTATTTTTAAGATGTCTGCCTAAATTGTTGTTGACCTTGAAAGCTAGAGTTTTTAATATCCCAAGTTTGTTCGTTAAGAATCCTTTGTGAAGAATACATTGCTATTTTTTTCACCGTGTTATAATGGAGTTCTACCGAGTGAATGCCAATTCAATCAATATATTAAATTAATGATCAACCAATCAGTTCGGTAAACTATTCATTGAGATATTTTTTAAAATTGTCAAATTGAAAAGTATTCGGAGTTGCTCGTTTTTTCTGACTCTAACTCCACAGCCCTGGTTTTGGCTCTTTCCTAGAAACTGTGCTGACTTCCTGGTCGAATGAATAATGAACGCTTTTTTAAACTGTTGTGTAATTAAAATTTTGAAGTACAGTGCACTCTCGATTATCCATGTATGGATTATCCGGTTTGCGGATTATTTGCGCCTGAAAATAAATATTTTTTAATTCAAATATAATCTGATTGATTTTTTTTCTATAACGATTATGAGACGCATTAATGAATTGCGATCTTGAATATGCGCGTTGTTTGAAAAAAAGGATGAATTTAGCGATGTGTTTGTGTTTACGTAACTAATCGGTGGATTTTTTAACCACGTGTGTTTTGAATGTATGAATGTTCGCATATACCGCAATCATCATCATCATCAGCCGGGGATGAAAGCCTCCCCCTGCTTTTTTTTTTTCCAGGGGGGTTGTTTGGATATAGCAACACCACGCTACCCAGGGGGGTTGGTGTTCGGTTTTCTGTCTGGGTTTTCCTTCCCATAGCCAAGAGAACATGGCACGCGGTGTTCCCGAGCGGTCACCCATCCAAGCACTATCCCCGTCCGATGCTGCTTAACTTTGGTGATCGCACGAGAGCCGGTGCTTTCAACGTGGTATGGTCGTTGGCTACCGCAATAAACATCACAATATATGGGACTAGAATGAGTCAAGAATTGAAATTCTTTGTATTCCACATGCGTTTCTATTTACATTTCCAGTGAAGTGCATAAACCGGTACAAGTGCCCGCAGTAAATTTGTTAATTTCGATATTTGTCAGCTCTCGGGACTATGTTTGTTATTATGATAAAATATTATATTTTTACATATTTTTTTGTGTTTTCTTGATAAATAATGAATATATAAATAATGTGTAAAAAAATTGTATAGTGTATATGATATTATATTCGAAAATAAAATAAAAAATTGATGATTCGGATTATCCGTGTTTTTCAATTATCCGTGACCATCCTCCCCATCATTAGCCCGGATAATCGTGAGTGCACTGTAGTAAGTTATAAAATTATTGATAACCGAAGACGAGGGTTTCTAAAATATAACCAGGTTTTAAATCGGACAAATAATCCTATGGAGTAATATAAGATGATTACAACGTCGTGATTTCACACGAGTCAAAATGAAGATGATGTTTATCCGTTGGTTAGGGCAGAGCGTCTCGAGTAACCTCTTCTGGCTCCGCCTGACGCCCCGGAAGCCTCGCACTCTCGCCGGACGCGAGCGATGATATCGGCGACGAGGCGCTCCTCTCGTCTTCTTTGCTTCTCCCACTCAACTCCACCAGTGTCACCGCTGCCGCCCTCCGATCCTCCTGAAAGTGCATCTTCAATGAGGTTAAGCCATCTTTTGATTAAATAATCGATAAAAATTTAAATTTGAATTGTTCCACACGTTTTATCACTAACGACGCGGGTTTCGCCTTTCGGCATCTCCAGGCTTTCTATCGCACGGATGCAACGGAACTGACGAATATGTGGAATCGTACAAAGTTTTAACAATTCAAATTTTATTTTGAAATCCATCAAGCACCTTCAGTCGATATCATAAATTATAGATGGGATAATAAAATTTGAATCGTTACAACTTTGTGCGATTCCACACGTTTTGTCACTAACGAACTGCGTTTCGCCTTTCGGCATCTTCAGGCATTCTATCGCACGGATGCAGCGGAACTGACGAACATGTGGAATCATACAAAGTTGAAGCAATTCAAATTTTATTTTGAAATCCATCAAGCACCTTCAGTCGATATCATAAATTATAGATGGGATAATAAAATTTGAATCGTTACAACTTTGTGCGATTCCACACGTTTTGTCACTAACGAACTGCGTTTCGCCTTTCGGCATCTTCAGGCATTCTATCGCACGGATGCAGCGGAACTGACGAACATGTGGAATCATACAAAGTTGAAGCAATTCAAATTTTATTTTGAAATCCATCAAGCACCTTCAGTCGATATCATAAATTATAGATGGGATAATAAAATTTGAATCGTTACAACTTTGTACGATTCCACACGTTTTGTCACTAACGACCCGGGTTTTCGCCTTTCGGCATCTTCAAGCATTCTATCACACGGATGCAGCGGAACTGACGAACATGTGGAATCATACAAAGTTGTAGCAATTCAAATTTTATTTTGAAATTCCATCAAGCACCTTCAGTCGATATCATAAATTATAGATGGGATAATAAAATTTGAATCGTTACAACTTTGTGCGATTCCACACGTTTTGTCACTAACGAACTGCGTTTCGCCTTTCGGCATCTTCAGGCATTCTATCGCACGGATGCAGCGGAACTGACGAACATGTGGAATCATACAAAGTTGAAGCAATTCAAATTTTATTTTGAAATCCATCAAGCACCTTCAGTCGATATCATAAATTATAGATGGGATAATAAAATTTGAATCGTTACAACTTTGTGCGATTCCACACGTTTTGTCACTAACGAACTGCGTTTCGCCTTTCGGCATCTTCAGGCATTCTATCGCACGGATACCGCGGAACTGGCGCTGACGCATGAATCATGCAAAAGTTGAAGCAGTAAATTTTATTTTAATCCATCAGCACCTTCCAGTCGATATCATAGAGTATAAGATGGGATAATACATTTGGGCCAATTTTCAACTTTGTGTATGATTCCACACGTTTTGTCACTAACGGCCGGGTTTCGCCTTTCGGCATCTTCAAGCATTCTATCACGGATGCAGCGGAACCTGGCGAACATGGAATCATACAAAGTTGCTGTGAAACATTTTAATCCATCAAGCACCTTCAGTCGATATCATAAATTATAGATGGGATAATAAAATTTGAATCGTTACAACTTTGTATGATTCCACACGTTTTGTCACTAACGACCCGGGTTTTCGCCTTTCGGCATCTTCAAGCATTCTATCACACGGATGCAGCGGAACTGACGAACATGTGGAATCATACAAAGTTGTAGCAATTCATTTATTTTGAAATTCCATCAAGCACCTTCAATCGATATCATAAATTATAGATAGGATAATAAATTTGAATCGTTACAACTTTGTATGATTCTGTGGTTCTTCATGTTGGTTTTCCTTTCGGCATCTTCAAGCATTCTATCTGCAGTTAAAGCGGAACTGGCTTGAACATGTGGAATCATACAAGTTGTAGCAATTCAAATTTTATTTTGAAATTCCATCAAGCACCTTCAGTCGATATCTCTTAAATTATAGATAGGATAGCAAAAAAATTTGAATGGGATCCCCAACTTTGTATAGTTCCACTGCGTTTTGTCACTAACGGCCCGGGTTTTCGCCTTTCGGCATCTTCAAGCATTCTATCACACGGATGCAGCTGGAACTGGCGAATGTGAGATCATACAAAGTTGTAGCAATTCAAATTTTATTTTGAAATTCCATCAAGCACCTTCAGTCGATATCATAAATTATAGATGGGATAATAAAATTTGAATCGTTACAACTTTGTATGATTCCACACGTTTTGTCACTAACGACCCGGGTTTTCGCCTTTCGGCATCTTCAAGCATTCTATCACACGGATGCAACGGAACTGACCAACATGTGGAATTGTATAATCGTATAAAGTTGTAATTCAAATTTGATGTTGAAATTCCATCAAGCACTGATTTTATGATAAAAGATTTTTACAATATTTAATTACAGTAAAATCCTCATTTACACTAAAGTCTGGACTGTGTAATTTGAAATAGTGTAATTGGGGGAGTAAATCTCATACAAAATTAGGGATTTTATTTTTTCTGCAAAAAATACAAAACTAGGATTGTTTTTAGTTTGGTAAAAAAAAAACAATATGGACGAAATATTATATTTAGTTACGTGATAAAACGGAAAGCGCTCACAAAATCCAACACACAGACGCTAGCCAACATTTCACCGTATGCATCGCACAGAAGTCCGTCTGGCTATGTGTGTGTGTGTGTGTGTAGCCAAGCGATCGTGCAATTCGAGGATTCGTGGCGAATGTTGAATGTTTGATAAATAGAGACGCCTAGTTGTTTTTGATTGGTGGGTTATGATTGGATCAAATACCCGAGTGCCAAAACATGTCCAAAGTCACTTCGGGTATCTAAGAAACCAGGTTCAACTCACCTTTGGTTGATCTGATGACCTTCTTATTTTCCAATTTGACAGTGCAGTTGGTGTTGGCGACGATGTTTGGCGTCGCTGTGACGATGGCGCCCGTGTAGTTGGTGTTGGGAAGCTCGCATCTTGGAATGGCGAGTTCCGCGTCGATGGGCTCCTGCTTTATGTTGGGCTCGTCCAGCATATTGATACTCGTTTCCCCTATACTGCTTTCGCCTTCCGGATGTCTGCTCGCTAAATGACCTATATAACCTGAAAAATAAATGATAATGAATATAGCATCATTTTGTAGAACTAAAACACTTTTTTGTTATAATGGAGTGCTACCAAGTAAATGCCAATTTAATCAATAAATATATTTTTTTTGAACTACATTACAGTGGAACCCATGTTCTCGGATGAAAAAAAAGGCGAAACCCGGGTCGTTAGTGACAAGACATGTGGAATCGTACAAAGTTGTAACAATTCAAATTTGATATTGAAATTCCATCAAGCACCTTCAGTCGATATCATAAATTAATTCCGTTACATTTTACTGGATGTCACTGTTAACATTCACTGTAAATTTATTACATAATTTATGATATCGACTGAAGGTGCTTGATGGAGTTTCAATATCAAATTTGAATTTTTTAAATTTTGTACGATTCCACATGCTTTGTCACTAACGACCCGGGTTTCGCCTTTCGGCATCTTCAGGCATTCCATCGCACGGATGCAACAGAACTGACAATCTGACTGACTGACTGTCAGTTCTGTTGCATCCGTGCGATAGAATGCCTGAAGATGCCGAAAGGCGAAACCCGCGTCGTTAGTGACAAAGCATGTGGAATCGTACAAAACTGTAACAATTCTAGGTTAATTTATTACTTTTCAAACATACTAGATGACATTATACTCCATTTTAAAACTATGTATTCAAATTAAATAATATTTTGTAAAAGAAAATTTTCACGGCACCCTGGCGTATAGTTTGGATAACTTTGGGTTAATATATTGGAGTTAAAAGGGTTAAACTAATACCATAAACAATTATTACCTTTCCTGCTCTTAAAAAAAACGCTGCACTGCTCGCACTTGTAGAGAGGCGCTGGACTGGCCGCGGGAGCCACGTGGAATTTATATTTATGACGATACCAGTGCGTCCGACTCTGGAGAATCTCTCCGCATAACTTGCAGACCACACTACCGTCGCTCCTGATTAAATACTCCAGCAATTCCTGCTTGGACCTCACCGGAGAGAGCGCCATGTCATCGGTATCTTCTCCGTCCGTGTGAGTGGGTTCGAGTTTCGGTGAAAACAGCGACGAAGCCTGGTCCTCTGTCAGGAAGTGGACTCCAGAGCTGCTGTCTAATATCAGCGTAGGCCTCACAGTGTCCCCTTCGGCATAAGTCAAATTCTCTCGGTGGTCGGACGCGTTATCGTCTCTGTCCGATCTCGATAGCAGTTCCAAGGTTATGACCGGTGTGGCGTTCGGAAGGTCGTCTTCGTGGAGTAGTCTGGACTGTGTCGTGTTCATGAAGTGCTGGATGGCTGCGGAAAAGAAGAATAAGCATATTTACATTTCAATTCAGAGTTCATTTTGTCTGCGATGATAAATCAAATCCGTAGTGCAGTAGTCAACGTAACTCTCTTCTGTTATGGGTCTCCCAGGTTCAACTTTCAGCGTGAACATTTTTTTCAATTAATAATATCGACTTGCTTAAATTTTGCACAGTTTCACATGTTCTGTAACTAACAATCCAGGTTTCGCCTTTCGGCATCATCAGGCATCTATCACACTGATACTGCAACATAACTGGACAGAATAGTCAGCTCTGTTGCATACGTATGATATAATACCCGAAGATACTGAAAGGCGAAATCCGGGTCGTAAGTGACAAAATATGCGGATTCGTACAATGTTCCAACAATTCAAAATTTTATTTTGAAATCCCATCAAGAACCTTCAGTCGTTAATTGCGTGCCATCATTTGTCGAGGCCAATGGATAATGTAAGATTCACTGCTTACCTTAGTAATGGATGACCACACGATATAATTATTCTGAAGATGACTTACAAAGAAACGAAACACGTGTCATAAAATATTAACCAATTCAGTAGTGTTTAAGTTTATTATTTGAAATATTTTTTTTCCTTCTGGCCTTAGTCTTTTTTTTAAAGTAATTCCTCTTGTTGCAGACCATTGACAGTCTGTCAGTTCTATTGCATCCATGTGATAGAATGTTTGAAGATGCCGAAAGGCGAAACCTAAGCCGTGAGTGACAAAGCATGTGAAAATTTGTATTTGTGGAATAGATCAGTGCTACACAACCAATGTGCCGCGAAGTATTGGATTTATGTGTACCGCCTAGAAGAAAAAATTCACGTCTCTCATATTGGATCTTGGGCTTTGCAACGGAACACACAATACAATTTAAAAAAATAAACCTTCAATTTTGAAATCAAAATTCCACAAAGCTCCCTCATTAGATTCTTAAAGTTTTTTCAACTGGGACGTTCAAAATTTTTGTAAATGTAAATAAAACAAGTGGAGTATTGTCGTTAAAATGTCCACCGTGGCTTTGTTTGGTGGTAAATGTTTGAAAGATCCAATTTTCAATGACTTTGTTGCATAAATCTGCGTGAATGTATTGGACGGCGTTTGTTTTATTGACGGTCGAGGGCGCCAATTGTTTGCGGTTTATTCGCAAACACTTGCGATTCCATACTCTGTTCAACAATTGACAGATGTCACTTTAACAGCACGGCTGTGATAATGTAACAAATTTTAATCGTCTTAAGAAAGACTCTTTTGAATAACCGATCTCTATTGTGTCAGTTCAATTTCATCATGCCTGAAGATGCCCAAAGAAGAAACCTAGTTTGTGAGTGACAAAATATGTGTAAATACAATATACAAAGTTTCAACAAATCGAATTCCATAATTGAAATCCATCAAAGAATCGAAAGACTTGTAATACCAAATTAAAAAAAAAAAACCTTCAATTTAAAAATTGAAATTCCATCAAGCTCTCTCATTTAATTCTATAAACAGAATCAATCTATAAAAGTATTAATTAAAATTGCCAACATAAAAAAATAAAATAAAAAAAAATCACTTGTAATATTTTTTATTTTTCAATTAATTTTATCAATACAACACTAGAATATAAATGTTCGGTGTAGTGATGTAAATATAATTTATATATATATATATATTTATAATAGATTAGTAAATATTTTTTTAAAGTTAGGTTTTGCTTGTGCATTTCTTAATTTTTTTTACTTTCGATCATCACATATCAAATATTGTGAAAATCATTGCTTTACCGCGACTTAATCTAATTAAATATATGATTACTCGTATGTAAGTAATATTAAATCATTTATCGTTGAATCTACGTTCATATCCGACTTTTTAATATGATTTCACGATATTACACGTTAGTGCCGATCAATGTCATTTTTTAATTTTATTGACAGGCATTGAATTTGGGGGTTCAGATTTCATCTTCGTTAAAGGTACGAGTCTATCAAAAAACAAAAAAAAAACAGAAAGAAAGCGAAGGACATGACGTTATTTGTAAAAGCGCGAAAGAAGTATGTCAAAATACTGTACAAAAGACATGCAAAGCAAATTATCTAAACAACAAGTTGAGCTGTTAAAACAAATGAATATCGGCTGAAGGTGTAAAACAATTCACAGCCAGTGTCACCATGTGATAGAATAGATTAATTTTTCACAACACCTTTCGCTAATGACCCGAAACCTCGATTCTACGTTTTTTAAGAGACCCTTAAAACAAAATTGAAAAAGTTAAAGTCCCTCCCCACTTTAAATTCCAAAAATTGGTAATCAAATATGAGAAGGTTTTGTAAAAATTCTTTGGTTAATATATAATATTCAATGTCCTCAAACTAAAAAATTGTATTGGATAGAAAGATTTATCTACCAAAATCGGTCAATCGGGATAATATTTGAGATGATAGAGCAATGCGGGATTATTTAAAATTTTTCTTATGGACTGGACTGTAAAAAATGAACGATTCATCGATCGGGGTTCCACTGTATTAAATTTGAACACCTATTCAAAATTTGAAGAGTTAATAAGGCAGAAGAGAATGTTTGTTTTTATGCTGAAAACTGGGTGTGGGGTGAAATTTTTTATTACATATACATGCGCGACAGGTAGGAAATAGGTTAAAAAAATGTATTCCAGTTTTACCACTAAAGTAATACAAATGGTGACTGTTTATGATAACAATTGGTGTTAACAGCTCAACTGCGAATTAATCAAAAATATACATAACTTGTTATTTTATCGTTTCTTTTGCGATCGGTTTAAAATTTCATTTATTTTTTTTCATATAAAATCTGTAGAAATACGATACTATAAAAAATTATTGATTGCACATTTTGTTAATAAAATTAAAATAAAAAAAAAACAATAAAATATGAACATTATAAAAAATTAAAAAGACAGTTTTAACAAGAGCAAAATCAACACCGTTCTTTTTTTTTATGTAAACATAACCAGAGAGTCGTGGAAAATTTAATTCTCCGCATTTTATAAAATCAGTATACAAAAAAAAAAAAAAATATACAATACAACACACAGGAAGCAATAAAAAATATTATTTCAATATTTATCGTACGGTATAGAAGTGTTTTCTAGTAACACCACTGTTTATTTTAACCATTTAACTGCAAATGATATGTACATGTCGTGATAACACTAAAACCTCTGTATTATTGACAAGGCAAACTGTCGTTCAAAGAAAAAAGGCAGTAATAATGGTTTAAAAAAGCAATTAAACTTTTGCTGTTATTTAAGAAATCATTTTACATTTAGAGTCTGCAGTTAAAAGGTTAAACAGATAAAAATCGTCCAGTAATTAATACATCTAACGGAAACGTAAAATAGTAGAAAACATTCATCAACAACGTAAATACACGGTTAACTGAAGGAGAAAAACATACGTATCGTAAAAAATATTAGACATTTTGCCATAAGGAATGTCGGAATATGAAATAACGCCTCATTGCAAGACATCGGGGATGTTTAAAGGGAAATTACCATCAATTTGAAGATGTTTTGTGAGTAATGGATTTTTGGAAGAGATTTTTTTATATATGTATATCGTGAATTTGTAAATAGCTGATTTAAAATGTTCCCTTGTGCGGTGATATTAGTCCAGTAAAAAAAAATTTGGACAAGGAAACGTTATCAAATTTCCGTTTGCCGTCTTCAAGAAAATTGAGTTTAGATAATGAGACCAAGATCGGAATACAGATTTAACCCTTCAATAAAGGAAAGCAACGCATCGATGGGCTGTTACCTTTAGACAGGTTAAGCATTATATGGAGTGAAAAATATGTTATGCACCGATAAAAGATTGAATGAAATTAATTGGATATACTGATTTAAAATTTGATCAAATGACATTATTAATTGACATTTTTTGTCATATTTCAATACATATATAATTGAATTTGTTGTGCATGTACTGGGCACATTGTGACACAAGGCATGTTTTCAGCACGAAATAGGTTAAGATAACTTATAAAAGGCGTGGCTGGTCACAAGGAAACATTGAAAATAATTGCTCATTACAATTATGGAGGTTTATTATAATTGAAACACTGCAATTATACGTAAATAGACGTTGAAATTAATTACAGCTGTTAAATATTAAATAAAACTATTTTATATGTTATTAAAACAATATGAAAATTAAGAGATATACATTTCAGTCACTTTCGCAAGATTAATTATTTATTCAGAAATAAAAGATATAATTAAACACGTTCTTATAATGCTATATCTCGCAAAAGTGCACTGAAAGCAAGCTTAAACCTTCGTTCATTTTAATTGACATATTGAAGGGATTTCTACGACACTTAGGATATATGATATATTGGTATATACTGCGATGTTACACGCGAGGTAAAAACAGAAACATGACAATGATTAATTGTATCGTGTTAAATCGCAGTATTTAAACGTACATCGCTTACGCAGTTTGAAAGCACGGGACGAATTGTATGCGATGGATTTCAATTGAAAAAGTTGTTTTAAGTCTTGTTAAATTAATATTGCTAAATGTAACAGAAAATACAAGAATGATTTTGTATTAACACGTTGGATGTTAAAACGTGTCTAGAACGTAATCCATTATATTGAAGAAACGTTGAAAGCTATTGTATGTTTGTATGATGTGAAATATTGCAAAGCCATCTTATAGTAATGTAGCATATCATAATAAAACGTGTTACACTTGTAAATGTGTTTCCAAAATACGTGTATTTACGTACATTTTTTCCGCAGTCAATGCGTTAACAAAGGTTTGTTCAATATTTTTTGACACTAGACTTTACGAAATACTTCCAAGTTTAAATGGCGACACCCGGGCTTTCAAACTGAAAATAAGCAGTAGGCTACAGCCAAAATTAATATGTATTTGTGCAAAAAACACTTACTGACCATAATGAAGCAAAAGTGATATTTGATGGTTTTTCTTAAAACAAATATGTGCATACAAAAAGAACAAAAGCGATGGAAGAACAGTTAACATCCATTAAAACATACTAAATATTTTAGGTTTATTTAAGCAATCTGCGGTGACTTAGGCCCAAAATCGGGAATGTATCGGGATAGCAATATCAACGTGGAATTTTTTTAAATCGATCCGGTTTAAAACGGGAATAATATAACAGCTCATAAACCGATGATAATTATTTCTACATTTAGTCATTTTTGTTTGTATTTGATGAAATCTACAAATTAGTGATAAAAAAAACAAAAATCGTCAACGTAATGAAAGAAATGTCATATAAGTTGTTATGTAAAATCCAGTTAAGTGCATTTTTATCGAAAATGTCTCAACTGTTGAGACGGCTGATTTTACTGTATAGTTGATATCAGAAAATATGAATTAACAGTGGTTAAAACCTTCTTGTACTCGCTAATTTTTGAGTTAATGCATTGCATGATTTGTCCTGACAAACTCAATAAGATTGTTTCAAACCAATATTATTCAATAAATTTTTGAAGTCTAGGTGTTGGAATATCCTTTTAACGGATCAGCAGAGAACGAGTTAAAAACCAATTCTCTTATTAGAAAGTTATTGAATTGTTTCTGCAGAATGTTGACGATTTACTACATGTGGAATATTTTGTAAAGGGTATTATATTAATGAATCATGATTCAATCCGATTTTTTGCAATTTTATTCAAACAGATTTAAATTAGAATTTTTAATAAAATTAAATGTTTTTGTATTTTTTTCTTCTGTTGAATAACAAAACTATAATATTAACTTTTAATATCTGACATGAATTGTTTCACATATATCCTTGAAAAAAACCAATGAGATTTAGAAGGTTAATCTAGATTTGTTACCATAATAATACCACAGATTTCGCTAAATCGATACTTTTTCAATTTCAGACCAAAGTTTCCACTTATTGCTACGTATCTGACCGTAGACAGACAGATATTCAGATGTAAAAAGGTTTGCAAAGAATGATAAAAAGAAATTTAGTTAAAACACGATATGGGTTGCATTGAAAGAAAACATTTTAAATTATTTCATATGGAGAACCATTCGACTACAGTGTGTTTTATCAATTTGCCTCATTCTATCTTTAATTCCACGGTCACACTTCTCGTCAATGTTTAACGTATATAACAAGCGTAACTGTAAAAAGGTGCCCCGCAACTGGTGTGTCATAAGATGATGTTGGTGCGCTGTGGTATAATGATTCAGAATTATTCTATTCATGTGTATTATATATAAAAATTCTTTTAGAGATACTTTCTTCTGGGAATTTAAAAAAAATCTATTGAGATCAAAATGAATGTCCATAAAGCATTTAGACAATGGTAATTCTTATTCAAATGTTTTTTTAATTTATAAACATTGTTTACCAATCGAATTTTTTACATTAATAAAGAGTTGAATTGGTAATAATAAAAACATGTTACTATTTAAAATGTACACGTAAAATCATTGAGTAATTAATTAATTGTGGTGTGCTGCGAAATTTTGAATACTTCTTAAGTGTGCCGTCAGTGACAAAAGGTTGCAGAGCACTGGCGTTGAGTGACGGGTTATATTTTATGCATGGAAATTACGTTGAAATATAATAAAAGACACCGTAATCAAATGGTTAACGACAAGTGTTTGTATATTAAATTTGAATTGTTACAACTTTGTACGATTCCACATGTTTTGTCACTAACGACGCGGGTTTCGCCTTTCGGCATCTTCAGGCATTCTATCACACGGATGTAACAGTTAACAAGTTAGTGACAACAAAACATGTGGAATCGTACAAAGTTGTAACAATTCAAATTTGATATTGAAATTCCATCAAACACATTTTGTTTGAATGCAAAATTTTGATGAAAGATTTCAATCTATTATTTTTACGTTTGGACTATAGATTTTGAGTGACAAAATGATTTTAAGTGACAAAGTGACACTTTAATGAGTGCCGATTCATGTCGAATTTACAACTGAATTATTGACATTGTTACATAAAAAAGACTTTCGGCAACCTGATATATGTTTTAGTTTACTTTGAATGTTACAAGTTGTTTCGTCTCGACACGTGTCGCGGTTTAGAGTACCTAGAAACATTTAAAATGAAATAAAATAAACTTAAAAATATATTTTTTTTTTTATATAAATACCCTTTAAAAGAGTAGAAATTTAGCCTAGTAAAGTACGGATGTCTGCTAACTTGCAAAAAAACTAATTTTAAGTTTTATATATATATATATATTTTATAAGTAACACGTAACCAAAGGGAGAATGTAACTAAGAAATTAAAAAATAACTACGTAATACGCAAAAACAGCTTTCGAGCGTAATAGAAAACAAAAGAAAATAGAACGTCGTTCGGACCGCCTGCAACCATGTTGCGCAAGGCGGCCGTTGACGATATCACAAAAAAAACAAATGTTAAAAATAAAGTATTTTATAAAAACGAAGTTTCACAGTAAGTGAGAAGAAATAAAAAAAAAAAAAAAAATGATTCAAATCAATAATATACGACCCATAAACCCATGGTGATTTGCAGTGATGGTGAAATTTTTGCTAAATAATATAACACTATACTTAAACGGTGCATGCCATATTCGGGAAAAAAACTGTGTATTATATTTTATATATATATATCATTAACAAAACGTTTTTTAGTTTTTTCTAAAATGTATCGAAAAATTTCTACAATGGTGTAACGTTGTATAAAAAGGGTATCTATTCTTAAACAGACGCTATCATATCATCATCAGAACTGAATTAGATCAGTGATTCTCAGTTCCGGTGTATTTATTATGTGGTCCTGAAACTATAACTATACAATCAGTCCTATCTTTCTTAAACTCTTACGAAACGAACGAAGTTTTATTTGTTTGAACATATCCGAGTTCTTCTGCATTTAAATCAGTGGAATACTCAATTATTTTTAAATTATTTCAAGTGGGTATGTATGTAATGTATAGGGTAAATTTTTACCTCGTTGGTCATCAAATTGGTTTCAATGTTATGGTAATGGCGTGATGTTGAAATAACTATCGGTTGTAATATGTAATTCTTATGTGGAAATAATTACTGACCTATTTATAATGTGACAATCAGTGTTGCATGATACTGAGGTTTGAATAATATTCAAATTTAATTTTTCTGTAACGCAGAAGTCGATTGTTTGGCATCGTTTATTTAAATATAATTTTTATAAACTTGACTGCTATAAACATGATTTCAAATTAGTGTCTACGATTAGCTGTGTCAGGCCAGAAACATGTCAATATTATTCACAGTTGTGCGTAATAATTCCAGTGGTTCCACACGATTACAACAGAGAAATATGTTCAGAAAACTCTCAAATATAAATTAAAAACTAATGATTTAAATACATTTTAATGTTCAATATTACATGTTGTAGAGATGAAAACACGATTCAAATTAACCCGCCTGGCACTTTGACTGTATATATACGTTCCTGCCTTTTTTTGAAAGTGTTGAGTTTTTATAATAACAGGTATATTTTAATATCGCCAACTATGAAATATTCCTACTTCGATTTTACCAACTTAAATTTGAATTGTTACAACTTTGTACGATTCCACATATTTTTTCACTAACGACGCGGGTTTCGCCTTTCGGCATCTTCAGGCATTCTATCACACGAATGCAACTTCCAGTTCTAAGTTGTAACAATTCAAATTTTATATTGAAATTCCATCAAGCACCTTCAGTCGATATCATAAACTTTACCGACTTAGTTTCAAGATGAAATATTGTTATGCTGTGTTTCTCTATGCGATTTCAACTCATTTATTTATTTTTTTGTAAGTTTAAATAGATTTTGTCTATACAATAGATTTTCTATATAGTAAATACGGCCAGGCAATCAAATTCTTTTACTAATATTAGGTTAAAGTGAATCAAAAGACACTAAAAAAATGCGTTTACTAAAAGAACTTAGACCACCCATATATTTTCATATAATTCAGTACCAGACAGGTAAATAAAAAGTTAATTTAACTTAAATCAAATATTTATTTGGCCGTCACTTTTTACTGGCCCACGGAGCGACGCTCGAGTATCTCTGGATAAAACTAGTTATCATATATACCCTTTTGATTTTAAGTTACACCATGGCAAATTAAGGCGGCGAAAGTTGGAAGACCTCTGAATTGTCGCTTATCAAATTGCATTTCAAAACTGTTCAATTTACAAATTACATAAACATCTAAGAAGTCTTTTTTAAAAGGCATTACAAGTTCAACGTTATAAAAATGTGCGCAAATTTTTTAATTAATATTTTACATATATAAGAACTGACGTCCTACCTTTTCATATATTTATATTAAGGAATAATAATTAAAAATTTAACATATTATAGTATAATTTTATATATGTAATATTAACACTCGTAACACGGTGATTTTACTATATAACGGGGAATACGTAACGTGCGTATATATCTTGATATATAATGAAAACTGTAAATTTTATAAAATTGTACGGCTGCACTATGCGTTCAAATTATTCGGTTTCACTGTGTGACCAAGTTATTCAGTTACACTATGTGACCAAGTCATTTGGTTACATAATGTGACCAAGTTATTCAGTTACACTATGTGACCAAGTCATTTGGTTACATAATGTGACCAAGTTATTCAGTTACACTTTATGGCCGAATTATTTTGCCGACATTATATTTAGAAATGAAGAAAGATTTTTTTACTAAAGTTTTACCATTTTTTGTGTTTATTAAATTTTAATGCATTGAAATACAACCAGTGGCACAGGCTAAGAATCTAACTTATCCTTGTTGGTTCAATTTATATTAATCAGTTGATAATGCTCACGATGAGTGAATTGGGGGGTACGTTATGAAATTATGAAAGAAGTACTGCTAAAATTGCATTTAATTTATTCAAATATAATACTTTTCCACCAAAAGTGATATTCAACACTTTAAATGTATGTATGTTTGACTTTTTGTACAGGAAAATGAATTTTTGGAACTGTAGCGAGAAGAAAATTTTGTCCCACCGAGACTGTCAATAAATGATTTACAAATAATGTTATATCAAAAATTAAGGAAAATTCAATTATAATAAAAAAAAAAAAAAACACAAATTTTATTAGTTCCATTTCCACAATATATTTTATGATCAGGACCGGTTTCGCTCACCGCGAGCATTATCATCTGACAGGACATGAGCGAAACGGGTCTCAATCGTATTGTGGAAATAGTACTAAAAAATTTGTTTTTATTATTAAAAATATCATGCCTCTCCATCGAGAGGTGACAGTTAACACCGGAACACTTTACTTACTGCGAAAATATTCCACTTATGAGACTCAATCTAACATACATAATGGATTACGGATCTATCAGTACGGTTTTATATTTACGACCTATTTCAGTGACAGTCAACTAACTACCAAAATGTATGTAACTGTAAATTTTAACTTTTTAGCGCCACTGGTTATAAAAAAAAATGCAAAAAAAAGACTAAAATATACTATTACAATATAATAATCCTGTTAAGGGTATATAAGGGTATAGGATATAACATTAACGTTTTTTTTTTTCTAATAAATTGTGCGTAAATTCGGTGGAGCATGATAAATATACAAAAAAAACACACGTATTTTATATGCGTATATAAAAAAAACGATCGTTTAAACCTTCGAATGTAAAAATGAATGAAAAAAAAAATACCGTAGGTCAGGTATTTTTTTATAATTATTATTTAAAATAAACATAAAAGTTTTGCCATACAAGATAAATCTTTGCATTAAATGCGTGCAAGATAAAATATAAAAAAAATCAATACGTTAAATGTAATAGTAAAAAGAGATAAACTTTAATCTAAGAACGACCTTACCGACGTACTAAGCGCAAAAAGGGTTAATTTTAAAACACTCTTTGATAGAGTGGAGTTTAGAGTATAACTGCATTTCTGGTAATTTTAACATTCTGATTAAATGACGTGCTCTCGTGGAACTAACAGTATATGTCGCGTGATATAATTTTATACTTTTAGAGTAGCAATATAATGACGTGAACGATCGTATTTTTGAACTTATACTCATAACTCCACTCCGCCTATCATTGTAGTAAAAACCCACTATCTATAATTTGGTTATTAGTTAATAATACCTTTATTAAGTAGAATATTATGTTATCGTTCATTTCATGTTGATATAGTGTTAACAACCTACCGAAAAAGTAACATGTCGTAACCTTTCATATTGCAATAAGTGGGTTACGATAAATTAAACGGTTAAAAAAAACCAAAATTTTACAAAAAAAAATATTTTCTTTAACCCTTTGCACTCAAATTTTTATTTTATAACCCTTTTTTGAATGCGTATTTTGATGACATTTTAATTGCGTTTCATCATTTGTTGAGTGTGAAGGGTTAAAATGCGCAATTCCGTCAATAACCCCGTTTGCGTTTAGCACAGCGGTAAGATATAACCGTTACATTTTAACCAATAGTGTTATTCATTTTTAAAATAGCTAATTTTATAATATAGTTAAGATAAATTTTTTATTATTTTTGTAACTTGTACTCTATGCATCTTAAATGTTAATGTGTTTAATATTTTTAAATATTTATAAACTCTTAACGTTAAACATTATTAAACTAATCTAAGTAAGAAAAAAAAAACTTAAAAATTACTACTGGTATCATGTTATCAACACGCTAAAAATGGTCACGCCGCAGGGAGACGTAACGCGATTTACATTTTAAACAATAGAGGTCGAGTGACGTGTACAACACTAGAATGGACTTAAGGGCGTGGTCACTTTCACTCTGTACTCGGACCAAAGACAACAGTAAAAGAATTCAACTGAAATATTTTGAGTTGCGCTTTATTATTACTGACGTAAAACTTGCGACATTACTGACATTTATATGATCAAGTAATGAAGTAAAGTACGATTGCTTATTGTGACGGTTTAAAAATCGTAATTATGTTATACACAACGAGTTTTTGTACGTATCGCACCTCTGAAAGAAAACTGTTACAATACAAAAATGTTTTTTATTCACGCTCAAAGTCCAAATTAAAAACTGTCACAATGCAAAATGTGACACATTTTTTTGTTTTTGATCAATTTTGATATTATTAATTTGAATATATATTGTATATGCATATTTTCACATTGCGACATTTAATTATTGTTGATATATTGAATTGAATGCTGCGTGTCACGGGTTGAAAGCAACCAGCCCTCATAGAATGATCATAATAATTACTTGAAAGTGAAGATATGAACCTAGAATAGAATAATAAATCTACAGAAAAAAACCCTCACATGCGATAACACACAACAAATGTCGCCATTTGTGGGTTATATCGTATTGTGTGAGACTGGCCCGCATCAATCGTGGTAAAATTACTATAGCCGGTACCTCAGGAATGAACCGCACGTGAATTCGATTACGTAACAAGCACGGAAAGGAGTTAACCCACAATTGTACGCGGATTTCGAGGAAAATTCGCTCAGCTAAATCGCGATCCAGTCGAGGGAATGCAACATTGCGGTTTAGTTCTTTTCACGTTCACATCATCGTAACTGAAAATTGCAATTTATTGTCAAAGCATATACAGTTTAACGAATCTCATTTTGTAAAATACAATCTGAACAATCTGAACGTTTGTATACTGTATGCGTTCGTAACGATAAGCTACAATTATAAACGTTTAGAATTCACGAAGACTTACGACGTTTTATCAGTTTGCAGGATTGTCAATAACTTTTTAGCTATATAAATAAATAATAAAATAACAAACACATCGACAAAATTTCGTGGGTTACATCTATAAAAAAAAGGTTATGATTTTGGTGGCGGGTTAGTGTTATAATCCTGGTGTAATATGAAATGAAGTTTAATGAGCAACTGTCAAACTGATAAAACCTCGCAAGCGTTTGGCTCTAGGCAGAGGTTTCGGGGAAGTACAGGCAACGGTCAAACCCCCGCCTGATCGGGAGAGGACTCGGGTCCCCCCGACTCGACCTTCAGTCCGATGGGAGAGTCCATTCTGATGCCGGGCGGAACGGGAGATTCCCCGCCGCCCATCAGAAAATAAGGAGGGGGAAAAACGCAGTCCTTGGGCATGTAGCATTCGTGCGTCGTCTTCATGTGGTTTTTCATCTTGTCGGGTCTGGAGAACTCTTTGCAGCAGACGGGACAGGGGAAGACCTTTCTCTGCTTGCCCTCGTGATAGAGGAAGGCGTGCCTCTGAAAGGAGTACTTGTTTTTGAACGTCTTTTGAATGTTTTCTTTGGCGCACTCCGTGCATTGATAGATGCCTTCGTTGACAGAGGCGTATCGGAATAGATTCAGTCCTCTGACGGACATCTCCGTGAGCTGCTCGGCGGGATCGTTGGACGCGGAATTGGTCCTCCGGCGCACTCTGCGCCGAGTGGGCTGACGCGGCGAACCCTGCTGACTGTGCGGGAGGCTGTTATTGTTGAGGACGTCGGTTTGAAAGTTCGGCGAGGTCTCTAAAGCGTTCAGATTGGATGTGGTAGCAGTCTGCGTCAGGGGGTTTATCCGGATCTTTCCTTGGAGGAGATCGGCAGTCAGGGCCGACTGCAGTTTACATTCGTTTGGGTGTTCCGACTTGGGGGTCAATAGTCCAGGGGGAGTTTTTTCTGAAAATGTCAACACAAAAATCAAAATCAACGAATTTTAATATTTATTCAACATCAAACTACAAAAGCACATTGAGATAAAAAAATAATTGAATTACTAAAGAAATAATATTTTAACTAAGACATCAATAAATAAAGGAATTGGCAGTGATTTCAAATAATAAAAAAATCTATACTCTACTAATATAAAAGCAATTTATGAAAATGACTTCTAAGCAATATGCTGTATTTTTCAATCTACAAGTCATTTTAAAAAGCAGAAATCTTCTCTTCTCTTAAAGAATTCTGAATTTTAAATTTGAAGTTAAATAAAACACAAAATTTTGCCCGCTGACTGCTAATATCTCAACTGTTGAGATGGCAGATTGCAGTGTATTAATTAATATTACACGAAAAAAGGCTCAGGACTGAAAATCAGGACTGGTTTCGCTCACTGATAATGCTAGTGATGAGCGAAATCGGTCCTGATATAAAAACACATTGTGGAATTAGTACTAAAAATAACATGCCTTTCTTTTACCACATTGGTCACCAACAGGTTTTACGTAGTATTTGATAGAATATCAGAATGAATTGCATTTTTTTTATTTAATTTTGATTATTTTTTACTTGAATTATTGGTATTTTTATGTACTGGTCACCAGTGACCTTCATGGCCCCCTTAAAGTAATCCAAAGCTGGTCACTGGTGACGCCCATGGCGATCAACATGTTAAGAAGTGACAGTTAACAGTGGAAAAAATAGCAATGTATTTTAGTTCTACTAATTTTTTTACAAGATATAGTTGATTGCTATTTCGGCTCACGCCATCGTCAGAACTATTCTTAAACGAACATTCGCTTATCTATATATAGCTGTGTAGAAAAGGTACACAATACTTCTTCTCTCCTGTTTTAACGACCTAGCTTATTTCCTGCTAAAAAATAAAACTACAAATTTTTTAAATTGTAAATGAAACTAAAAAGGCGGCTATATCAATAAGCTTACATATTGCACGGAAATGGTTTATTACGGAAACGAACAGCCCCTTGCAATGGCTTGAGGAGCGGTGACAGACAAATATTAGTTTGTTTGTTAAGAATTTTTTGTGATAATTGATATATATTGATTTCCAGTTGTTCTAAAGCCGTCATCTATTACGTGAATCGAAATAGCTATCAACTATATCTCATAAAAAAAATTGTAGAACTAAAATACATTGCTATTTTTTCACCGTGTTATAACGGAGTTCTACCAAGTAAATGCCAATTCAAGCAATGACAGTTAAAACCTTAAAAGTGACCAAGTTGTGTAATAGTCGATTTTTGAATACCCACTGTCTGATAATCTCTGTTTGTTCGACACCAAATTTACAGAGTACATTTTTGTAACATTCGGTGTCGGAATATACTTTATGATTTTCAGCAGTAAAGGGGTTAAGAATTATTATGCAGATATTATCTGGGTTTCAAAATGACTTAAGTTGAAATTGAAGCTGACTTAAGTATGATTGACAATTTTGTGCGTAATATATACAGTGGGTGATTGGTTAAAGGCCATCATCTATTCGAAGACTACGTTCGCTTTCCCAATAGTTCGTTAACCAAACATACAGGTTTTAAAGATGGAATTAGTCGATTAAAAAGATCGTTTTAGTTCGTTATCTTTTTATATTTGTGATGCCAAAATCTGTGATATTGGAAACAAAATATAGATCTATTTTTGGTATAAAATGAGATGACTGATTAAGTTTTGTGAGAAAAATTTGAGAATCGAGATGGTTCTTTATATTGTGGATGTGTGAACAATGACTATCAATACATTGAGATGTTCCTTACTTCATGCGGTCTCTCCTTCAGTCATGTCCGATGCATAAACAAATAATTGAGATACGAGTTTATATCATTGTTGTTCTGCGAAATCCAATAAGTCCATTTATATAAAAAAAAATTATTAAGAATTGTGTCAAAAAAATTGAAGTTATGTTATAAATCGCATTTCACCGACGTGGCGTCATTAGAGTTATAAGAAAAAAATCAATACTGCGTCTATTGCGACATTCGAGTGCAACGGGTTAACATAGTCAAACGATTATTTTTTGTTAATTCTATATTAACACGGTGAAAAAATAAGAACGTATTTTAGTTCTAAAAAAATTATAACATATATAGTTGATAGCTATTTTGGCTTATGCCTTCATCAGAACTAATAGTTAGTTTGCTGAGATAATTCTGATGACGGCTAAGCCAAAATAGCTATCGACTATATATCTTATCTCATAAATTATGTGGAATAAAAATACATTGCTATTTTTTCACCGTGTAATAATGGCGTTCTATCAAGTAAATGTCATTTATGATATCGACTGAAGGTGCTTGATGGAATTTCAATATCAAAATTGAATTGTTACAACTTTGCACGATTCGACGTGTTTTGTCACTAACGACCCGGGTTTCGCCTTTATCGGTTCTGTTGAGAATTGATTCCTCATCCGTGTGAGAGGATGCCTGAAGATGCCGAAAGGCGAAACCCGGGTCGTTAGTGACAAAACATGTGGAATCATACAGAGTTGTAACAATTCAAGGGGTAAATGTCAATTCAATCAAGTGTTTCTACATTCTAAAACGCTGAATTAACGTTACCACAAACCATCAAATCTTTGGACTTAACCGGTTATAGCAGAACAGCGATGATATTTTCATAGATAATTAAAAACGTCGACTGTTTTACCCTTTGAGGAGTGAATTACTTTTTACGTACGTAATTGTCAAATATATTTTTAATATTTATTTATTATATTTAGCTGAACAAGTAACCCTTAGGTATTTGCTTTACACATGTCCCAATTTACGGAAGATCCATATTGGGATACGAACCTATGGATACCACAACGCATCAGCTACAGACCTGGCGTGTGATAATCTCGGATTTGTCATTTCGTATAATCTCTCAGATGTGTTGATTCATTCTGCACGAGTATAGATTAATATCTTAAAGCCATTTTTTATAGGCTGTTCATAAAATGAACTAAATTCACTAACAAACAGGCATGTTCAATAATGTTTAACCCCCTCGAGTGAAAAATAGTTTATAATTTATGATATCGACTGAAGGTGCTTGATGAAATTTCAATATCAAATTTGCATTGTTACAACTTTCAAAGACAAAGTCAAACAAAGTCAGTCAGTCAGTCAGTCAGATTGTCAGATCTGTTGCATTCGTGTGATACAATGCATGAAGATGCCGAAAGGCGAAACCCGGGTCGTTAGTGACAAAACGTGTGGAATCGTACAAAATTGTAACAATTCAAATTTGATATTGAAATTCCACCAAGCACCTTCAGTCGGCATCTGCATCGTGCATCTTCAGGCAGTTCTGTTGCGTCCGCGTGATAGAATGCCTGAAGATGCCGAAAGGCGAAACCCGGGTCGTTAGTGATAAAACATGTGGCATCGTACAAAGTTTTAACAATTCAAATTTGAAGAATAGTTTATTAAATATTTTTTTTTTATGTATATATATATTTTTTACACATTATTACACCATTATAAATATGTTTCCAGATATTAAAAATTCAATAAAAATATGTAACCAGCAATTGATCATAGACAATGGTCTATTACGTGCATTCGTACTCCTCAAAGGGTTAAATAAAAAAAAAATCCCCAAAAAAAACAGCATTCGATTGGGGAATCCCATTAAATCTATAGACAATAATAAAAACAACGGATGTGGCATAAACAATAATAATAATAATAAAAAAAAAATTCTCTCGAAAATATATTCTTTATTTCATATTTACCATAAATTTATTTATAAATAATATATGAAGAAACAAAATGATAACAAGAGTGGGGAAATCTTAAATTAAACAAAAAAAAAATAAACAATTGGAAGTAAAAATAGGTATTGCAAATGATCATAACAGTTCAGTCGTGTTTATAGTGACAAGTGATTTAGTAGAGTGCGTTAGTGCTTGGAAACGTGATTATCGTGAAGTTAACCCGATATAGATTAAAATCAACAGTGGATTACAACTTTTTCGTTAAAACCATTTGATTACATAAATCGTTGCGCAACTCTCAATCACTGCTTATATATATATAAAGCGGACTGAAAAACTGTTTAAACAAATAATAATTAAGTAAAACAATGCAGAAAATGGTCAATTAATTAATTAATAAATAAAAACAATCGCAGAGAATTTACGATGTGCACAATTTATCATGATAATTCAAATAAAATATATAATGTTACGAGACAAACTTTGGTAGAACTCATCACAAAAATTGTATGAAAAGAATGCTTGGTAAACCCTTCAGTTTTAGAGGTCTCAGAGCTCCTAGATGGTGCTAAAAATTTTCAGAGCCGATATATTTAATAACATAATATGTATGACAACTTTTTATTACTGTTTTATATAAGAGTTTGCGTTATGAGGCTTTTGAGCACAGTTTACGCACATCGACTGTTGGGCCCTCTCAGACTTAAAAGGTTAAATAATTCTTAAGGCAAATTGATATATTTTAAATATTTTAGTCAAATTTGATTTGTTGTTGAATTCCACATGTTTTATTACAACGACCTAGGTTTCGTCTTTTGGCATCATCAGGCATTATATCACACGGACGCAGCGGAACTAAGTCAGTCAGTTCTGTTGCATTCGTGTGATGGAATGCGTTAATGACAAAACACGTGGAATCAAATTTAATTTGTTACAACTTTTTACGATTCCACACGGTGTCCCTGACGACCTGGGTTTCGCCTTTCGGCATCTTCTGGCAATCCATCACACGGATGCAACAGAACTGACGGCACGTGGAATAGTACAAAGTTTCAACGATTCAAATTTGACTAAAATATTTAATTCCACCAAGCACCTTCAGTCGATATCATAAAATATTTTAATGATAACACGGTGAAAAAATAGCAACGTATTTTAGTTCTATCAAAATTTACAACGTATGTAACTGACGATGGCGTAAGCCGAAATAGCTATCAACTAACTATACGCCGTGCAAATTTTATAGAACTAAAATACACTGCTATTTTTTCACATCGTAATGGAGTTTTTTTACCAAGTAAATGCCAATTCAATCAATATTTCAGTGTTGACCTACGCCAAAGTTGTCGCGAATTGAAATCTTCACCACAAAGCCCCGGTATGATACAATCAATGACCACTTTTACAGCCAGTAAAAAGGAGAGGGGAAAAAACATATTTTAAAATAGGTACAACAAATAAATTAACTTTAATAAAGGACGCTGCGGCCGGATTTAATAGAAGATTTCTTAAACGTTTAGAAGTCTTACCAAGTATAACAATGACCGTTAATATAAGGACAACAGCAAAAATAAATAGTTACCTTTAATTACAAGCTAACATTAACCAATCAGGATTTCAAAATACCGTAAGCGATATTTGAAAAAAGAATTATAATAATAAAACAAAAGAAACATGATAAAAACCGTAGTTAACTAATTATTGCTGTAACAGGGGAACACATTACGTCACTTAGTATAATAGGAATCAGATGATATGTTCCGCGAGAGGAATCAGGCAAGAGATATGAAGGAACAATATAAAAAAAAATCTTTAGATTACATTGGCTATGGTTTTTTTTTTTTTTTAAATAACAGCCAGAACAAGACAAAGTTGCCATTACAAACAAAACAACGACAGATAGCGACGAAACGCAGGGGAAATTTGAATTTTTTCCCCTAAAATCTTTAGAATGAATAAAATAGTATTTATTTTCAGACTTGTATAGTATAATTAAGTAACGTTATTAAATTAACAGAAAATTTGCAGCAGCCCGGCGAGGTGAATCTCAAATTTTTTGGAAGAAAAAAGACATTTTGTTTTTAACAATCTCCATTATTGCGAGTCGATCGTATTGTTTTACGTTTTAATCCTTTCGACGCGAGCTTTCAAACATCGATAATACAGGAAATCTTTTTCGCATATAGGACTGAATATCGCCTAATTTGTTCTGCTACTGCCACTTCCATACACTTGTCAAAGTATTAGGTTTAAATGTTTAAAACATCGATTTTTCGAACCCTTTAAATTTATCGCGATCTCTACCAGTCACAAATCAGTTTCAAACTACGCGCCAAAATTCGCACCAATCTCGCGGTATCGCAATTTGACACTCCACGACACGTGACAGTAATGGCGCTTGTTCATTTGAGTTTGATTGGTGAATTGAATTTTTTATTGCTCTATTTATGACTCTATATGGAAAGGACAAATCTAATTTGCATGAAAAACAGAGTTCAATATTGAGTTTTAAGTGAACATATCGACAATAAAACGCAGATCCGAATACGGTGATCGTAACAAATTGAAAATTTCCGATCGCAATTTTTTTCAGAGATTGGTCATTACAAAATGTCTATGACAGCTTTAAAAAAATAATCATAGATAGGCAGGTAGGGTTGTTTTTAAGATTTGTACCACAGTGAAAAACCTCACGACCCATCTATCAATTAAATTAAATTAAAATTGAATAATATATATTTATATAAATAAAATCTAAAAATTATCATTCGATATAAATGTAAAACTAAAAACAAAATAATGTTGTATAATAATATTACACTAGACAAAAATAATAATTATAAATAAATCTAGAAATTCAAAAAAGAATTAGCGTACATTTATTACAGTTTGATAAAAAAAAAAAAAACTTTAAAATAGCCTCAGAAGCATTGAACAGTACAATAAAATAACAAAATCGCCCTCGCTAAATAAAATGTTGATCAAATATTCAATGAATATATTTTCAATCGTAGCAACACTGCTCTGTATGAAAAATGAATTGAATTGCAAAGAAATATCTAGGTAATTAAATTGAGATGATGTTTAACCCATTTTTGCCAAGTGTTCCAATATTGGAATGGATCATGTACACTTATTAAAAATTAAAGCAAAAACAGGTTAAACTAAATTAACTCTCCTTGCATTAAACCTCAGTAGGTTTATTTTGTTGTATGGATAGATAAACTTTGGTTTATCTAATTTTTTAGCCGAGTAGATGCAAATTTGTTTTAATTAACCCATCAAGCGCATTTGAACTAATAAAAAGACGTTTTTTATACTTATTTCCACATAATAATTTATAATCAGTTATGTTAATCGGGAGTATTATCAGTTGATAATGCTCGCAATGAGCGAAACCGGATATATTGTGGAAATACGTACTATAAAAATATATTTTAATTTTTTTAAAATATCATTTCTTTGCACCAAGAAGTGATAATTAACACCTTAAAAGTGATGTTAGAAGATTTTTTTTTAAATTGAAAATATTGTATTGAAAACACGATTGTGGTGTTACAGAGAGTAAATAAATTCGTTGACGATTGTCTATGTGTGTTCGGCCATTTTGTTTCTTACATTTATGTCAGCAACACAGATATAAAACAAGGACCGAATCGGTGACTTATTATTCGCAACACATTATTTAGCAGGGGCGGAAAAATTTAAAAAATAAACCTATAACAAAACTACGAGCATAGAAACTAAAAATAACATAACAAAATAATGTGGATGAGCATACTTCGATTCGTCTACCGATATCTAATGCAGAAATAAAAACGAATAGGACAAAATAGTGTACACGAGCCATACAAAATAAAATAACAGCTTTGCGCACAGTGTGAACATACCTTAGTTTGCAATTCTTCTCAGTTGCGCAACTGTTGTTTTTCACTTGATTGTTTCATTCCGTTTGTCATCCACATTGTTTCAAAGAAATATTCCACTAAACCAGATATAAATATAAAACTGACGTCAAATAAGACGTACGCGTTTAATATATTATTAAATTTATAAAGGCGTTGGTGACTCTGTCGGTATTGGACTCATAGCTGTGAAATTAGCTACGATTAATAAAATTTGAATTGTTGAAACTGGGTTTCGCTTTTCGGCATCTTCAGATACTCTTATTACACAGATACACAATAAACAATCTTCATAATTGGATCTAGGTTTTTTATGTTGTAATTGATTCCTTTTGTTTATTATATCAGTTCTGTTGCAACCGTACGACAGAATGAATGCATGAAGTGCAAAAAAAAATGATATTAAAACTCTATCAAGCACGTGTATTATTACCAAATAAAACACAAATTGACAAAAAATGTTTATTGCGTATCAGTTTTAATGCATCTGTGTGATAAAGTGCCTGAAGATGCCTAAAGACGAAACTAAGATTGTTAGTTATAAAAAAAAATTGATATAGAAAATCCATCGAGTATGTAACTTATTACCATATAAAACACGAATTGATAGTAAAATAATTTAACTGAAGTCTTTGAAAATATAATGCAGTGAATTTCAGATTAGAACGATGTGATCGTAGTTTTTTTTTTACAACGACCTGTGTCACGAGTAACCAACAAAGCCACCGTTCGCCGTTTATGATATGTATACAAAACAAATTTTGTTTTCTTTTTATTCATTTTTTTTAAGTAAATTATTACACGTAAGTACCTTTGTATTGTTTTTGGCAACCCTTATGAAATCTAACACAGTTCGATAGTAGGTTAAACGGCAAAAAAATAGTCACATCAATAAATATAATGTTTATAATTTGGCAAACGATATAAAACAACGTCGAGGTATTTCACGCGTTGTTAGTCTCCTTGGCAACGCGTTCATTTGTTTGTTAATTGTTAGTCTGCTTTGCGGCAGCGAGGTCTGTCACCATTTTGTATTTTTTGATTACGAAAGGGCGTATGATCTAATTTTTAAAATTTTATTTGCGTTAAGAGTATAGAGATCAGAAATTCAGTACTAATGGAAAAACACTAAAAGAGCGTCCATCTATATATAAATAGATTTTTTTTTAAATATTTAGAGGCAAGATTTAGAAAGTCAATTCTTCTCTTTTTTTTTTTTTTGCAAGCATCTAATGGCATAAGTCGTCCATTTTGAATATTTACTTACAAATAATGCTCGTTGAATGAAGTAACAACCAAAACGCACATGGTTTGATTTGACATTTCTTGTAACAATAATTGTGAGCTTGACTGCTTCCTAAGGCAGCAATCAACCCTTAAGCACTAAAAGTTGAAGGACTAAAATTCAAATTTAAAAAAAAAATTCTTAAGGTGCTGAGAATTTTTTGTGTCAGTGTATCCGAGATTTTAAGCTGCATTTTCTATAAGCATAATTATTTCATCAATATATTTTATAACCGGTTTCATTTATAACGAGCATTATCAACTGATAATCTCCTGACCTTCAGTTGATAATATTCGCGATAAACGAAACCGGTTATAAAATATATTGTGCAAAAAAGTACCTAAAATGTGTATTTAATTATTCAAAACATCATGCATTTCCGTCAAGTGACAGTTAACATCGTAGAAGTGATTAAATGATATTATCAACACATCTTTGTTATATTTATTTTATTGTAACGTGTTCCAGCAAGTAAATTCCAATTAAATCAAAACCCACAATTGTTGTTTCAGTAATGTGCACGAACCAATGTGTCCTGGAAATAATTTCATCGTGTAGAATTTTCAAGAGCTCCGTGTGTAATGGGTTAAGTATATAATTATCTAAAGTTTGACGGTGACAGAAGTTAATCAAAAATGACAAAAAAACTGATTAAATTGAATTAATCACTTTCACAGTAAAATATATTGCAGTGTTAGTATCCTTTTAAAGTAATAAATATGGACAAAGGAAACGTGCCCCCATTCGGGAGGAAGGGGGGTTTGTTTCAATAAATACCATAATAACAATGATTTGTATGAATGATCCGACAGAGGGGGGAATTCCCCGTCAGCTTTGGTCTGGGATTTATCAACAAGGTTTTATAAACAATAATAAATCAAAAAAAAAAAATAATAATATTAAAAACAATCGTAAAGGGGGCGTTGAAAACAAAAATAAATAATCGTAAAATCTACTAAACATAAGTTGAATATCAAAAAAAAAAGCAAAATAGACTATAACAAAAATAATAATATTTAATAATTAACGAGACGTTTTTAACTTTGTAAAATAAAACTCTATTTTTCGAGTCTCCAATCACCTAATAATAAACAATAGTATATAAATTAGGGGGGGGTTTGACAATAATTTGTTTAAAATATTTTTAGTACAATATTTTGGATCCCATCAAGACGAGGCATAGTATTTTTTAACAGATTTGAAAAGAGTACACTTGTACTTATTTACATTCTCTGTCCTCTCGGAGAGTACATTTTGAGTATTGATTTACATTTTCTGTACTCGTTTATAGTGCACTTTTTAGATAAGTGAAATCGACGATTAACTACTGCTCAGATCTCGTAATGAATATAAGAACAGTGTTTTTTTTGTTTTATATACTATAAAATTATCACATGTTTTGTGTGAATATAATCAAATCTGTTCGATGTTTTACAATTTTCTTTACAATCCCTACGCCTCTTCTTGTTCGATGGTCTCCCGTTTAAATATAACACAAGTAACATCATCCAACAAATAGGTACACAAAGTTTGTTAAACATAATTATACGACAGTTGAAAACTAAACATAACCATTCGTCAACACGTAATTAATAATTAATATATATATATTTCTTTTAATAAATATTCAATAATAAAAGATATCATACCGTTATTTAATTAACTAGAGTGTCGGTGTAGATAGGGCACATTGTATACTAATAATTAAATTCTCTCTCAACGGGGGGGGCACACACACCCCCTCTCTCTAACAATGAGTCGTTAATTATGCTACGTAAAAAAATGGGGTATCTAATGTTGTGTCCGATATTTTCGCTCGTTACTTCCCCGCCCCGGATTCTTCTTCTTCCAAAACACAATTTTTGATTCTACAGTCTTTTTGATTCAGATAAACATCTTCATATTTTGTTTAAAAATATCACCGTATTTCCCAATCTTATCAATATAGCAATAAGCTTGTCCAATGTATTTTTTTTTCGTCTAAGGCAATGAAGAAATTTTAAGTCTTCTTTTAATCTCCTTCCGTAAACTCTCGTATGGCTTTTCAATAATGACCGAATCTTGAGACGTGCACATCCAAAATCGCGTACAATATTTCCAAAACAAACTTCAATTAAAACGTACTTTTGCGATATAAAAACATCACTATCGAAAATATTAATTATTTAAAACACTTAACCTAATGTTGAAACATCAGATAACAGAGTTAAAAGTGTCGAAAAATATAGCCTGATTTGTCCTGATTATTTTAATACGTTTGATCAAGATTAATACTACTGAATTAATTTCCGACACATACTGTGTTTTAGTTTTCTGTGGCCAAGCAGGAAACAGGTTAACAGTTTAATATTTTCACAAACTAATATAATTTAAAAACCTTTTTATACTCTAGAGTGCATTCTAAAATATCGGTAGGTTGGCGGGCACCACCAATTTTTTTCTACACGTATTTATAATTAGACGTGATTAATAAATAAAAAAAGAGATCTCTACGTTTATTGTCACTATATAATAAACCTAGTTACTCAAAAAACATTAAAACTCTACCAAATATATATAAATAATTTACATTTTTAATTCGTGTTTAAGAAAAAATCTGTTACGTTCAAATAGTGACGGGCACACACAAATTGTTCGGCACAATGGGCACGGGGTTGGGAATCCCTGCTTTAGACAGTTTAGTAAAGAAAGGTTTGATAAAAATTGAACAGCTTTCAGCGGTATAAGATGGTATCAGAACCATTTTCGTTATAAAAACGGTTATATTAACCGAGAATGGATTATTAAACAATATTTGAAAGCAAATATATGTAGAGAAATTTTTACATCAAAAAGAATCAATGCCTTTGGTCGAATAATCAATCGGTCAGGACATGAGTATCAGAAGGTTCCAAGTGTCAAAAACAGACACTTAGAGCATTGCAGTTCTAGAGTTCTGAAGTGTCTATAATGGGTTTTGAACTCAAGGAAACCAGATCTAAAAACAGACTCCAAACTCCAGGGATAGTATTTTAGATAAAATATTTAAAAAATTTAGCTGTTAGATGAAAGTTTAACTCTTTCATATTTTTAGAGTCAATTATCAACACAATGCAATCAGTTGTCTCAACAGTCGGTGAGTTAAAATGTCGTTGTTTGGACAGTGATGATTCCATATGTACAAAGCTAGCAAGAAAAAAATCGTATAAAGTAAGACAGCGCGGCATCTTTTCTATTAAATTCCGAGAGGTGAATTAATCATTTGAATTACGTCAAAACTAAGCGATATTTTTGGTCCCTGTGGTACTTTTGCGATCTAGCACTAAAATAAACGAACCCGAACAGATTTGAACGGTTGGATCGCGTCGATACTCAGCGAGCCGCCATCAAAATTGAAAAGCCTTGGAAGCAATTAACATGTTTTTTTTTCACACAATTTTTAAGTATCTAATCATTCAAAAGCAATATTAAAAATCATACAAACGTAGCACGAAAATAAATATTAACATTATAGTTTATTTTAGTTATTCTTGCAGTCGACGCACAAAATGCTGGACAACGCGGAGAACCTATGTGCCTCTATCGGCACTATCAAGTCGTTAAAACCTTGGCGGAACAGTGTTCAATATTCCAATTGAACATTTGATAAAGAAGTACAACACGACTGGTTGGTTGTAGATTTAAAAATAAGTGAATTTAGTAGAGCCGAAATGACGAAGAACTCGAATTGTCAGGGTGTAACCATCGAACATAAGACGTTATTTAAACAATGAATTGATCCTATAACAAAGTAATGTATTCAAAACTAGGGTCATTTTTTTAAATTTAGTCATATTTATTTAAATAAATTTTCCGTCTTTCCAAAAAATATCTTTAGGTTTTTTTGACCGGAAAATGGGCATCTTACAGTTGACAATGTTAAGTTATTGTTTTTAATATTCAAAGAGTATGTTACGAACATAAGTCGAAATGCACTCTTAACAAAAACTATAAAAAAAAAAATTGTTAACTAGAAATATGCGTATTCAAAATGAATGCATAACAAATTAACTAATTGAAGAAAATGTTTTAAAAAAATTACAGTACAGTAAACTCTTCTATAGAATAGATGCTATAAGAGACTCTTGTAGGAGGTTAGGCACCCATAAAAATTTGAGGTTAGGTTTTTTCAAAAATCGTATTTTACGAATTCAACGAAAACATCAAATAAAACATATTTTTATAATATGACCTTGATTTATATTTAGTTTAGTTAACGCTTTAATTCGTCTTATATAAGTATATATCCTAAAATTCTAATTTGACTTTGAAAATCTGGCATTTTGTAGAAAATTTGCCAGAGGAGGGATACCTAACTATGCGAAAAAACAGCTGTAGAAGAGTTGACTGTACGTATTTTTTTCCCTGATTATAATATGTTTACAAAAAGGTTTAATTTTTGTTTTGTGTTCGTTGTTTTTACCTGGATATCATTAAATTCAGCTCTCGTTGATTAGGAGAAGTTTTAAATAAGACTCATTTGAACCGAGTGACTTTAAATGGTTTAAATTTTGGTTCGAATGACTGGTTTTGAATTTTGGATTTCACTGTACACAAAACCACTATTGGGAACAATAAAATTTTGCAAGTGACTACATAAAGAGTGAGTGAATAAGTGAGAATTTAGGCAAGCCCGCAATGTAGAATACAGTTAAAATAAAGGCTTACAATCGGTTCTGCGTGTCCAGCTTTCAATACGTATACTGCATCAGCAAGATTGGCGAAGAAATCTACTTGACATCTTACAATTCGATACATTTTTTTTACACTTTTAAGTTATTTATAATATCGTTTTAAATAATATAAATAAGTCAACAAGGAGTATATAGTTTACCCTATATATATAATTTTTTTTCAAGGGAGTTTCACAATAATTATTACTATCAACGAATAAAATAATCAATTCAATATATTTAACAATTACATAGCGCCATGATATATATATAAAAAAAAAAAAAAAAACAACGGTTGCAAGTAACACAGGATTGTTTATCTCTCTTTTTTTTAAATAAATTAAAATATTTTTATAATGAATTAAGCTTAGAATCGAGTGCTAACTTCTCTGCAACGTGATGTTTATAAAAATCATAGGAACAAATCTGCGGCGTCAACATTATCAACGCGTCACTTTCTGACGGCGTTATATTATCAATAAAATAAAATAATAAGTTTTTCGGTGCGTAAATGAGTAAATTGCAAGTTCACAGTAATAAAAAAAATATTCAATAGCACAGCACAACCCTGATTATTCAGATTACGAATCACGACTCAATATGAATCGGATGAATCAATCGAATCGATTGAATCATGAAATTTTGTATTAATCACAACTGCAACGTTGTAATCGGTGACATACTAAAAAAATAAATAAAAAAAAATTGGCTTCTGTGGTCTTGTCCCGATTTCATTTTAATCATATTTTTATTTTGCATAGGAGCCATGGGTTATTTTTTTCTGATTTAGGGATCCTTGGCGTGAAAAAGCTTGGGAAGCGCTGGTCTAAGTGTTTTTTTCTGGAGTTCATAACTTTGGTATATAGACGATGCTGATTATTCATTTTACGTCAGTTCTGTTGCATCCGTGTGATAGAATGCCTGAGGGTGCCGAAAGGCGAAACCCAGGTATTTGTTATTGGGTTCAAGGATGTAAAATTTATTGCAATATAATTGGCGCATTGATATTAGCCGGATTGTATTTAAAAATAAAAGAAATTGGAGTGGATTTTAAGGTCGGCTCCTGGAATTATAGTCCTACGATTGTACAAATCAAGTCGATTGCCGTTCATGCTGAATAATCAAGGTTCTGTTGTATGTAATTCTGTTATAAAAATAACGGCAATCATCATCTTATAATGGATTGACTACAATTACATGTATTCAACACGTTAGTGAGTGAATGAATAATAAACCAAACAAAACATACATTAAAACACGCTAGACTGTGAACTCGCCTAATTGTTGCAAGTCAATGTTGCACATATTTAAGTCTCTAAACAAGTTACGGCTGCGTTGATTTTTCATCACTTCGAATAACCGCGGAGAATTATTTCAAATGCCCAACGAAAATGTGTCCCGTAACCAAAAACTGAATAACATTCCCGGTGTCAAAATACAAGATAATAATATTGAAATGTGATATACAAAAAATTACATCACAATTGCTGTATCGCTGTAAAATGAGAATCAAAATGGTTTAAACGGAATTTGTATAATAACCAAGTTATTGGATAAATCATTGTATGTTTGAAAACGAATATCCAGGAAGTGAACACTGCATTCATAAAATCCATAAATGAACATTGTTTGTTTCTTTGGTTAACATTAAATTTATTATTATTTGTTACATCTTCAAGGTGATTCAACCGCAGTTATTTATCATTTGATCCATTCGATTGCAATTCAATTAAAATAGTGACATCTGTCATCGACAGTTAAAACAATTATTTTAAGCAATAGATTTTACGACTTAAGTTTGATTTAATTATAACTTACTGAAAAAAATTAACTTTAATGTCTTTTATGAAGTTTACGTCTTGAAAATTGTGTCGTCTAAAGCATAGTTTCTTAACCGGTGGTCTGCGAAGGTTTTTGGGTGAGCTGAAACAATCGAATTTTATTCTGTACTTTATGGATTTTTAAATTGCATTTTTTTGTTACTGTCTGTTTTAATATACTTAAATATTGTTACATCAGCATACGGTGTTGCAAAATTAATCGTTTTGAATAAAAAAATCAATTATATAAATATTTATTATTTTAATCTAACATTTTTGGATCTTTTGGTGGTCCGCGTATGTAAAAAGGTTAAGGAAGTATGGTCTAAAGGGCTCATACAGTATAACAAATAACGGTGATTTTTTGTGAGGTGTAAAATAATATGATTTCTTAATCATTAAAATTTTAAATTTTCTTGTCTATAAACAAGCGAAACAATCAAAAGAAAATATAAGTTGGTATCTTTAAAAAATAAACAAAGATTTCACCTTTTCTTGCGGGGCAATCGAAATAAAACGTCGCAGAATAAACAAAGCCTGGAAAAAAGCTGTCGGAATCGAGGAATAATAAAAAAAAAAAAAAACAATAACGTCTATACAAATATAATGTATAAGTACTTCTAAATAGAGGCATCTCATGAATTAAGAATTAAGTAGAAACCCTCAGGGTAAGTCTTGTTTTACAAGCTTTTCCATATTTTAATTTACAATATATATTATTTTATATCTTTATAAACGCATTGTCGTCAATAATTTAAAAACATCCTAAGGATTTTTAATTTCCCGACAAAACTCCCGTAATTTTTTTTTTAATATTGTTGTCGATAAGGCCATGAAATTTTGCAGTACCTAACTAAATTTAATTTTTTTCTTTCTTTCAATAATCATCAATCCATTTTTAAATATATATATATATATAGATCTATACTTAGAATTATAATATATATTAAATATTTCATTTTCTAATTGTTAATCATTTAGTAGCAATAATTACCCTGGCTAAACTAGATAAAAATATGGGACACTGCTCTCTAAGGTTTTTCTTTTTAAGTGAAGTTTATCTCGATTGGTGTGTTGAAATATGAAAAAAATTCTCTCTGCTATGTCAGTAATTGACACCTAGGATCGATATAATACGTCTTTTCGTCTAATCAAGAAGTTAATATAGTTAATCCGACTGTCTATTTGGGGGGAAACGCCTAATTTAGAATTTCTTTATTTAAATATAATCAACGGACCGAGAACGTAATCACACGTACGCAAATCAACGATAAAAGCTCACGCAATTAAAAAACGTATTGTTGAAAGGTTTGCCAGACAGCACATTCAAGTTGGGACTGCCAAGAGGTTAATGGACAGATCCCTTAGTCTCGGACTAAGGCGAACAAAATTTGTAGTTAAAGAAGCTGTCTTATTTTGTGTAGAAAGTTTCTCGACTCGTATATCATTTGTTAAAGTGACTTGAAGTGATGCCAATAATGTATCTTCATTCTATTTAAATACAATTATGTCATTATAAATATCAATAAACCTGGCAACCCTGAATTGAACATACTACGTTAGACTGTTGTTTCGCAACCTGCAACCGGCCGCAGACAAAATACATTTTGGTATTTTAAAATAAAGTTCGATTTTTAATATGTACTTTTTTCGAACAAATAGTGGAGGGGGCCACACCAAAAATAAAACTACAAAAAGATTGATGTTGATATGCCAAATCACATCAAATTAAAAGATTCAAATATTAATGTCAACATAATTCAGTATTAACCATTGTTATACCTTGATACTGCCGAATGTCCTTCACTTTCATATGTTAATTTGACTTTGAGGACAGTTCTTCTAAGGTTAAAAACAGTATTTGTAAATGTCTGCATGTTTTCGAAGACGGTTTTAAGTATTGTGATATTTGTTCGTTCTCGGTCCGTTAATTCTCTGCAGCGGAGTGCCGCTGTGAAGAAAATCAAAATCCGTAACAATATAAGCTCCTCGACAACGTGTGACAATACTAATGATTCGTAACGTGTACTGGCTTACCAATAAAATCTTTAACGGCTATTATTCCAAGTAAGGCATCTAATTCTTTCATAAGATGCTATGTTTTATTATTCAAATATACATTTATCTATCACAAATCGTTTCCAATGCAGACTGCTGTTTCAATAAATAACAGAAAATAAATTATTTTCTCTCTCGTCACCGCTTCAAAATACTTCCGGCGATTGAACGACCCCGCGAATCGATAACTAAACATAATTCAAAATTACGTTGCTTTCAATCATTCGATCACCGTCAAATGCGTGATGAAGAAAGACATCGCGTCTACGTAGTTTACCGAGCGTTTAGATGATCGATAACGGAAGATTTACGTGAAGGTTACGTGCCAATTCTATACCTACGATATTAAAATTTTCAACTATACGAAATAGCCGGTGTATCGAAGCGCTAAATTTCAACTAATCGACTTTCGGAGGGTCTTCAATCGCCGATAGCAACAACACCTTTCGAGGTTATATATTAAATAGAAAAAAACCGAATCGGCTATTCCTGATTCTTGTGTATGATCTTCAAGTGGGCCACCATATTATCCTTCCTCGTGAACTCCTTGAAGCAGATGGGGCAGGGGAATACCTTGACGTCTTTCTTATGCGACGTGACGTAGTGGCGGCAGAAATTGCTGATGTGCGTGTACACCCTCGAGCAAACCTTGCACCTGAAAATGTTCTCGCCTTCCTTGATGCAGAAGTCTCTCACGGACTCATTCGACTCGTCCATCGCCTGCTGGGCGGTTTTCATGTTCTGCGACGAGTACCAGTTGCCTCCCAGCTCTGAATCGTGCAAGCCTCTCTGCTCGAGTTCGGAGGTGAACAGCTGAGAGGCGAGGGTCGGCATAAGGTTGACGACTTCCGGGGGGAATTTGTCGTAATTATTGAGCGAGTTATTTATCGGCGGGAGACCAGAGAGCTGATTGAAAAGGTCCCGCGCGCGTATCTTAGCGGAGTGAGTGAGGAATTTCTTGTTCTTTGGTTTGAGATTTTTGTTTATTCTAATGCGGTGGCCGGAGAGAGAGTCTCTGTCGTCAGAGTCTCTCCCGAGGGTGGGGCTGTGCATGACCACCTCGGGCGTGTACTTGTACTCGAGGGGGTCATTGTAGGAGTCCAGCAGGGGGCTGCAGTCGTTCGGGGGCTCGGGTTTGGCTGACCCGTTCTCGTTCAGCCCGTTTAGATTGGTGGCATGGGGGTTCGTGGGAGGTTTGTGTTCCGCTTCTGTAAACAATCACCGCACTTATCAAATCAGCACACAATACAATTATCTGACAATATTTCATGCATACTTTAACCGATGGAAAATGTCCGAAGAAGTATCAACTAATTGCAGATTTGTTGACGTCAACAAAGTATAAACAATCAAAATATTTGTAATATAACAGATTTTAAAGAACCATTTATTTCGATTAGGGCAGGGTAATAAAAGATAATAACATACATAATCTTATTATTGAAAATTAGGAATGTAACTGCCATACAAGCAAGGTGTTGGAATTCTTCTCAGTATACTTTAAAAATAATTAATCCTTGAATATGATCGCTCAAAAACAGAATTCGTGTACTGTGATAACCCGAAAGATAACTGAATTTAAATACATGATATTTTAAATGCAATTTTTTGCTTAAATTTAGCCAAATTGAGTGTGTCATCAGTAGAAACATTGTATTTCATGTAATGAATTCTTGTGAAGATTACTATAATAAAATATTAGCACAATGTTTAGTACAATTTCCAAAACTTTATATACCCAAGATCAGCACCAGTTTCGCTCATCAGTAGATAATGGTCGCAATTAGCGAAACCAGTCCTCATCTTGGCTAAGTAAAATAATGTTACCGCTGCTCAAAATAAAATGAATATGCATTGAGGCGAGGTAAATTACCTTCTTTTGATTGAATCGGCATTTACTTGGTAGAACTCCATTATAGCACAGTGAAAAAATAGCAAATGTATATTACTTCTACAAATTTTTTTTGTAAGATGTAGTTGATAGCTATTTCGGCTCAAGCCATCGTCGGAACTATGTTTAAACGTACATTTGCTTATCTATATATAGCTGCGTAGAAAAGGTACACCATATATTCTTTCTTCAGTTTTAACATCCTAGCATATAGTGTTAGCAAAAAAAACTAAATTAAACAGGTGCATTCGAAGTTTTAAACGAACAGACAAATAGAAGTCTTTCGCCGCTCCTCAGACCATTGCGAAAGGCTAATGCATTTCTGTGATAAATCTTCTCTGGCGAGCATTTAAGCTTATTGAAAGTGCCGCCTGTTTAGTTTAGTTTATTTAACACGATATAAGCTAGGTTGTTAAAACAGAAATGAAGAAGTAAATGTATGTTTAAACATAGATCTGATGATGGCGTGAGCCGAAATAGCTTTCAACTATATCTTATAAAAAAAAATTGAAATAAAACTAAAATACATTGCTATTTTTTCACCGTGTTAAATTACCTTCTATTTTTTATTACCATAGGTTTCGAATAGAACCATTCCTGATATTGAAATTGCACTCGCCATTCGTTGGCAAACAGTCGAACCATTCCACTGCTCCATCGGACATTTTCCATATACCTTATATATAAAGAACCGAAACAGAGGGGAAAGCTATAGGGAATAAGCCTTGGTGTTTTCAGCGGACGTTGACAACGCGGACATGTTGACACTCGGGTGTCGTCCGACGGCGTTATATTAAGCGAGACGTTTGCGGGGCGCGGTCGGATTCCGTTCAAGAAGCGTGCGGATTCGAAAAACCCTCTGGCTATTCCCCGTAAGCTCTTCCCTTTGCTGAGATATCACAGACAAAGCTCTGTGTCGTTTTTCTTTAATTACTTCATTGCATACGACAGAAACTAAATATTAAAACAACATTCTCCGAACTGGCGAAAGCTCGTCTCGACTTACCCTTAGTTTGCAACGCGATCCGGCTGCGTCAGACGACTGACTCTCGTGTCACTTCGAAAACTTTCCGTATACGGCACACATCGCGCGGACGATAACCGCCATCTCTCCCCGGGAGAGTTTCGGAGACGCTTATATCCCTTTAGCTTTTCCCTTTTTATTTCTTTAAACTCTACCTAAGCAAACTCGACAGGATCCCAGAAAAGGAGAAAATGAGAAAATTCAAAGCAGGATTTAAATGTACAGCGGGTTGTCGTGTTCGACGGTAAAAAAACGATTCCCGGATTTATTTACAACATGTGATACATAGAGATTCAGCTGGATGAAAGGAAAAGTAGACAAGTTGAAATCTGCCACCGCCCTAAATGAAGGAATACATTCGGCATGTTACGATCATCGATTGCTTTAAAACGCATAGTCTGAAATGGGAAATTTCAAACATCATATCCACATATAATCGTCGGGTCACATAACATAATAGGGTGCACATTTGGTAGTAAATGAAGTAATAGATTGAAAAATAGGGAAGATTAATAGAGGGTCAATAGGGATTAATCCATCCGTATAGAAACAATCTAACTTATTTGTATAGTATTAATCTTTAGGTAAACAAAGCTTAATGGACATTAAGTTATCAATTGAGGAAATGACAATAATCTTTTCTTACGCTTAGTTATTCATATTGAATTAAAAATCAATTATATATATACACAATTAACATGTTAAAGTTATTGTAGCCAAAAATTGAAGGCCCGGTTGAAAAAGAACGAAGTTGGACATACCTGCGTGGTCGTGTTGCATGGGTTGCGGGGGGGAAGGCGAGGGGGGCTGAGGGTCGTCACCCTCATCGATGAGAAGCGCTTCGTCGTCTCCGGAAACGGGTTCGTCCGTGCCGAAGCTCTCGGCGCCGACGGAAACCTCCAGCCTCTCGGGTTCGCCTCTCAGCACAGTGGGGGGCTCCATCTCTTCGCCGCCGCTCAGCTTTCTCGGTCTGCCGCGTTTCCGCTTGGGCTGCATGGAGCCGCCCAAGAGCGGCTGCAGGAGGCCCAGTCCTTGATGTGCGGAGTTGGGCGAGGGAGCGACGCCGTTTCCTCTGTTCAGTCGGTGCAGCTGAGGAGGCGGACCCAGCGTAGCCGGCGCTTCTCCTTTATCGTCGTTGACCTCCGTCAGTCCTTTGATCCGCAGACTCTCGGCGACCCTCAAGAACGCCGTGAGTCGGTCCTGATCAACGCTCACTTCTCCTCTGTACATGAAGTCCAGCAGACTTCTCATATCGGAATACGGAACGTCTTTGAGAATGACAATCGGATGTTTTTCTTGGTGGTTGACGAAAAGAGCCTGGAAGTACGGACTGCACGCCGACAGGACCATTTTATGAGCCTTCAGCAGCTGTCCTTCGACGGCTAGCGTGACATCGGTGAACGTCTCCGCGTGGAGAAGCTGATCAAACACTGACAGTAGGTTTGATTGGTGGTTGTTCCACCGCAGGCAGAAGCGCTGCGACGCCATTTTTAAATTGATTTATGTCTCCGCAGTGGGTGTGGAACTGCTCTGTCCCATTAAATCCTCTCGCCCGATCTCGAGCGCCCAATCTCCTTATCGGGTAATGTAAAAATATAGTCTCTTTGTATAGATAGCAGGTGTAAATATAATATGTTCTCTCTGCTTATGAATGCCGAAAAAATCATCTACCCTTCCTATTTTAGTGTTGCAATTATTTCTTCTCTATCTTAATGTATATTTGGTTTTTGGCGTTGCTAATGTTGTCCCAATAGAATTATCACTTGCGAACCCTGTAAAGAGAAAAGAATCAATTAGATATAAACACAGACAATACATTTTATTGATTGAATTGGCATTCACTTGGTAAAACTTCTTTATAACACGGTGAAAAAAATAGCAATGTATTTAAGTTCTACAATTTTTTTTTTACAAATATAGGTGATAGTTATTTCGGCTCACATCATCGTCAGAACTATGCTTAAACTAACATTTGTTTATCTTTATATAGCTGTGTAGAAAAGGTACACAATACATCTTCTCTCCTGTTTTAACGACCTAGCTTGTTTCCTGTTCGCAAAAAAACTAACAATTGTAAATGAAACTAAAAAGACGGCTATATCAATAAGTTTACATATGGCATGGAAATGGTCCATTACAGAAACAAAGATACATCAGATACATCAGTCAGAGGAGTAAAAAATGGTGACGGAGATATATTAGTTTGTTCATTAAGAATCCTTTGTGATAGTTGATGTCTATTGATCTCCAGCTGTTCCAAAGCCGTCATCCTGCGACCCTTACTACAAAGATGCAAACACTTAGGCGCTGAGTTTGAATTTATATTATGTGATTCCTTTATAACGTGATCAGCGAATTGTGAATCTGTTTTTTACTGTTGAATGATCTTACATGTTCCTTAGCTCGAGTGGATATACTTCTACCTGTCCTGGTTGTCCGATATAAACAGACAAACATGAGCCACAGGACTGACAATACATTTTACAAACACACTGTGTTATCACCGACCCGATCGCTTAGTGTCAGTCAAACAACACTATTAACAAAAGATTATCTCCAAAGAATATTTCAACTCTCCTACAATTTCGTTTAATTACATTTATCGATTCTTTGTCTATGACTTCATACAACTGCGCGAAGATGTATTGAACATTTTTGATTGAATTGGCATTTACTTGGTAGAACTCTATTATAATACGATGAAAAAATTAGCAATGTATTTTAGTTCTACAAAATTTTATAAGATGTAGTTCATATAATCGATAGTTATATATTATATATATAGACGACGGCATGAGCCGAAATAGCTGTTAACTTTTTTTTTTTTTCAATGTATTGAACACTTTAAGGAGTAAGTTTTTGTTTTTGTATATTTTAGTGCATTAAAATATTATTTTAACGGGTCAAGAATATAATTGCATTTTCAAACAGAAAGCGAAAAAAACTGGTCCGTTACGTTAAAGAAATGTTTCTAAGTTTTGTTTACTCACAACTTAAAATTCAAAAGAGATTTCCTGAATAATCAATTATTGAGCAAAGTATTTTGATCTTTTCAACATTTTTTTGTTGCTGAATCATTGGTTTTGTACACCTGCTTAACATTGAC